>CM064505.1:7179632-7326485 GCA_032716605.1 Paralithodes platypus | reverse complement strand
ATGGAACGTATGGAAAGCGAGAGAATGACTAAGAGGGTGTACGAGAGCGAGGTGGAGGGACAGAGGGGGAGAGGTAGACCGAATATGAGGTGGAAGGATGGAGTGAGGAAGTACATGAACGAAGGCGGTGCTGGTTGGGGGGAGGGGCGTCGACTGACTGGGGACAGAGGTGCATGGGGGTGGTTCGTTCGTGGCCACCCCTTCGGGGATCACGGCGTCAGGCAATAGATAGATAGATAGAAGAATAGGTAGTCTTCTGGGATAATTTTCTTTGTCAATTATGGAGGTGTGTTTATTTAAATCGTCACGGGTAAGGGGGGGGGGGGTTCAAGGAGAGATAATGGTCTTTAATGGCTCCTGCCTGAAGGTGAAGAGTTAGCCGACGGGATAGATGAGTCTGAGTCATACCAGTATAGGAATGAGGCCCACAGTCCTCATGTTTACAAGTGTGTTGGTATATCACATGGTCATCGTTCATCGGGCTCTTAGTTTTGGTGGGGGCAGGTCTGTTACGGAGAACAAGGTTGGAGGTCTTGGGAGATTTATAGTAGATGATTAATTTAATTTTGGTGTCAGGGTTGGTGGGGACGACACGTTTGTTGATAATTTCTTTCATGACGGATTCGTCGGTTTTGTGGTCAGAGGACATTTAGTTATGGTAGAAGATCTTGATATCGTCTGAGGGGTTTGTGTTAGGAGGATTTTGAGAGTACCATTTCTCTAGGTGGTGGTTAATGGTGCTGGCGACATCTGAATTAGAGTACCCGTTATTTACCAGAACTTGGGAGAGTCTGTCAAGTTCCTGGTGGGTGTCTCCCAAGGTGGTGCAGTGTGTGAGGGCTCTCCTAACGTAGGCCGAGATGGTGGATAGGAGTAATGGCGGGGGCATTCACTATCACCATTGAGGCATTGTCCGGTGTTTGTGGGTTTGGTGTAGACTGTGGTTTTGAACCCAAGATCGTTCAGGGAGACCAGTATGTCGAGGAAGGGAAGTTGTCCGTTATTGGATTTCTCATATGTGAAATCGAGTCCGGAGGAGGTCATGAAGTGTCGCTGGAGTTCGTCGAGGTCCTTAACTTGCACGAAGAGGTCTTCAACGTATCTACAGTAGATGGCGGGCCGGTGAGCAGCTAGGAGCTCTTCCTCGATAGTTCCCATGAAGAAGTTCGCAAAAAGAACTCTCAGGGGGGCTGCCCATCGCCACGCCGTCTATTTGCTGATACATGTTGCCCCGGGGGCAGAGGAAGGGGGCCTCCTTGGTGCACAACTCCAACAGCGTCTTCAGGGCCTTCTCCGGGATGTCCAGGTTGGGTGTGTCAGGGCAGTGGTATACTCGACACAGAGTCATGTTTATGGTCCTGTCCACGGGCACATTGGTGAACAAGCTTTCTACGTCGAGGGAGGCGATGATATGGTCGTTGATCCGGGGGGCGTCTCGTAAAATTTCCAAGAAATCGTTCGCAAAGTTCAAGTTGTATTGGCTGGGCACGTAGGGCGTGAGGAGGTTGTTCAGGGCCTTGGCGATCTGGGAGATGATGGGGCGGAGGGGGTTCCCTGGTTTGTGGATTTTTATGGTGCCATAGGCATTACCAGGGGTGAATTCTCCAATAAGTTTTTTGAGGTGAACTCCTCCTTCTTTGGCGTTGATGGCAGTGATGGTAGTGTTGGCTTTACGTTTTATTTCGTCTGTCGGGTTGCGTGTGATCCTTTTGAATTTGTTGTTGTCGCTTAGGATGTTGCCCATTTTTTTTAGATATTCCTCCTTATCGTGGATCACTAGGCAGGAAGCTTTGTCGGCACGGCGGATGATGATGTTGGGGTTCTCTCTCAGTTGTTTGGCAGCTTGGAAGTGGTGTTTGTTGAGGAGTTTGCTGTGGTGTGTTCCCCTGGTTTTGGCCGCTTCTGCTAGTAGGGTGGATTGTAGGGCGGGGGTGGTAGTGACCTTGCCATCATTCTTAAGTCGTAGGATGTCATCGAGGACGATTTCAGTTTCCAGGCGTTTTCGGTGGGGTCCAGGTTTGGTAATATAGTGGCAGTTAAGGCCCTTATTGAGAAATTCTTCTTGATCAGGAGTCAGGGTGGTGTTGGTCAGGTTTTTATATCCTTTAGAGGGTTTGGGAAGTTCTAAGTTTCCGCCGTAGAGGTGTGAAAGTTTTTTGATAGTCGTGCTTTCTGTTTTTCGTCTGTGTTGTTCCTGGAGTAGTTAGAGTGCTAGGTTGATCTCTGCTTTGAGGTGGTTTTGGGAGGTCTCTTCTTCCCATTTCCGTAGAAGGGCATCACGCTCTTTACGTAGGTTGTTGGCAATTTCTCGTTTTTCAGGTATCTCTTCCCTCACCAGTTCTTCACTATTCCTGCCTCTACACATCTTGGTACGCAAGCCTCCACGCGCGGGACGTCTAACAACCAATCACCGATGACTTCACCCACCCTCAGCCAACCACCGACGAGAAGCAGTGAGCGACTCGTACGCAGGCTACCCTCAACCAATAGGAGACAGTACCTCCGCCCTCTCCTCGCCCCCCGAGCCACTCTTTTTGTATATATACCCGTAATTTCGTACATTTTAATCATTCTCTTGAAAATGCTAGATGCCTAGCGAAACGTCGAATCAACATGCACTTTGCCAACCTCCTCCACCTGCTGACTGAACCCCAACATAAATTAATCAGAAATATTGAAACTCTGAATAATAAAATATTGAATGCTGATACTGCGATTTCCTTTAACCTTGTATGCATTAAAAAAAAAAAAAAAAAAAAAAAAATATATATATATATATATATATATATATATATCTATCTATATATATAATATATATATATATATATATATAATTAATATATAAATTATATAACAGTATACCCGGTATATATATATATATATATATATATATATATATTTGTTTTTTCATTCCCTAGATCTCCATCAAACTTTAAAAAAACATCCATTAGACCCGCACTTCAAGATTAATATTTACATTTTTCGGTAGCAAACTGTCACGTCCAAAAGCCGGTTCCTCCACAATTACAGGCTCGCTGTCGCTCGCCAGGAAAAAATCGAGACCTAAAGGGCCTCGAAAGGTCTTAAAATCGACAAACTAATGGGGCAAACGTCTTAAAATTTCAAAACTGATGGGGATAAACATGAGGAAGAAGGGGGACCAGATCAACGACCCATGTCCCCTTAAATGATCTTAGGAGTGAGATATATAAACAGTATAAAAATTATGAAATGGGTCACTGGCTTTATTTAAGGGGGAGGCATAGTCGCTTTTTCTCCCTCATGTTTAGCCCAATTGCTTTGAGATTTTTAGATGTTCGTTCCATTAGTTCGGCGATTTTATAACATTTCGCCCAATTTCTGTCAGTTTTAAGACCTCTCGTCCTATTTAGGTGTCGACTTTTTCCTAGCGAGCGATAGTGAGCCTGTATTTTAAGAGGAATCGGCCTTTGGCCGGGACATTTTTCTATCGAAAAATGAACAAATATATATTGAAGGAGGCTCTTATGGTTTTTTTTTTTTGTAAAGCTAGATAGAGGTCTAGGGAGAATATATATATATATATATATATATATATATATATACTGTATTATATATTTGAACAAATAAATACGCCCATTCCCCCTTAACCCTCCCAGAGCACAGTGACACATTTCATCATTTGATAAAACTTTTTTTACTCTAAACTTTATGGTTATATAAATCTCACTCCTAAGACCATTTAAAGATCTCGATAGCCTACGGCGTCCTACGCAATGTGATGTTTCGTAATTTTATTCTGGATATCATTCCCTTTGTCAAAATAACAAACATATATATATTTATTATTATTATTATTTGTATTATTATTATTATTATTATATATATATATAATTATACTGTATGATATTATATAATAAACCCCCTCTGAACCGGCGACGTCTTTTTATATTTTATTGTAGCTATATTTAAAGGATGTTGTGCAGTTCAAGAAGGATCTGTGGTAGTGAAAAGGGTTAAGGGAGATAGTTCGAAGCCTGTTCATTGCTAGAGGCCCTTTTTAAGCTGAATACAATCGTCTAATATATAGCCAGAATAAAGGCAAAAAGACACCGTCGGTACAGAAGGGATTAACTTTTTACAGTTTATATATATATATATATATATATATATATATATATATATATATATATATATATTGAGTATATATCACAAATACACGTGAGCCACTAAATGTTTCTAATCTCTCAGTGGGGTTCGAACCGCCGACTGCCGTGGTGTAGTTGATTAAAGCGTCGGCTATCGTCCTGACGATCAGCGGTTCGAACCCCACTGAGATATTAGAAACATATATATGTGTATATACTGTATATATATCACTCTTAAGACCATTTAAAGCGCTCAACAGCCTACGTAGTGTAATGTTTCATAATCATATTCTGGATATCTACAGTATTCCTCTTATCACAATAACAAGACATATTGTATAATATTATATAATAAATATAAAATCATAATATATATAATTTATATATAATAATATAATTTATATATATAATAATATATAATAAATATAATAATATAGTATATATTATAATAGTATAAGTACAATAATATAGTAATATAATGAATAATATACAATAATAGTATATATAATATTAATATACAATAATATAGTATATATTATAATATGATATAATTACAATATATAGTATATATAATGAATATACACATATAGTATATATAATATGATCAATACATAATATAGTAATATAATGATAATATACAATAATTAGTATATATAATGATATAATATAAAATAATATAGTATATATTATAATATGTATAATATACAAAAAGTATATAATGATATAATATACAATAATATAGTTATATTAATATATATATATAATTATATATATATGATATAAATAAATATAATACTATGAATAATCTACTATAGTAATATAAGGATAATACAAAATATAGTATATGATAAAATACAATGATAGTATATATATAATAATATACAATAATATAGTATATATAATGATATAATATACAATAATATAGTATATATTATAATATGATATAATATACAATAATATAGTATATATAATGATATAATATACAATAATATAGTATATATAATGATATAATATACAATAATATAGTATATATTTAATATAATATATAATATACAATAATATAGTATATATAATGATATAATATACAATAATATAGTATATATATATAATGATATAATATACAATAATAGTAATATATATTAAATACATTATCAATCTAATACAAGGATAGAAAGGTAAATCACTATCAATATACATATTACTTTAAGGCTGGTTGGGCGTATATATTTGCTTATATATTTATATTATTTCTTTAGTTTCCTTCCTAGACCTCCATCATGCTAATAACACCCACAAGACCTCCCTTCAAGATAAATTGGTAAATTTTTCGGTAGAAAAGTGTCCCGGCCATAGGCCGGCACATTGACAGGAAAAAATCGACAATTAAATGACATGAAAGGTCTAAATATTGACAACGATTAGACGAAAAGTCTCAAAACAATCAAACTAAAGGAACGAACGTCTTAAAATATCTAAACTAATATGCTAAACATGAAGAAGGGATCCAGAAAAACCTAATGCCTCTTCTTATTAATTCAGAAGGGTTGCTAGCCTCTGAAGTCCTGTTTTAACCCCTTGTGTACTAGCGACGTCTTTATAATTATTTTCTGGCTATATTTAAACGATTTTGTACAGTTGAAGAAGGATCTCTGGTGGTATAAAGGGTTAAGGGGGGAATCGTATATTTTTAGCTCGATTATTTCATATTATTATTTTGTTTACTTTCCTCCCTGGACTTCTATCAAACTTTAAAAAAAGTCCATTAGATCCCCCTTCTAGATTAATTTGTACATTTTTCGGTAGAAAAATTTGGTCGGTTCTTCCAAAATCACAGGCTCCCTATCGTTTGCCAGGAAAAAAAATGACACTTAAATAGCACAAAAGGTCTTGCTATTGACAAAGAAAGGGGGGGAAAGGTCTTAAAATCGACAAACTGTATAAAGAGTCCAACTTCTTAAGATCTAAAAGCCAATGGGATTAAACGCCAGGGAGAAAGGGGCCAGAAAAACCAGCCCATCTCTCCTTACGTGAGACGGTTCGAAGACTGTTAACCCTTTCACCCACCAGTACGCAATTTGCGACCTTTCTGGGATACTTAAAAGCCTTTATAACCATCATGGGTGTTTAGGAACCTTTAGATTAGTTACTTTAACCTCTGCAGTTGTCTTTGAGTGAGCTGTGTGGTGTCACCACCATCACTGGGTGATGGATAGGCGAGGGTAGGCAGTATACTAGCCACTTGGGGAGGGAGGGGGGGATTGCCAACCATCGGCATTGTTCCGCGGGATCCTAAAGTAGTTCCCATACAAATCTGAACCCTCTATGTGCCATAGGACAAGAGAAATTAAGGACGAAAGTTGCAGTCACATACGCTGCGTCGCTGGAACTGTGCGTTACATACATAGGCGTCGCTGGGATCCAGTGGGTTAACAGCCTAAGGGCTATTTTAAGGCTTAAAACCACTTAAATCTGCACTAGAGAACGTTTTGTCTTGGAGGGTGGTCCGTATAACCAACAAGAACACACAGCCAGCCAGTCATGTGACTCCTGCTTGCAAGCAAGCCTTATGGAAGCTTGTATTGATTTTCCTGAGTCCCAAACCATGCATGAAAGCAGACAACAGTGTCTTAGGAATGGTTACAATGGTGAAATATATCCGTAATCAATAATCAATATTATCAATATTATTACAAAATACATAATACATAATCCATAATCAATAATATATTGTTGAACAAATATAAACGGACCGTAGCCGTGGTCGGCGATACTGCCGGCAACACCGCATTTCGGACGAAGCTCTGTATTTCCCGCAAACTCTCGGTCTTATTTCCCACCTCACACAATAATCACTCAATGTACAGTGTTTTAGTCTTCACCCAACGCAAGGCAATGCCCACATCTGTCTCTGGTATGTATATATACAGTACTTGCAAGTAACACTGATTCTTAGGCTTTCATCCGCCATACTGACCTACTTATTGTCAACATAAAAACTGAACCACTTGGTCTAGAGACTTCTAGTTTTCACCAAACGCAAGATAACAACGACAATTGCTGCTGGATATATATATATATATATATATATAACCTAGGTTAGGCCATATTTTGGCGCATATATAAACGCGCCACAATCCAGGAACCAGGTTAAGAAAATTCTATTTCTGAAAACTAAACAGCAGCCCCCGGTGCATGGAAGGGTTAATTTGCTGGAGGCCTTTTATAAACTGAATAACATCGTCTAACAGTAGCCAGCATATAGTTATAAGGACGTCACCGGTACAGAAGGGGTTAACTAACTAACTAACCAAGGGAAGGGGTAGGAAGGACTAACGGGAAGACTCCCCCCCCCCCCCCCCCCCGTTCCTATAGGCTATTCTATTCGCTGGAAGTAGGCTAGATATCATGACCTCTATCCTCTGTAACTCAAAAAGGGCTTGAGCAAATTCTCCCTACCAGGAATTCACCGGAGACCTCTGGTGGACGCTTTCGAAGTAGCGCCAGAGCTACGTCTATCGACATCAACAATACTCAACACCTAGGCTATACTTTCGTCTTACTTTCGTTGATTCCGCCTGTTACCGGTGAAGCTGAAGTCGACTTCCGTTTGTACCAGGTTGTCCTTGATCCGACTCCCCCTCCTGGATGACTTCAGGCAGGGTGTTGTGGTGACGGCTGGAGTAACCTGGTATTGGTGGGTGGTCAGGTAATCCACCCAGCCACCTGTCCAATTTTGTCTTGAAATTCTCAGGGTTGGTTCCACTGAGGTCCCGGAGTTCACTGGGGAGGCAGTTGAACAATCGAGGTCCATTGCGAGTGAAGGAGTTGTGGATTTCAGTCTTCACACGCTGTATGTTGCCTTGGGTCCCTCTGATGTAGCAGAGCCTCCCTCTTCTTGGATGGTGGTTAACTGTGATCCCTGCGTCTGGTACTATGCCCTCTAGGATCTTCCACACATATATGACTATGTAGCGATCCCTCCTCCTTTGCAGACAGTACAGTTTTAGCTGGGCTAGTCTTTCCCAATGGTTGAGGTGCTGTACTCCCTGGATTTTGTTGGTGAATGATCTGTACTCCCTGGATTTTGTTGGTGAATGATCTTTGAGGGGCTTCTAGGGCAGCTATTTCCTGTAATTTGTGTGGAGACCATAGCTTGCAGCAGTACTCCAGTCTTGGGAGCACAAGGGACTTCCACAGGGTCTTCATACACAGCTCTTCCCGTGTTGTGAAGGTTCTTAGTATCCATCCACTCATTATTCTGGCTGTTTCGACTGTTTTGGTGACATGATGTATGAAGGTTGCGTCACTACTCATTTGGACTCCCAGATCTTTTACGTGGTCTTCGGCTATACAAAGTTTATCACGATTTCTTACGATTCTGCATGTTTTTACTATATACTAGATGGCTACACGAAGTGTTTATATAGTATGGTAGTTGTGGGAATGTCCATATGTAGCAAGAAATTACTAAAAGCAAAATTATAAAGATGATTAACTATTATAACAAAAAAGCGCGAAAATACCTTCTTATATATATAAATATAAGTTATTTAATATTATGGTTGACTTTAAAATATAATGAGCATCAATATGCAATGACTGTAATGTGTGTCAATTATAGAAAGTACGACATATAGCTTATAATTAAGAATGATTGATGGAGAGGGAAGGTGAAGAACTGCGTGATATCGCCATTTAAAGGGCTCCGGTCACTTACTGTACAAAACAACATGTCAGGCGCGGCAACTCCAAGAATTTCTGGTAGGGAGAATTGGCTGTAAATTTCCACCTCTATTCCTTTTCTGGCTCTTTCCAAATGGTAGAAATATTAGCTCGATTACTCTAGTCCTTATCGAGTTACAGAGGTTAGAAGTCATGATTTCTCGCCTACTTATAGCGAATAGACTATAGTGCCTGCAGGGTAGGGGGGTTGGTAAGGGGGTATCCTCTCACTTCTGAGTGTACAGCATTAGCTAGTTGTTTAATACAAACAAACGTTCTATCTATCTATCTATGTACTCTGGCACTTACCCCATTATTTGATTATATATATATATATATATATATATATATATATATATATATATATATATATATATCAAGCCCCCCACCATCTTGCCCTAACTCGCGCCGACCTAGACAAACAAACTACCATACTCGACAAAGAATCAGACCCCAGAAGACTAGCTATTTTAGAAGCTCTATATATCCAAACGCTCAACCCCAGCATCAACAACCAAACACAAGACCTTCAAATTCTTCCTTCAGGCAAGCGCTAGAGGCATACTGCCCTCCTTCCTCTCGCCCTGTGCCCCCCTCCTTTACCTTTCCGCACTCAGCACACAACTGACAACACCAACCAATCACAGCCACCCACAGCCAACAACCAACCACCGATAAGATTTAGTGCCCGTCTCGCGAATAGACTGCCTTCCACCAATGAACAGCCACCCCACACCCAGTAGCTCCGCCCACCTACCTATTCTTGATCCTCGAATTTTGTATAAATATGTTGCTTTGTCCTTACTCTAATCATTACCTGCCCATTCCCTGAAGATGCAAGATGTTTACTTGTGAAACGTTGGATCCACCATGAATTTTGCTAACCTGTTGTACCTCATCTCTGAACCCCAGAGGAAAATTGTTAGAACTATTGAAAGCTGTAACAATAAAATACTGAATGCTGAAACTGCTGTTGCCTTTAACCTCGTCTGTTTAAAAGAGAATATATATATATATATATATATATATAATTATTATATATATATATACCGGTATATATATATATATATATAACAAATACCAGGTATATATATATATATATATAATATATATATATATATATATATGCAGTATATACAGTATATGTACTGTATATAATTTTGTTTTTATTATTATATATATATATATATATATACAGTACAGTAATTATATATAAATATAATGTTTTTTTGTTTTTTTGTTTTTTTTAATGGGTGGCCGACTCGAGACATAAAAAATAGTTAGGGTACAGAATTCTTACAAAGGGTTTCCACACCTTAATCTCTCAGACCAGATTAGATGATAACAGGTGACAGAAAAAACCCTCCTCTGATTCTGGCTTAATCCAGCTTGTGTTTTTATTTTGATTTGGTAACCCTTCTAGAGTGAGAGTGAGGTAACAAATGGCCACACAGGTGCATTGGTGGTGTGGACCTTCGTAGGGTGAGGTTCGCTCAGCTTTGGAGTCTCCATTCTAATAATAGTCTACTCTGTTGCTATTCAACGGACGGTAAATTGCGAAGTTCCTACAAGATTGTTCAGTCATTATAGTTTGTTTCTTTTCAACTGGCGGTAAATTTCAAAGTTTCCATTAATTTCTTAGTTATTTTGAAGATTTTGTAGTTTAAATACGGTGCTAATTATATACAACTTGGTCTTTATCTGATGTAGAGATATAGTCAGTTTTGGAAGTTCCATTATAAAAATACTTTCTTTTCAACGCGGTAATTTACAAAGTTCCCATCAAGATTTATCAGTTATTTGTTTATTTCGGTTTTTAATTTTGTTTCAACTGAGGGTAAATTACAAAGTTCCCATCAAGATTTATCAGTTATTTGTTTATTTAAGTTTTTATTTTATTTTCAACTGAGGGTAAATTACAAAGTTCCCATCAAGATTTATCAGTTATTTGTTTATTTCAGTTTTTAATTTTGTTTCAACTGAGGGTAAATTATAAAGTTCCCATCAAGATTTTTCAGTTATTTTTGGAAACTCTAATATAAATTATAGTCTGTTTATTTTCAACTGGCGGTAAATTTGCGAAGTTACCATCAAGATTTCTCAGTCAGTAAAGTCTGTTTCTTTTCAACTAGAGGTATTTTCGCAAAGTTCATACAATATGTCTGTGATTATAGACTGTTTCTTTTCAACTGGCGGTAAATTGCGAAGTTCTCATCAAGATTTCTCAGTGATTATAGTCATTTTGTTTTTCAACTGAGGGTTAATTGTAAAGTTCCCATAAATATTTGTTATTTAAGAATCTCTTATAATTATAGTCTGTATATTTTCAACTGGCGGTAAATTGCAAAGTTCTCATCATGATTTCTGTTATTTTGGAAACTTTATAATTTTAGTAGGTTTCTTTTCAACTGACTATACATTGCAAAGATCCTACAAAATTTCTCAGTCATGATATAGGTAGCGTCAGCGAACTTGACAATAATCTTGACCCCTTAACTTCTTATAACTCGAAATGAATGAAAATAATCGGGCTGACGTTTCTATCATTTGGGAAGAGTCCACCAGGAAATAGGTGTGGATATTTACAGCCAGTTTGCTCTAGGCCCTTTTGAGTTACAGAGAGGTCAGGGATCAAGATTATTGTCAAGTTCATTGTCACTGCCTATAGTCTGTTTCTGTTCAACTGGCGGTAAATTGCCGAGTTATTTATTTATTTATTTTATTTTGTATTTTTATTTTCAAGTGAAGGTAAATTTGCAAAGTTTCCTACAATATTTCTCAGTTATTTTGGAAGCTCTATTATAGTTATTATGTTCCCTCCACCAACCGACTTTACTCCTAAACTCAATTAATGAAATCAACAAATGCATGTGGCAGTCCAGGGATTCGAACCTAGGATGCTCACACCGACATTCAGTGCATTTATCCATTGCGCTACGAAGACAGTTAGTAGGTTTCTTTTCAACTGGCGATAAATTGCAAAGTTTCCTACAAGATTTCTCAGTCTTGGTGGTGTAATGGTTAGTGTTTAAGCTCTGTGGTATCCTAGGTTCGAATCCCGGGAGGATCATATGCTTTCATTAATTTCACTGGGAGTTGATTAGTGTTGGGAGTGAAATTAATTAAGGGGGGGGGTTATTTTTTGGTTGATTTTTTCATTTATTTAGTACTGTTCTAGTTTCCTCCATAGACCTCCATCAAACTTTAAAAAATAACCCCAGGATCCCCTTTCAAAATATATTTGTACATTTTTCGGTAGAAAAATTTCCCGGCCGAAGGCCTGTTCCGCCTAAATCACAGGCTCGCTATCGTTCACCAGGAAAAAATTGACACCTAAATTATACGGAAAGTCTTAGTATTGACAAAGAAAGGGGCAAAAGGTCTTTAATTCGCCAAACTAATGGGCCGAACGTCATAAAATTAAAACAAAATAATGGGGCTAAACTTGAGGGAGAAGGAGGCCCAGTAAAGCGACCATCTCCCCTTAATTAGAGTATTACTATAGACTGGGTTTTTTTTCAACTGGTGGTGAATTGCAAAGTTCTCATCAAGATTTCCCAGTTAAGGGGAAATGTCGTTTTTCTGGTCCCCCTCTTCCTCATGTTTACCTCCCTTAGTTTTCAGATTATATGACGATCTGACCATTATTTTGACGATTTTAAGACCTTTCGCACCATTTCTTTGTCAATGTTAACACTTTTCGGGTCATATAGGTGTCATTTTTTCTGGCGAGCGATAGCGAGTCTGTAATTTAAGAGGGGCGCTTTCCGGAGAAATTTTGATTAATGATTTGAATGAATATAAGAAAGAATTAAAAGAAATGTACTTGAAATAGCATTGTTATAATTTGACAATTTGAACAATAAACCATATTTTTTTCTTTACATAGGCTATACAATAATCTATTTTTTTATTAATTTCACCACAACACCAAACGCCTCCAATGAAATTAATGAAAGCATACAGTATATGTGATCCACCAGGATTCGAACCCGGGTTATCACACACAGATTTTTAGACACCTTAACCATTACACCACCAAGACTAAAAATAATGAAATCGGCTTTTCTTTAACAGCCTGGCCCGGTTCTCGATTTCTAGCCTACCTACTTGAAACAGGGTATAGTTCCTGCGTTACCATGACGACCGTAAGAGGCAGTAGGATGTTTGGTTGCTACTGGAGCGCCCTGGTGGTGGTGGTGTTGTTGGTGGTTTCCCAGGTCTGCGCAAGCCCCCTACAGGTAATATCTATATCTATCTATATCTATTTTATCTATCTATCTATTTATCTATCTCTATGTATGTATCTGTCTATCTCCTATTTATCAATCTCCTCTCTCTCTCTATCTATCTATCTATTTTCTATTATATCTAGCTACTATCTTCTCTCTCTCTATATATCTATCTATCTATCTATATCTATCTATCTATCTATCTATATATATTTATCGCTACCTCTCTCTCTCTCTCTTTATATACATATATATATATATATATATATATATATATATATATATATATATATATATCTATCTATCTATTGCCTGACGCCGTGATCCCTGAAGGGGTAGCCACGAACGAACCGCCCCCATGCACCTCTGTCCCCAGTCAGTCGACGCCCCTCCCCCCAACCAGCACCGCCTTCGTTTATATACTTCCTCACTCCATCCTTCCACCTCTCCTTCGGTCTACTCTCCCTCTCTGTCCCTCCACCTCGCTCTCGTACACCCTCTTAGTCATTCTCTCGCTTTCCATACGTTCCATATGGCCGAACCATCTCAGGTTGTTCCTTTTCACACTTTCCAGCACATCTACCTCCACACCACACCTTCTTACTTCTTCATTAGTCTGTCTATCCCTCCATGTAACTCCGCACGCACTTCTTAAGTAATTCATTTCCACTGCTCTCACTTTTGGTCTGAGTCTCTCGACCAACGTACATGCTTCGCTTCCGTAAGTCAGTGTCGGGATTACCACACTGTTATGCAAGGACTTCTTCACTTCCATACTGACCACCCTATTTCTTGTTACTGCTTTCAGCGTTCCTACAACCCTCTTCCCCTGTTGTACCCTCTCCCGCACTTCTTCATCCATAGTCCCATTTTTACTTTTACTCAACACACTGCCCAGATACTTAACCCTTTCACGCACATATGACGCAGAGGTTGCCAGATTATCAATACGAAATAGAGTTCTCTCACTCATATAATTACCTCTCCAAAATTAGTTTTCTGCCCACAGCTAACTCAAAGACAACTGCAGAATCGCGTCTTATGTACAAAGTACAAAGGAGTACAAAGGAAATCAAACAACAACAGTTCTAGTGACCCTTCTAGGTTGCTTGTCCTCCAAAACACTGAGATCAAGTGTCCAAACAGTGGTTTAGAGTGGGTAAGGGAACATTGGAAAGGGAATTACTGCCCTGGAACTAATGTCCATGGCAGGATTAGGAAGTTAGTAGGGGACAGATGGGTTAGTAACTGAGGGGGGGATAAAATAAAGTTATTCATTTACAAACGCAGTCAGTCGCGGGTTTGATGCGAGATATTTGTCTAGGCGGAGTTTAAATTAATCAACGGTGATGCAGTCTATAACATTTCGGGGAAGCCCATTCCACAAGTTGACAACTCGATTGAAGAAGAAATTCTTAGATTCGTGTGAGTTAAAAGATTTACCAATAATTTTGCAACCGTTTCCCCGCGTGTAATTAGATTGGCCGATAGTGAAGTACTTACTACAGTCCATATTGTCGATGCCTTTGATGATTTTGAACACTTGAATTAAGTCACTTCTTAATCTGCGCTGGGTTAAAGGAAATTGATTTAATTCTCTAAGACGCTCTTCGTATGGTTTGTTCTTTAGGCTAGGTATTATTTTGGTAACTCTACGTTGAACTCGTTCTAGCTTGTTTATATCTTTTTGGTAATAAGGGCACCAGGATTGAACGCAGTATTCCAGAAGGGGGCGGACTAAGGAATTGTAAAGGGTTAGGATAACTTCTTTGGATTTATGCTCAAATGACCTGCCTATAAAGCCAATTATTTTGTTTGCCTTCTTAACAACTTCTGAACATTGTTGACTCGGTTTTAGGTTACTCGATATTGTTACTCCCAGATCGGTTTCTCTGTTTACATTCATCGAATAGTTTGCTTTCTCATTTAGGTATCCGATATGTAGTACTTTACATTTATCCGCATTGAAACTCATTTGCCAAATTTGGGCCCAACATGACAATTTATCTAGATTGTGTTGCATATCGTCAACTTGTTCTTTTGAGAGTACGCTATTTGCAATTTTTGTATCGTCAGCAAATTTTGAGATTGTACAGGTGAGACCCTCATCTACTGTATGTCGTTGATGTAAATTAGAAAGAGAATTGGACCTAGTACCGATCCCTGGGGTACCCCGCTACTTACATTGGTCCATTTAGATGCCTTACCGTTTATGACTACACTTTGCTTTCTGTCGCTGAGCCAATTTTCTATCCATTTCAACACACCGTCTTGTATTCCATGCGCTTTTAGTTTTAGCAGTAAACGTTTGTGGGGAACTTTGTCAAAGGCCTTTTGAAAATCAAGGTATATAATATCTACAGCTTTACTCTCATCATAGAGGTTGAGGATATCGTGGAAGAAGTCTAAGAGGTTTGTTAACCTAAAGAGCGGCCTAGGCGGTAAATAATATGTAGCCACCAGCGGGGTGTTCTTACCCAAAATAGGGCTGTTTACGTGATCATTTTCATGCCTAAATAAAACCCAGAGCATAAAACAAGTATCTATCCCTGAAAGGGCATAAACAGAGCTTTCCAATGACACCACAACAATCCTTGTATGACCGCTAGTTTTCTTGCAACAACCGCGCAACACGAGTGCAAAAACCATGTAATTCGTACTTTCCCCATACAATTCACTATGTAGCGAGTGTGAGAGGGTGGAGGAGGGTGGGATTCATGTCAGTTGGTCCACTGCGGTGGTCTGGAGCAGTCATACGCTCGTTACTCTCCTGCCACCACTTGTCTCTCTCTCTTAGCAACATTACGTGCTGAAATTGCCACACGACTTATGTTGTGAGCCACCACATAGTCCAAATTTCTTTCACTCGACATATGATGAGCGCCGCCAGTAAAGGGTTAAACAGGAACGTTTTTTACGAAAGCCATGTTGAGTATCTTTAAGTATGTTATTTTCCTCTAAGTGATTTACGAGTCTGTCTGTATGACCGTTTCTAGCATTTTACATACAACTGAGGTTAAACTAATTGGACGATAGTTACTGGGTAGGGATTTGCAGCCTTATTTGAATATCGGTGTTACGTTGGCTAGCTTCCACTGATCAGGCATAGTTCCAGACTGCAAGGATTTATTGAATAGTAATGTCAGTGGTTTGGAGAGCTCATCCTTAGCTTCCTTTAGAACTCTAGGCGAGATTGTATCAGGTCCAGGCATTTTATTTACCTTGAGTTTATCTAAACAATTCAATACTTCTCTCTCTGTAACGGTGATATTGCTTAGAACATCTGAATTATCAATCTGAATCGGCGATGGTGTAGGGATATCACTGAGGTCTTCTGTTGTAAAAACTGATGCAAAGAAGGTATTGAGGGCATTACTCATTTGTACTTCGTCTTTGGTGTATTCTCCATTTTCATCGACTAACGGTCCAACAGTTGAAGTAACTACTTCTTTCTTTCTGATATAACTATAGAATTCTTTCGGGTTTGTTTTACTTTGATTCGCAATATGTAACTCTAAGGTCTTTTTACTTTGCTTAATTAACTTTTTGGCTTTGCGTCGTAGCTCTACAAATTTCAGCCATTCTTCGTCATTTTGTGAGGATTTTAATCTATCGTTAGCAATTTTGTTAGCAAGCAGGCAATTTGAAATATCTTTATTCCACCATTTGGGCTTATTATTATGGACTGGACGCCGTATTTTCGATGGTATGCAGTCTTGCACTGCTTTTAGGTAAGTGGTTTCGAATAACTTCCAAGATGTATTTATGTCGTTATTGTTAATTAAAAAGCTCCAGTCATTTTCTTTAAACATAGCTCTAAGTTTATGGAAGTTTGCTTTCTTGAAATTAGGGACTTTTTCGATGCTACTATTTGGTTCGTTACTAGTAAACTTTAAAGTGAAAGTTATCGTACGATGGTCGCTGTTACTGAATTCATCACCAACATTCAAATTCTCTATCAATTCTTCTTTTGTTGCAAGTACAATGTCAAGAACGTCATTACCACGGGTCGGCGTTCGAACAAATTGATAAAGCGAACTCTCTTGCAAGTTCGTATACAAGTCATGTCCAGACTGTGAAGTAAGACCCACTTGGTCACAGGTAAATTAAAGTCGCCCAAAAATACGGTATCTTTTGAGTTACTTACATCTGCAATTTGTTCGTAAATTTCTCGGTCAGTTTGCACTGATTGAGCTGGAGGTATGTATATTAAAACTCCTTGCGACATATATGACGCGATCGCGTCATATGAAACTTATAACCAAAAACTCATATGACGCGATCGCGTCATATGGACTTATCTCTATACCTCTCCAATAAGTTTATGACGCGATTTTGCGTCATATGAGCTCAGTAAGTCCGATAAGTTACCATACGATAAAACCGTTGGTGGTAACCTCAGCCTCCTGCGATAATTCTAACGGCCGCAGTGTTGTTGTGAGTGTAGTGCGAGGCAGTGGCAATGATCCTGGGGCTCCCGCCTCCTCGGACTTACTGGAACATAATATGGCTGAAGGAGTTAATCAAGTATTATTTTTGTACCTTTATTATTCTTTATTAGCACAACAGATGTGTCGACGTTCACAATTTGAGGTTTTGACAAGAGGGTAGGGTTAAGACTTTCTTTGATATAAAGTAAAACGCCACCTCCATTTCGATTTATTCGGCTTTTCTCAAACATTACATAACCGGGAAGTGAATACTCTGCTAAAAAGTCTCTATCTTCTGTATTGAGCCAAGATTCTGTTATGCCAATCACATCATAATTTTCTGTAAACACTAGCTCCTCTAAATCTGAAAATGTATTGCGTATGCTACGAGCGTTTGCATAGAAAACCTTTAAATTTGTTATTTTAGAACTCACGGAACGCTCTTTAATAATATTTTTGGTTCTTGTCGGATCTACATTTATGTTCATGGCTGTCCTCGGTCCTCGCTGCTGTCTTCGGTCCTTATCGCTGATTCTTCTTGGATGGCGTTTTTTGATCCATGGCTGCGGACTGCTTCCTATAGGAGATGACCCATGCGTGCTGAACCCACAGGGTTTAGATGAGTGCCATCCTTGCGGAACAGAGTAGGCTCGTTGTAGAAGTTGTCCCAGATGTCCCAGATCAGTTGTAACTGATGTTGGAGAGGTTAAGCCTCTCCGACATATGACGCGATTTTGAGCCTATTAGGGATACTTTAAAGCCTTTGTTACCATCAGGGGTATTTAGAAACCATTAGTTTAGTTACTTCAACCTCTGCAGTTGTCTTTGAGTTAGCTGTGTCAAAGACAACTGCAGAGGTTGAAGTAACTAAACTAAAGGTTTCTAAATACCCCTGATGGTAACAAAGGCTTTAAAGTATCCCTAATAGGCTTAAAATCGCGTCATATGTCGGAGAGGGTTAAAAGAGTTGACGATCTCCATAGCCTGACCGTTCAGCTTCACCTCACACTCTGTGACTTCACCCCTTTCGAAGACCATAACCTTGCTCTTCCCCGCATTTACATTCAAATTCCGTTTTTCGCACACTGTTCCAAACTCATTTACCAGACCCTGCAACTCCCATTCATTATCACTCATCAGAACTGTATCATCCGCAAACAGCAGTATAGGTAGGTTCCACTCATTTCCCTCCCTTTTCATCGATACACCAACATCCACTGCTCTTGATAGGATTTCTTTCACACACACACACATATATATATATATATATATATATATATATATATATATATATATATATATATACTGTATATATATATAATTGTTTTTATTTATCTATTTGTTCATTATTAATTTATTTAGGATTGACCATCAACTCCTGCTGTACCGGCGACGTGTTTTTATATTAGATTTCAGCTACATTTAGACGATTTTATGAAGCTTCAGAAGGAGATGTGGTCGCTAATAGAATTACATGAGATAATCCGTAGCCATACAATTGGTAGACGCCCCTCCTAAGCTGAACCTATTTCCTTCTATCTCCCACAGGCCCCAAGCGAGGATAATCCTGGAGTTCAATATGAGAACACGGGTAAGTATTGACCTTTTCAAGATCCATTACGCGTTTCCCTTCTGTTTTCTGGCTTTTATTCAGATTAGGAAGGATATGTGGAAGTCAGAGGGTTAATTGGGATAGTCTTTACCCCTTTCATTTCTACAGATCCTTCCTAAGCTGTACAAAATCGTCTATTGATAGCCAGAATAAACTGATCTGATTTAACCCCTTCAGCACCATGACCTTAGATTATTATTATTGTTTTGTTGTTTTGGTAACCCTTCGAGTACCAGCGACGTTTTTTTATATATGATTTCAGCTACATTTAGTCGATTTTATCAAGCTTAGGAAGGATGTATGATAGCTGAAAGGGTGAATTGAGATAGTCTGTAGCCTTTTCATTTGGTAGACGTCCTTCCTAAACTGAATATAATTGTCTAATTGTTGCCAGAATCTGATGAAAAGGACGTCCCTGGTACTGTATAGGAATTCTGGTTCCATGTCATCTCAACCCAATAAGGTGTCGATGTTTCTGGGCGAGCGATAACGAGCCTTCACTTTGGGAGAAACCGGCCTTTGGCCGGGACATTTTTCTACCGAAAAATTTACACATTTAGCTTGAAGGGGGTCTGGGGGACTTTATTTTTTAGTTTGAAAGGGGTCTGGAGAGGCGTTTTTCTAAGTTAACTTAAAGGGGTAAACTAAAAATATTTTGTTAGAAAATGGCTAAAACAATTAAAAACCTCCACAATTAAACCAAATACCATAATAACTAACACCCAAAACGTTACACCAGATAGTGTTAACAATTTGACCAACCAAACCAGTGCCAAAATATAGTACTAACCTAACATAACCTAACCGCATTGGTTGATTTGGTACTGGTTGAGAGCTATTGGTTGAAATGGTCTACTGGATGAGTTGACCGGTCACCGGGAATTCTATGTGGATGAGGGAAATAAAAGACAGAACTGCCTGTGACGAGTGCCTCCCCTAGAGTTGACAGAGTGACAGGGCCATAATCAAGGAAATTTCGAGCCAAAATACCTTGGCACACGAAGTTTGAAGCAATGTAAGTCATAGGATGAGGGAAAGATGGATTCAGGAAGAGAAATCCAGAGCTCATCTGTTGATTAGAAGAAAGATTGGGAATATCGTTTCACTCTTGGGTTGGAGAGTTGTTAACATTAGACGATTTTATGCAGCTTAAGAAGGACCTCTATTACTCGGAGGGTTTATGGAGATTGTATTTACCCCTTTGAGTCCTAGAGGTAGATTATAAGGGAAAGAAAATCGTCTGATGGTTACCAAAATATAATTAAAATTAAGTCATGGTGCTGAAGGGGTTAAGGGCGTATCTATTTGCTTATTTAATTATGTTTTATTATTATTCATTTATTATTATTATTATTATTATTATTATAATTATTATTATTATTATTATTATTATTATTATTACATAAGAACATAAGAAAATGGGAGTCTGCAGAAAGCCGATTGGCCTAAGCAAGGCCCTGTCCCACACAACCCCAATTACAAAGCCCAATTATAGGCTCAACACTCTAATACCCTGAGGATCATCTTACCAAAACGGTTAGAGATTAACGCAGGATTACGGGGGTCTGCAGAGCGCTGATTGGCCCAACCCTGCTGATCCCCCTTCACACCCAACCCTTCTCGTCCATATGCTTATCCAATTTTATCTTAAAGCTCCCTACCGTTTTTAATCCCACTATAGCACTTGGTAGTCCATTCCACCCATCTACAACTCTGTTACTAAACCAATATTTGCCTATATCTTTTCTGAAACGAAATTTATCTAATTTGAAACCATTGGTACGAGTTCTTTCGCTATCACTGAGCTTTAGTACATTTGTCATGTCCCCTTTGTTAATCCCACTAACCCACTTGAACACCTCTATCATATCCCCTCTAACTCTGCATCTCTCTAACGAATGTAAGCCTAATTTCTTCAACCTTTCTTTATACGGAAGATTTCTAATATTATGGATCATTTTTGTCATTCTACGTTGTACTCTCTCCAATGAATCTATGTCCATTCTGTAATAAGGACCCCAAAATTGAACAGCATAATCCATATGGGGTCTCACTAATGTCAAGTAAAGTTTAAGATAACATCAGCAGTTCTGTTACTCACACTCCTAGAGATGAACCCGAGAATCCTGTTTGCCTTGTTTCGAACGCTAATACACTGTTCTCTAGGCTTCAAATCTTTGCTAACAAACACACCTAGATCTTTCTCACAATTCGAGTTTTCTAATTCCATATTAGCTAGTTTATATTTAACATTATTGTATGCATCTTCCCTATCTTTAATACCTTGCATTGTCAGTGTTAAACTTCATCTGCCAATTTACTGACCATTCGTGTAAGGTATCTAGATCCCTTTGGAGGCACGCTATATCTCTATCTGAATCAATTGTTCTCCCCATTTTGGAATCGTCTGCAAATTTACTTATCCTACTAGTTATACCTAAATCAAGGTCATTTATGTATATAACAAACAACAGAGGACCTAATACAGATCCCTGGGGGACACCACTTTTGACTGCTCCCCATTCTGACTTCGTACCATTTATGCTGACTCTCTGCTTCCTACCAATTAGCCATTACCTAATCCATCCCAACAACGCCCCACCTATTCCATGTGCCTCAACCTTTCTCATCAATCTCTCATGGGGGACTCTGTCGAAAGCTTTACTGAAATCTAAATATATTATATCATATGACTTGTCATTATCTACTGCTTCATATACCTCTGAGAAAAAACTAAGCAAATTAGTAAGGCAAGAACATCCCTGAGTGAATCCATGCTGAGAAGAATTTATTAAATTAAATGTGTCTAAGTGGTTTCTAATTTAACTAGCAATAATTGACTCTAGTAGCTTTCCTATGATTGATGTAAGACTAATGGGACGGTAATTGGATGCTATTGATTTGTCACCTTTTTTGAAGATCGGAACTACGTTTGCAAGCTTCTAAGCTTCTGGAACTATACCTGTCTCTAATGACTTGTTAAATGGAAATGTTAATGGATAACTTAACTCATCCCTACATTCTTTTAATACTCTAGCATATACCTCATCAGGACCAGGCGATTTATGAGGTTTCAGTCTGTCAATTTCCTTAAGCACATAATTTCTACTTATAGTAACCGTACTTAACCTATTTTCTATACTATCGCTATATACCTTACCGACTTCTGGAAACTGTGCCAAATTTTCATTAGTGAAAACGTTAAGAAATTGACTATTTAATGTACTGCACATTTCTTAATCATTTTCTGTCATTTCTCCTATCGAAGTTTTAAGGGGACCAATTACATCTCTAACCTTGGATTTATATAATTGGTAAAAAGCTTTAGGATTATTTTTTGAGTCATTGGCAACCTTAATTTCATAATTTCTTTTTTCTTTCCTAATATCCTTTTTTACCTGTCTTGATAGATTCTGATAGTAAGCAAGTAGGTGAATTTCGCCTTTCCTAATTTTTCTATATATTCCTCTCTTTTGTCCTAGAAGATCTAATAGTCTATTATTCATCCATTTGGGTTGGTTCTGTGTTGATCTAAATTTTCTTTTGGGGATGTATTTATTTTGTGCATTGAATACTGACTCGATAAAATTATCGTATGTATCTACCAAGGTTGACGTCTCTTCCTGACTTAAGATGACAGGTGCCTGAGGACCGTAACCTCAGGTGTAGCCACTCGAGAGGGCTCAGATTTGTATGGGAACTGTTTACGTATCCCACGCAACCGTGCCGATGGTTGAAAACTCTCAAAGTCCATGTGCGTGTGCGTGAGCGCGCAATAACCTGGTTTTTTGGGGTAATTGCCTTCAATTTTGTACTCTTGTAAAATACGTTTTCAGGGGCTCTGTAGGACCATTCTTTAAGCTTTTTGAGCGGTTTTTCGTGGTTTTTCCTTCATTCCTAACCCATTCGTAATTGTTTCTGGAATAAAACCATTTTTTGAAAACCGGCCGGGTTCTGGTGAACAAACATTACAAAACTAGCCGGGGCTCCACGGGTTAATCAAATCCACTTCCCTCTGAAGTTTAAAATTAACCTCCCTTAGAGCCAAGACCTTTTCCTTCACCACAACCATCTCTTCCCTTACCTGGAGAATAAGATGATGCAGTTCAGTAAAGGACTCGCACTCCATACCTGACATGATCCCAAAAAGCTTAGCGAGGAGCAAACAACTAAGTACAGAAAACAAAAACATTATTATTATTATTATTATTTTTAGTTTCCTCACTAGACCTCCATCAAGCTTTGACAAATAATGAATGAATCGCCCCCATGCACCTCTGTCCCCTGTCAGTTGACACCCCTCCTCCCATCTAGCACTGCTTTTACGCATATACCGGTACTTCTTGACTTCATCCTTCCACCACTCTCTCGGTTTACCTCTCCCTCTTTGTCCTTCCACTTCACTCTCGTACACTCTCTTAGTCATTCTCTCGCTTCCCATACATTCCACATGGCTGAACCATCTCAAGGTGTTCTTTTTCACACTTTCCAGCACATCTACATCCACACCACATGCACTTCTTAAATAGGCTAACTCATTTCCACCCCTCTCACTCTTGGTTTGTGTCTCTCCAACAACGTCCAAGCTCCATTCCCGTACGTCAATATCGGGATTACCACACTACTTCTTCACTTCCATGCTGACCACCCTATTTCTTGTTGCTGCTTTCAGCATTCCTACAAACCTCTTCCCCTGTTTCACCCTCTCCCGCACTTCTTCATCCATATTCCCATCTTTACTCAACACACTGCCCAAATACTTTAATGAGCTGAGATTCTCCATAGCCTGACCGTTCAATCTCGCCTCACACTCTGTGGCTGCACCCCTTTCAAAGACCATAACCTTACTCTTCCCCGCATTTACCTTCAGATTCCGTTTTGTACTCACTGTTCCAAACATATACCAGCCCCTGCAACTCCCATTCACTATCACTCATCAGAACTGTATCATAGGCAAACAGCAACACAGGCAACTTCCACTCATGTCATTCCCTATCAGCGGTACACCAACATCCACTGTTCATCCTTGTATTTATTTCATGACTCCATCCATACATATATTGAACAACCATGGGGACATCACACACCCTTGCTGTAACCCAACATTCAGATCAAAGAACTCGCTCTGCACATTCTCCACACATACTGCCGCCTTTGCACCCTCATAGGGGAGGTGTGGTGGAGTGGTCATGCCACTGGATTGGTAATCCAATGGACCCGGGTTCAAATCCCGATATGTCAATTGGAAGATATTATTGTGATTGAATTTGTGCTGTACCTAGTATCAGTGCATTACCACAAAGCCCACCGAAATGCCAAAAAAATACCCTCATTGTTCCCTGATTAAATAACACTGTATGAATATTCCCATATTCAAAATATGTTACAGGGGGACAATGCCTAGTGAGTTCACTGCTCAATAGGTGGCGTTCTGAGAGTGAGGGTCTGAGTCTGGAGGGTGAGACGGTGAAGCACTTGAGCGAAGCAACCAGCCGCTTCAGAGATGGAGCTCCTTCGAGCCATGATAGATGCTTCACATGTCTCACTCCCCAGACTGGAACAAGACCTCACGGGCTTCACCGTGTTGAGCGGTGGAATGTACAGGCTCTCAGCCTATGCCCGAGAGGGAGTAGTTGGAATATAGAAAAAAAAAAAAAAAAAAAAAAAAAAAAAAAAAAATACATGCTCTTCACTGCTTTCAGAAACTTGCCAGTTACTCTGTATATTCTCAGTACTTTCCACAAACCTCCTCTACCAACTTTGTCATAGGCCTTCTCCAAGTCTATAGGCTTTCTCCAGATATTTCTTCACAACATATTTCAAGGCAAAAATATGGTCTACACATCCTTTTCCCTTCCTAAACCTGCCCTGTTCATCACCTACCCATCACCTACGACTTGTGTTTAATTGAAATACATTCTCCAAGTAGGATTTCCCTTCTCCTTAATATAAGTAGAAAAAGGTTAAGTATCCTTTATCACGCCATGGTGTAGTGGATTTAACAGTTATGGTGCGGGCATATTTCCACTATATTAGGGCTTATTCAGGCACTCCTGAATGATTGAACAAATGTCTGAATGAAATCAAATGTATTCAGCCAAAAACTCGAAGAAAATAACTTCAAAATGACACCAGAATGAGGTTCGTAGCGCGCGTGGTTCATCCGCAGCGCTACCATAGACATCGGCAAATATTCGCTAATACTGAGCGAATGTCGCTAATGTCGCGCTACATTTGCCTTTGGCAGCACTGCATATGTTAGCGAGACCTGGCTCATATCCCTCAGTGCCGCGGCCGCCTGGCTGGAGAGCGGACGGGGGCCTGCCGCGCTCCCGCTCACTAACAGGCTTTGAGAGCCTGTAAATTGCTATAAATTGCCATGACGTTCCAGAATGATCCCCGCATGCAATGGGTTAAGCATGGACATTCGTCCTGACTGTCGGTGGTTCGAGTCCGGCTGGGAGTATAAAACATTTAGTAGCGCACATGTACAGTATTTGTGAGATATACTTTATATACCGTATCTCTCTCTCTCTCTATATATATATATGTATATATATATATATATATATATATATATATATATATATATATATATATATATATATACAGTATATATACAGTATATACAGTATATATATATATATATATATATATGTATATATGTATATTAAAAATTCACTTTCCTTTTCCCATAAACTCCTACGCTTGCTTTTATCGTTGACTCTCTCCCCCACATTATTATTATTTTTAGTAGTAGTAGTAGTAGTGGTAGTAGTAGTAGTAGTAGTAGTAGTAGTAGTAGTAGTATATTTCCCTCTCTCTCCCCTAGCTTCATCTAAGGATATCGTGGTGTTGAGACCGTGGGACCCCTCGTACAGCAACCAGAGTAGTCCCGAATACAACAGAGTAGATAGATAGATAGATAGATATAAATGTAGATATAGATAGATATATAGATAAATAGATAAATATATAGATAAATATATAGATATAATTGACTTTCCTTTCTCTCCCTCACCAATTAAGCTAAGTCATCCAAGGATATCGTGGTGTCGAGACCGTGGCAACCCTCCTACAACAGAGTAGTCCCGAGTACAATAGAGTAGATAGATAGATAGATAGATAGATATAGATGTAGATATAAATAGATAGATATAGATGTAGATATATGTAGATAGATAGATAAATAAAAAGATTGATTGATTGATTGATTGATCGTTGACTCTCTTTCCCAGCTAAGTCATCCAAAGATATCGTGGTGCTGAGACCGTGGGAGCCCTCGTACAGCAACCAGAGTAGTCCCGAGTACACCAGACTGGCTGAGGAGCTAAGGAGTATGTTGAGGAGTGTGGAGGGTGATGTACAGGTGATGATTATGAGGTAAGTGGGGGGGATTTTGTTAGTTGAAATAGGACTTCAGAGGCTATCAACCCTTCAGGATTATTAAGCCAGCACACTGTAAGTCAAGAATAGCGTCAGTTAGTCAGTTACAATAGGACTACAGAGGCTATCAACCCTTCTGGTTTATTAAGCCAGCACACTAAGTCAAGAATAGTGTCAGTTAGTTAAAGTAGGACTTCAGAGACTATCAACCCATCATGATTATTAGGATTCGGCTTCATTGCAAGGATACTTTGTTCAGTGTTCATGGAGCTACAGAGTTTCTTCTGGCGTTGGGGGTGGGGTGTCAGTGTGGGGGCCTGCTAGTTCGGTTAGTTAGTTAAAATAGGACTACAGAGGCTATCAACCCTTCTGAATTATTAAGCCAGCACACTGTAAGTCAAGAATAACGTCAGGACTGGAGCCCCTTTTCGAGAACTCCAGTCCCTTGCTAGTTTGGTCTCTCCAAGAGAGGGAAGGGGTGACAGGCAGGCTCCACCCCGTCCCTGCTGCCTGGGGTAGGAGGAGTAGGGGGTAATCCCTAGCCAGGGACTTTCAAGTCTAGGTGTACATTTCTGATTAGGCATGTAGATAGATTATGTTTCCTTACAGACACTGGTGATATACCAGATAGATTGAAAAATGCAATAATTGCCCCACTGCATAAAGGAGGGAGTAAAGCACAACCAAAAAACTACCGCCCGGTAGCTTTAACCTCCCACATCATTAAAGTTTTCGAGCGAGTCCTGCGAAGCAAAATCTCAACATTCATGGAGGCAAATGAACTACACAACACCGGTCAACATGGATTCAGAGCGGGAAGATCATGTCTCTCACAACTTTTGGAACACTATGACAAAATTCTTAAAGCGCTAGAAGAAAAGAAAAACGTGGATGTCATTTACACCGATTTTGCTAAGGCATTTGATAAATGTGACCATGGTAAAATAGCCCACAAACTCAAAGCAAAAGATATAACGGGGAAAATCGGAAGGTGGATATACAATTTCCTCGTAAAACGAAAACAATCAGTAGCAGTAAACCAAGTCACATCTGAGCCTTCGGATGTCAAAAGCTCAGTGCCTCAAAGGAACAGTGCTAGTGCCCCTTCTGTTCCTCATACTAATTTGCGACATAGATACCAACACTAGACACAGTGCGGTGTCATCTTTTGCTGATGACACAAAATTAAGCAAGATAGAAAACACACAAGAGGACACGGGCCGACTGCAGGAAGACATGAATGTAGTGTTCCAGTGGACCAGGGAAAACAACATGCAATTCAATGAAGAAAAATTCCAATTAATACGGTACGGAGATAATAATGGCGTTAAAGAAATTACAAATTACTTAACAGAATCTAACCACATAATAGAACGGAAAGACAGTGTGAAAGACCTTGGGGTATTAATGTCTGAAAATATGGGTTTCAAAGTACATAACCAGGTCAAAGTTGCGGCTGTGAAACGTCTAACGGGTTGGATTCTACGTACATTTAAAATAACGCTCTTCAAATCTCTAGTGCTACCGCGGCTTGAATACTGTAGCGTATTAACATCCCCATACAAAGCATGTGAAATAAATGACTTCGAGCGTGTACAAAAAAATTTCACTTTCGCATATAAGTTCGATAAAACATCTACACTATTGGGAGCATTTAAGAGCACTGAATCTGTACTCGCTGGAATGTAGAAGAAAACGTTACCTAATAATATACACGTGGAAAATCGCAGAGGGTTTAGTACCAAACCTACATACTCTGATAGTCATGAAATTCAGTGATAGGAGAGGCTGGGAATGCGAAATCAGCCGGATGAATAACAGGGGTGCTATGGGCTCTCTGCGAGAGGGCTAGTTATCACACAGAGGCCCACGTCTCTTCAACAAACTCCCAAGGCGAGTAAGAGACATGAGGGACGTCTCGTTAGACAACTTCAAGAGAGCCCTCGATGTCGAACTGCAAAAAGTGCCAGACGAGCCCATCCTTGCGAGGGAACGAGCTGTCACTTCAAACAGTCTACTGCACCAAAATCACCACCCATAACGAGGGGCGCCGCGCTCCTTGGTGCCGCTAGAAGAGTGGCGAATACATCAAAAGTATCAAGTATCAAAAGTAAGTACAGATGTCCAGATAGTGTATATTTCTTTAGATACTCTCTCTGCCTGTCTGTCTCTCCCTCTGTTATATTCAGACAGTCTTTATTTACTTGCAGATATTCAGATAGTGTATATTTCCTTGCAGACATTCAGATACTCTTTATTTTCCTTTCAGACAATCGGACCAAGGGAACATCATCGTTACCGTGACAATCATGCACAAAGCTTACACTAACCAAGAGGCCATAGGGGCGTTGGAGGTCATGGAGAAGGCTATCAACACAGGCTCCTTAGATGACATACCCGTCCAGTACCAGTCCACAAGTAAGTTGGGAGCTATGTATGTATGTATGTAATGTATGTATATAGCCTATAGTCTATTCGCTGTAAGTAGGCGAGAAATCATGACCTCTAACCTCTGTAACTCAAAATCGACTATAGTAATCGAGCTAATATTTCTACCATTTGGAAAGAGTCAATCAAGGAATATATTTGGAAATTTACAACCAATTTGCTCTAGCCCTTTTTGAGTTACGGAGGATAAAGGTCATGATTTCTTGCCTAGTTACAGCGAATAGACTATAGTGCTTAGTGTGCGGAATTTCGGTCTGAGTATTCTAGGTTCGAGTCCTTGGAGTACCACATGTAGGCTAAGCCTATTCATTACTTGCATTACTTGATTTTTTTAGTTAGGTTTATTTGTAAATTAATTGGAGAGTTGGTGAAAACCAATATGAAATTACCCCAGTTTGCATGTTTTATTTATTTATTTATTTATTTATTTTTTGGGTGGGGGGAATTCTAATAGGGACATCACACCACATCAGAAAAACAAAACAAAACTCAAAATCACACATATCTAGGTCGTCCAGGAGAAGCTACAACCCACAAATTACAACAAAACCTATGTAGGCCTATGTATGTATGTATGTATATGTTTGTTTTCTTCTATGTGTATAGAGGAGACAAAAGGCAGGTTGCCTGTAATGAGTGTCTCCCCCACAGCTGAAAGAGTGATAGGGCCGAAATCAAGGGATTTTGAGGTCGAAATGCCTGAACACACAAAGTTTATAGCAGTTTAATTCATAAGATGAGGGAGAGATTGATTGAGAGTTCCAGAGTTCACGAGTTCACTTGTTGAGTAGAAGAAAGACTGAGAAAATTTGCCAATTTTAGGATTGGAGAGCTGGACAGAATAAGTGAGGGACTGTGTTGAAAGGCGGGTACCTCGCACTCACCTTGAGGGAGGGGGTATGCACTAAGAGATGCTCTGAAGAACACTGATTGTTGTAATAGCGATAGAAGAGTGAAAGAGATGCAACATTGCGGTGTATAGAAAGAGATTGTAGGAAAATAGGAAGAAGTGATTTGATGAGACGAAATACTTTGGACTCTACTCTTTCGAGAAGTGCGGTATGGGTGGAGCCTCCCCACACATGCGAACAATACTCAATACAGGAGCGCACTGTGCCCCGATAGGCCTACAGAACAAGAAGCTGTGCGGGGGTGAAGAACCCACGGAGACGATTGAGCATACCTAACTTTTGGGAAGCTGCTTTAGCAAGAGTGGTGATATGATCTTTCCAAGAAAGGTTGGATGAAAATGATACATCTAGAATATTGAGAGAAGATGAAGGGTTGTTTTATGTGTTGATGAAGAATAGTTGATAGTCTTATGGAAGATTGTGATGGAGAGATAGAGGCAGACACCGAGTCTTGGAGGCGTTAAAAGTAACCAGATTTTCTCTTCCCCAATCAGAAATAATTGATAGATCACAAGATAGGCATTCTATGGCTTTGTCACGTTTGTTTTGGAGGGCTTGCATGCTGGGTTGATGTGAAATACTAGCTGAATAGTGTAAGGTAAAGTTATCACCATATAATTGGATAGGACTAGAGGTACAGTTGAGTAGATCGTTAATACATTATAGGTTTGATTCCCAAAGGGAAGTAGAGAAAACCTAATATTTAGTAAGGCCCCGTAATCATTGACGACTTCGCCTATTAATAATACCGGTAATAGTCTCCATACAACATCCTGCGCCAGCATTTTGAATAGCCCGTGCGGAAGCATCGTGGAGTACTCATCATAAGTGTATGCCTAATTCCCTTATGGAATCGTCAATTTCATTGCGTACCCTACAGAAAAAAAACTCCGTAAAAAATATAAAATCAAATTTAATTTAATATCTGTTATTATATGACTTGCCATATATGTGGATTTCTTATGCTTTGCTTCCCTGACACCAGGCCCCCTAGCGGCCATCTTCGTCCTTCACTGATATATCAAGAATAAACTATAGAAATCAACGAATGGGAAGTGGGATGGTTGGGAGGGCCCGAGTCGTCAATGATTACGGGGCCCTACTAAATATTAGGTTTTCTCTACTTCCCTTTGGGAATCAAACCTATAATTTAATAGGGCCCCTCCATCATTGACGACTTCGCCTGGATATCAAGACTGGAGGTGGGACATTCGTAAAATATCTTCACCTTAGGGAAGAAAAATCCGGATAAAATTTTCTTCAGATTTATTGTATGTAATACAAACATAAAAAAGGTATAAAAGATTTGCTAGCAGTGCGTGGCATTAAGAAACTGCTTGCTCATGATCAGATCATTGCACTTGATCGTCTGCATGAAAAAACGTGACACACCTGTGTCCTGTAGAACGATAACTCTGCCGTAGGTATACGTTCTGTTCTTAACTTAATTGTACAATCATATCTTTGTACACTTTGGTAAATCAGACATAGTTGCTACTATGCGATAAATTCTTAGGATTTAAAAATAAGTCAACTAATCCTGGACTGTAGAACCCGTCCTATCACAGCTCATGATTTATCACAATTCTTCAAGGGTACAGGGGGATATGGACTATTCCGCCCCCCCCCCCCTTTTTAAAACTAAACTATATCTAATATCATAAGACCTACTGTACCCGTTGCCGTAAAGCTACACAGGTACGCTTTGGTTTATCTAGGGCAACCGACAGGTAGCGTGTTAGGAACGTATGATTGGAAGCCCAAAGTTTGGTTTTAGCAATATCATCAATCGAAAAAATTTGTAAAAATCAGAGGGACACTGCCCATTTCCTAATGTCGTGAGCCCTGCCTATCACGCCGGGATTGCTTTCCCTGATCACGTCGACAAGCAAGGAAGCTAACTTCCGTTTTGTAATGCGCTTACCTAGTCGGTTAACCCATAAAGCACCTCGTTGGCGAGGTTGCGCAATCCTCATAAACTTTGTGAAGGCTTGCACAGGACATAAAATGTGATGAATGAGGCCTCTTTTTAAGGCCGGGATGGAAAGTTCAGAAAAAACATGGTCCAAATGTTCGTTCTTAGCAATAAAGGAGGGAGACGGCGCGATTTGAACATTGTCGTGTAGTCTCCCAAACCTGAGACAGTTTGGTTCGTTGCTCATTGCCGCCAGCTCAGAGACCCGGTTTCCGGTGGCAAGTGCCAATAGAAAAACGGCTTTCATTAAAATTGAATCAAAGTCCGGCGCATTATTATATTTGCGTGATTGCAGCAACTCTAGAACTTTATCAAGGGACCAGGTTGGCATGAGCTGGTGGGGAGGTGGACGAAGCTTAAAACACGCCCTCATAAAACCTTTCTCCTCCGCCTGCGGGACAGACAGGCCGGTGAGGTCAAGGAAGGGGGTCCTAATGGCAGACAGATGATTTTTTAACATTATGACCGAAAAATGTTTCTGCTCAAATAGATAGTCTAAATACTTGAAGATTAAGGCTGCCGAGGCAGTCGTTTGCTCTGACTCAACAATCCAGGTTGTAAAGGTTTTCCAATGTGATTGATATTGTCGCCTGGTCGACGGTGTGTATTGATTCATGAGCTATTGATTGACACTTGGTCCAAATTGATTTAGCCATTTGGCATAGTAAATATCCACAAGGCAAAACTGAGCGAGGTCCGAAGGTTGCCAATCGTTTCCAATTGGAATACGGAGACCGGGAGGGACGTCGGGTTCTTGCACCACTGTTGCAATTGGTGGTACAGTCAGTCCCCCAATCCGCGTCTATATGGGCGGCATTACACTACGTGTATTGGGAATTCGCGCATTAGGGATAACATAACTTATGGAGAAAAATACATGTGGGCGGCAGCCCGCATTTCCAAACACATTTGATGGTAATTTTTGATCAAAATCAATACTAATTGGACAACCAAGCATACATAATAATACAAACATAAACAAATGTCATTCCTTACATTAAAATTACATGCTATAAGTAGGTGAGAAGAGTGGGGGCTCCGAGGTAGACCCCCGCTACGGCGAGTTCAGTTAGGCCTAGGCTGCCCCGGCCCCGTCACTGTCACTGGCCCTGTTCCCGTCCCCGGATAAACCCATGGATTTCCCGATCGCAAGTTTACCAGTTTATTCTTCCTAGGCATTTTGAAGTTGTTGAAGGGTGTAGGAAGGCGGATGTTACACAATAAATGGGTCAAGTCTCAGCGCACGGACACTTACGGATATCGGAACTGAGAAGGAAGCGTCTCCCACAATGTTGTTGTTGTTGTTCTTGGCGCACTCTCCCATCCAGGAGTTCGTTCTATGAACGATGGTTTTTTCCTTATTGTTATTAGCATTTTGTTAAACATGTTCATATCACTTATATATTTCCGTTCTCAAATTAATGATAGTCTCCCTCCTTTTTAAAACTGTTCTTATGGTCCCTTATACAGTATATATGCCCTCGTGACGTCACCATCTTCCCGGCCTCGAGGGGTGTGCGCGCGGAGTAGGGAGGGGGGGGGGGGCGCGGAATACAAAAAACATAATTTTTACACCACTCTTCAACCGTGATTCGTGTATTGTGGGGTCAATACGTGTTTTAGGGATTTTGAGTACCTTTTTGACCCCTCGGCGCGGAATAGGGTAAATGCGGACTGAGGATACGTGTATTAGGGGGACTGACTGTACCATACCTGAGCCGGCCAAAGAGGTGCAATCAACGCTACCTGGCCCCGGTAATCCCTCAGTTTGTGAATGACGTTGCACATTAACACAGAGTCTGGTGGAGTAAACAGATAGATTGAGGTCCACTTGTTCCAGTCCACCAGCAATGCATCGGGTCCCCCCGCCGGGATTACCCCGTGCCGGGTCATAAAGAGTGGCAGTCTGTGGTTCTCTGCTGACGCAAACAAGTCTATCTGTGGACGGGCCGGCTTTGCAATCATCTTGTTGAAGATAGCCTGTTTGATTGTCCATTCTACTAGAGTGCTCCGCCAGCGAGATAGAGTGTCTGCCCAGACGTTCGCTACGCCGGGGAGGTAAGTAGCATGTAGGGAAATCCCTAGTGAGTCGGCTAGGGTAAAAATTTGTTCTGAAACTCTCAACAACTCTCGTTACCTCACTGAGCCTTGCTTCTGAATGCAAAAAACTGCGGTTTGATTGTCCATTCGGAATGATATTGATTTGTTCTTCAATGTTGTGCCGTGAGTCTGGAGAAAAAACAGGGGAACTAAAAGCTCCTGCTTGTTGATATGTGACTGTTTGTCTGTCCCCCAAATGCCTTGTCCTTGGTGGCCTAGACTTGACTGATACCCCCAACCCAGGGTCCCCAAGGCGTCCGTGTCTACCCATACCGTAGGCGGGGCAGAAATCCATGACGTGACTGCGTAGAGGACGTCTTGCTTGGTCCAGGCCGATAGTAAGGTATGGATTAATGGAGGAATTGGCCATAATTTCTCCTCCAGCAAGAGAGGGAAGGCTTTGTTGCCTTCCATGATTAATCGCTTGGCTTTCAATCGGCCCAACTTGACAGTTATTTTTACCCAGTTGATAGAACCGATCCCACGTTTTCCTGGTCGTATCCAGACTGTGGAGGAACCGGAACAGTTTCCTTCGAAATCTGTTGCGGTTGTCCGCACTCAGAGTCAGAGCGGCGGTATCCCAGATCGGCCCTAACCACTGAATCGTCCTTGAGGGGACAAGGTGCGACTTTGCCAAGTTCACCTTGAACCCTAGGGCTTGTACATGATTTAACACCTGGTTGACATGGTCTAGACATAATTCTACAGAGTTCGCCACTACTAGCCAATCGTCCAGATACCAAAACACCTGTATTCCTTGAACTAACAGGGGGAAAAGAGCTTGCTTAACCCGAACGGCATCCTTTGAAAGACATAAGTCTCGTGCCGGACTCTGAGCACGAAAAACTTTTGGAACCTCTTGTTGATAGGGACATGCCAATAGGCATCTTTGAGATCTATCGAACACATCCAACCTTGCGGCGGAAGTGCGAGTCTGTGCTGCTGAACTGTCAGCATCCTGAAGGGTGAATTCTCTATAAAGGTGTTCAGATGCGAGAGATCTAGAACTGGTCGCATCTGCCCACTGTCCCTTTTTGGCACAAAAAAGAGACTGGACATGAACACTGGCTGAAGGGGATCTACCTGGATAAGGACCCATTTGGCAATAATTTCTTGTATCATGACCTCCGCCTCCTGAGACACAGGGGAGTATTCTTGCGGCTGACGCAGTCGAGGCCGCCGGAGCCACCGCCAGGCGATTCCTTTGCTCACTGTCTTCCTGGCCCAGGTACGATTGGGCCAAGCTGAGCGGAACGCACGGAACGAACCCAGGTGCAGCCGGGGTTCGTCCTGCAAGGCAACTCCCCAATCCTGGGCCTTTAAGCTTAGCCTTGGGATGCGGGGAGTGTGAGTGGCTAGTTTTTTGGAGGTGGAGGGGGGTTGGAATCAGACACTTGACTAGCTTTGGCTGTTGCAGTGCCCTGATGATTTTATATGGGGGCTTTCCCTTTATAACCATGCTTACCTTGTTTGGGTTTGTACTGATTACCTCCGTGCTGAGGAGGTGGTCTGGGGTCTCTAGGTGACTGTTTAGGGTGAGGTTGGTACGATTTGCTACCGCTCTTTGGTTTATGAAAGGGTTTCTTAGGTGGATCTTTCCTAGCTTGGGAGGTAACCTGCTTCCACCCACTTACCATATTAAAAACTAAACTCCACGTTTCAGTGTCAAGCAAAGTGGGTGTCAGAACCGGGGAGAGGGTTACCCGGCGACCTATGTCCGCCGGCAACTTTCTCACCAGATGTACTCTCAGATCTTGGCGAGCTCGAACCGCCTCCAAAATTGCAATTCTAATGTCCCCTAGGGACTGAATGGCGTTTTGTAGTGAAAGTCTGCGAGAAAGTTCAATGGCTTTTCTTATTTGGGGTTCATTGATGGCCGAGATCGTGCGTGCAAGAGAGGCGGCTATTTGATGACTCGCCAAGTACTGCGAGACCATCCGGTAGGCTTTATTGCGTAACTTAAAATCTCGGTCCAAGTGAGTAGCCGGGGGGGGGGGGGGGGGAGAGAAAGGCTCATCAAGGGCATGCAATGACACTTTGGGGGCCGCCAGAAATGTTAGTAATGCTGGGGGCATCCCTTCTGCTTGGGATACTGGTAGGGAAAAATAATTATGATTCTCTGGTGGGATTTGATGTGAAGCTTTGGTGGTGATAGTTTTGGCGAATACCTGTGCTTCTATCTCCCAGTCAACCCATGGGCCTACTCCCAACTGCCACATCTGCAGTACCGGAGTCTGAGCTTGGTCCAGAGCCGGAGTTGTAGCCAACTCCGGCGTAAGAGAATTTAAGGCTTTGACATCATTAATGCCATCAGCCTTCGACCAGTCAGCAAAAAGTCGTGCAGAAGCGGCAGAAGGAACGGCTGGTGCTGCAGAATACACAAAATATGCTGGGTTAAGTGAACTTGGGATACCTTTAATTAGGACATCTAATACCCTCCCTGTCTCGTCTCTGGCCCAAAATTTACGGTTCTTATTAATTTCGATGGACCACTCGCCTGGAATTTGAGGGTCCCCTGATACCGGAGGTTGAGCTATAAGGGTGTTCTCTGGCACTACAGGTACCCAAGAGCAATCTGTGCCATAAAGGAGGGGCATGGGGCCCTTCCTCATAGGCTCTTTATCTAAGGGAGGGGGTTGAACATCAGTAACCACCCTAAAGTTGGACATAGCGAGTGCCGCCGGCCCTGTGGGGCCTGGGGCAGCTGCTACCAACGGGGCTGGACAAGTAGGGGGAACAGCCGGCGACTCTAAAGGTCTAAAAACAGATGTGTTAGGGGGCTGAGCTGAGAGGGTAACTTTGGGATGAGATGAGGCAGGGGTTTGATAATGTTGTATCACATTGTGTAATAACTCTTTTTACCTGATCAGAAGTCATCCATTTCCTAGAGGTATCTTTGGATGAGTTTGAACTAGCCTCAGAATAATTACTAGGGAGAGACTGAGGAGCCGGGGAGAACAAACCATCCGCCGGCTCCTCACTCTGCTCCAAGGTCTCTTGTGATTCTAGCCCGTGTGAGTCTATCTCATTATCTGCCAGGGGCCATGATAAATCGGGCACTGACGACGGCAACACGTTGATATCGCCGTCCTCAGTCCGTTCTGGAATGATATTTAGAGATGGGTCTGAATGGCGCCAGTAACCCCCTGCTGCCATGTGCAGGGAGTCCTGCATCAACTGTGAACTTAATTGGGCCCCCGGCGGATATCCCCTGAATTGGTCGGCTAGCACCCTACTAGGGCCTGCCGCCTTCACACCCTGGGGAACTACCGTTAATTTTGGTATTGCAAAAGTCACATTAGGAGGTTCACGTATAGCCTGTTCCTGCCTAGATGTAGATGGTAATGATTCAGATCCTATTTCTGACTCCCCAGAATCACGTGTAAATGTATCCGAGGGAAGTGTAGGAGGGAGCGGCGGCGGAGTCTCACGCCGGCTGCTCGAGGTGTCATATTCTTCTCTGCGGCGCTTGTGAGACCGGGAAGAATCTGAGGTAGAGTGGCGAGCGTGTGTCCTGGGAGACTTCGACCTGGACCTCGACTTCCGCCGCGTGGCACGGTCGGAGGAGGGGACCTCGGTGACGTCGCTCTCAATACTGCTATTGACAAACTCTTTACTGATAGCTTTAGTTTTGACCTTGGGTCTGACCGCTTTGGAGGATCCTGGTTTAACTAAGGGAGACTTGATAATTAGTTTGTCCCACAGGACCTCATCATCACACTGGGGGGTCTTGTGGGCTATGTCTTTAGCATATGAATTAAACGCAGCCTTCACCTCGTGCAAGGCCGCTAAGCAAGACAGGTCTTTCTTAGCCAGCAAAGCGGATATTAGTTCAGCACAGATGGCGCACTTTTTTGGACAACCACACGCTCCTAGAGCGGTGCAGACATTTCACGCATTTGATGCAAAGGGAATGAGCAAAAACTGGTAAAAGGGAACAAAAGGGCGTAGCGCAAAGTTCAAACCTAGGCATGGTGCCGTAAATGAGGTTCCCCCCCTCCGCCGGGATCAGAAGTCCAACTCCGCCGGAGAAGCAGCCGGGACCTGGAAAAATGTCCAGGAATCAATGCTCATAAGGATAACCTGCGAGGTATTAAACATCCTAACACAAATCCGCCGGAAACTTAGCTATAATGCACCACTACGCTAACCTTCCGCCGGACTTGTCTAGCTGATTTTCACAAACTCACCTGTGATATTTCACAGGTCCCCTGACCTTGTTAAGGTGTGATCCTACTGAACAAGTTTGCAAAACTCCTCTTATCACTTCGTGTAGACTTGACTGGGGGTGCCGCAGGCGGTACGTCTGATTTGTCACTAGGTCAGGCCGGGAGAGTTAACTCGGCGAGCTGAGTTTGTATCCTTGCTTGGAATGCAATTCCGCCGGAAGAATGGTTCAGCCAAACCATGCCGGGATCTTTTGAATGTTTCTACCCGTCGAAGACGAATAACCTGGACCCCACTCACGGGGCCGCCGGAACAAACAAAAACTGCCGGAAAAAAGGGTTGGCACAGCCCCTTTTGACCGCAGTCCCACACACATAAAATAAATGCAATAATAATAATAATAAGGGACTTCTCCCCTACCCCGAAGGAACAAGACCGCATGCAAGAACCAGAATCAGGGGCATACATAGGTAACAATAACAACAGAAAATTTAGACCACTAATATTACCTGAAACCTACGTTGGAGACCCCTAACAAGGTCGACCACATGGACTGAAGAACATCCCAGCAGACAACGCCCCCGCAACCAGCAGCCGCACCAAGCAGAGGAAGGCCACCCAAGGGGCCTAAGCAAAACACGAACCCTGGAAGGTGGAGCACCACGTGCAGACACCCTTAACCAGAGCTTTTGCTGATAATAGAAGAAAATGGCATGTACTACCTCAATATTGACAGTGTATCATGCCTCGTAGAGTGGTCGCCTTCTAGCCCAGTAAACACAACAGCTAAGGCGTATCACAAAACAAAACAACACACGCGGTACACCCATCCGGGACTCGTAGACGCCTGTTACAATGGTACCCTATTTTAACACTTCTTCCTGCAGACCGACCAATCTGGCAACATAATCTAAACCTTGTTACTGCAACACAGATGTATACAAATGAGTAAGGACTCGCTAGAACTCTGCGAACGACGAATGAAGCGGACACGGCGCGAGCCCTGTTGTCGGGAGGAACGCGGAAGAAGGAAGGACGAAGATGGCCGCTAGGGGGCCTGGTGTCGGGGAAGCAAAGCATGAGAAATCCACGTATATGGCAAGTCATATAATAACGGATATTGAATTAAATATATTTCTTTATTTTTTACGGAGTTTTTTTCTGTAGGGTACCCGATCAAAATGACAATTCCATAAGGGAATTAGGCGTGCACTTTTGATGAGTACTCCATGATGCTTCCGTGCGAGCTATTCAAAATGCTGGCGCAGGATGTTGAATGGAGACTATTACTATTAATAGGCGAAGTCATCAATGATGGAGGGGCCCTATTAAATATATACATACATACAAATTTAAAGACCGTTTTGTCCACAGAGAATGTGGTTACAGTCTCATGTTCAAAATGGTGGCTTTTCAGGCGGCTCTGTCAAGGGATGCCTCTGTAGTCAAGTTTTTAATTTTGAAATCGGACCGGAGTACCCGAGCCCACGTCATTCTAGGTCCACCCCTACGTGCAGCTCCCCCCACGTTCACAGTCCGGCATTTCCTCACACAGTTCTGATCATCCATCTCTCCACTTGTCCAAACCAACCAAGTCGGCTCGTGCGCATCACTTCACTGACACTCCTAACGCCCAGACGCCTTCTTAATGGATATATGAATAATGGATTAATGAATATTAAAAAGAGAATTGGAGACACCCTGGGCTTGAGTGTTTATGGGGTAGGTTAGCTATCATAACTTGACAGACTGCTTTATCATAAGACGTGCGCATGGGGGGTATGAGACACCACACGCCTGTGCGCACGTATTTGAGCTGTTCCCATCACTAACATCGTTATATTACCATAAATAGCATTAATACTTATCCATATGCGCCTATTTTATGTTGATTATAAAGGTATTAACCTGTTACAGCAATAAAACAAGTGGAAACAGCGTTTGGATGGTCAAAATCGGCGATACAGGCCGGGAGTTACATAAGGTATGGCTGAGGCAACCTCCCTCCCCTCCACTCCTCCCCACGTCTGGAGAGAGATTGTCGATCGATACTCTCTCTCTCTCTCTTGCACTCGCTTGGTAACAGTGATGACAACGCCCTGCTTGCAACTCGCTAATGTTAGCACGAAAATAGACCACAGAATAAGGGAATAACAGGGAAAATAGGTGATAACTGAAGGAGGGGGGGGGGGAGGAAGTGGGGAAGGAGTGGATGTGGAGGAGTGATATTTGGCATGGCCCAGGGGCAAAAAAAAAAAAAAAAAAGGGTTAAATATTTTTGGAGGTGTTTTAAATGGATTTTTTTAGGCCCAGGATCTTAAGTCTTCCCGCAGTCGCCCGGGGAAACTCTTAAGAGTCTTCCCGCACTTGCCGGATTAACCCGGGAACTGCAGGAAGACTCTTAAGAGTTCCCCCGGTGGACTGCGAGAAGACTCTTAACCCGTACAGCCCCAGCGACGCGCCTGACGCGTCGGCGATGTATGTAACGCACAGCCCCAGAGACGCGCCTGGCGCGTCACCCTAATTGCGCCGACCGTAACCTCAGGTGTAGCCACTCAAGAGGGCTCAGATTTGTATGGGAACTGTGTACGTATCCCACGAAACCACGATGGTTGAAAACTCTCAAAGTCCACGTGCGTGCGCGTGAGTGCGCAATAACCTGAATTTTTGGGGTAATTGCCTTCAATTTTTTACTCTTGTAAAATACGTTTTCGGGGGCTCTGTAGGACCATTCTTTAAGCTATTTGAGCGGTTTTTCGTGTTTTTTCCTTCATTCCTAACCCATTCGCTATTGTTTCTGGAATAAATTTTGTTTTTGAAAACCGGCCGGGTTCTGGTGAACAAACATTACAAAACTAGCCGGGGCTGGACGGGTTAAGAGTAAGGCTATTAAAAAATCCATTTAAAACACCCCAAACAATTTTTTTTTTTTTTTTTTTTATTGCCTCTGGGCCCATGCCAAATATCACTCATCCACCTCCCCTCCTTCCCCACTTTCCTCACCTCCTTCAGTTATCACCTATTTTCCCTGTTATTCCCTTATTCTGTGGTATATTTTCGTGCTAACATTAGCGAGTTGCAAGCAGGGCATTGTCATCACTGTTAGCAAGCGAGTGCAAGAGAGAGAGAGAGAGTATCAATCGACAGTCTCTCTCCAGACGTGGGGAAAAGTGGTGGGAAGGGAGGTTGCCTCAGCCATACATTATGTAACTCCCGGCCTGTATCGCCGATTTTGACCATCCAAACGCTGTTTCCACTTGTTTTATTGTTGTAACAGGTTAATACCTTTATAATCAACCTATAATAGGTGCATATGGATAAGTATTAATGCTATTTATGGTAAAATAACGATGTTAGTGATGGGAACAGCTCAAATACGTCAGCACAGGAGTGTGGTGTCTCATACCCCCCATGCGCACTTCTTAGGTTAAGGGGATAGTAGCTGTGTTTTTTGTTTTTTCTATATATTCAGTTATTCATATCCTTTTTAGTTTCCTCGCTTGACCTACCAGTACATAAAAAAAAAAAAAAAAAAAAAAAAACACCCTAGACATTTTTCGAAAGGAAAATGTCCCGGCCAAGTTCCTCTTAAAATTACGGACACGATATCGCTCGCCAGGAAAAAAATAGACACCTATATGGCACGAAAGGACTTAAAATTGACAAAAAAATGGGGCGAAAGGTCTTAAAATAGTCACACTAATGGCCCGAACGTCTTATAATCTTGAAACAAATGGGGCTTAACACGAGGGAGAAAGGGGATCAGAAAAGAGGCCCATCTCGATCCCTTAAATGGGGGAATCCGGGCTTATAGTGGTGTCTTCGTCCAGGTCTTGTGTGCTTTGTTTCAGGGCCAACTTCCAACTTATTGCAGAGGTTATGCACCGCCAGGCCCTCATTCTTGTTAGGCAGAGAGCTACATGTTAAGGTGCTGGAAGATCCGTTTTTTTTTTATGGCTGCTCCGTCTATGGCTCGGCTTCCCCCTTGGTGCTCAAGAAGTTGGATGTGGTGCAGCACACAGCGCTGCTCATAACATTGGGTGCCTTCCGTTCATCGCCGGTGGTTTCCCTCCATGCGGAAGTGGGTCTCCATCCCCTGGTCTGGGGTCGTCATCACCATAACATCACCCTTCATCATACCTTATCTTTCTCGCCTACTCATCCCTATAGCAGTGCACCCTTAATTCTTTCTCATGCTCATGGTTTGCCTCACGCACCTTCCTGGCCTGTCTGATCCCGGTCTCCTTTCTTGGTCTGTGTCCTCCTGTTCTACTCCTCCCTCTCAGTCACCTTCTCCCACCCCTTGTCTCCTCTTTCCCCACTTGATCTGACCTCTCATCTATGTTCCACCCCTCTCTTCATGTTCCTTTTGTAAAGCCTCAGGATAGCTCCCGTGCCCCCTCCCTTTTTCTAGAACTTATTTCCCTCCGTTATAGTAGGCCTACTCCTTCTTTCTCTCCAACATTTTCATCCATCTCTTCCTAATTAACCTTTCACAAATCTTGCATACAATACTAGTAAGTGAAACTGGTCTATAGTTTAGAGGGTCCTCAGGGTTTCCATTCTTGTATATCGGAATGATATTAGCTCTTTTCCATTCAACAGGAACCTGTCCTTTATCTAAGGAATCTTGAATTATGTCCCTCAGTGGCTCCACTAGCCTAATTGTCTGCACACTCCATTAAAACCCAGGCAGACACTTCATCCGGTCCCATAGCTTTCCTTACTTCAAGTCCTCTCATCACAGCTAACAGCTCATCTCTAGTTATTTCAATCTTGCTAAGACCACTCTCCAGTACTCCCGCCTGTGGTTCGTCAAAACTTTCCTCTCTGGTAAAAACCGACCCCAATTTGTTATTCATTACCTCGCACATGTCCGATTCATTTTCATACGTCCTAGCATCTACTCTTAATTTAGTAATTTGTTTCTTTACCTTCAACTTACTGTTTATATATTTATAAAACAATTTAGGGTCACTTTCACATTTATTTACTATGTTCTTCTCATAGTTCATATTAACTTGCCTAATTATGTTAACATATCTATTCCTCTCCTGTTTATATTTATTTCGATTACTCTCAGTGTTCCTTCTTCTTAATCTAGCCCAAGCTGCATCACGCCTACCCAAAGCTCTTTTGCATTTCAAATTAAACCATTCTTTCTGCTTAGTAAAATTTCCAGTTTTATATCTTGGGACAAACAGATTGGTTCCTTCTCTATAAATTTCGAGGAATCTACTATATTTACCTTGTACATCTTGTTCCTTCAAAATAAGATCCCAATCTACTCCCTCTAAATATCTTTTCAAGGATACATAATCAGCTTTACTATAATTTAATCTGTCATTTATATAGCTATTGTCTAATCTATTGGCATTACTCGAGATCAACTTCCATTTTAGTAATAGATGATCACTTTTGCCTACAGGACATAGATAGTTTATATCACTAATTTCGTGAGGATCTTTTGTAAAAATCAGATCGAGTTTAGAAGGTTCGTTATTACCCCTCATTCTAGTATTCTCCTTCACATGTTGTGCAAGTACATTTTCCGTAACCAACTCTAATAGCCAACTTCCCCAAGATCTCTGATTTGGCCCTGCATCTCCCGATTCCCAATCAACCTCACTACAGTTGAAATCTCCTACCAAGATCAATCTATTCTTCCTTAAAAGCAATCTTCTCAACGACTGAATCATATCCTCGACCATCTCTTCAAACTCCAACTCCCTCCATGCTCTGGTCTTTGGTGGCATGTAAGCTACTGCTATGTCTAGCTTTTTTCCTTCTATATCATTGAGTTCAACTGCCATTATTTCTGCCTTGTCATTATTTAACTTCACATGCTTTGCTGTCATAGGGTTCTTAACTAATACTCCTTTCCCATTCTTAAGTAAGCCATTTTAGATTTACAGAAGAGTGACCATTACTTGCATTACTGCATGTCCAAAAACATTTCAGTAATGTAAGCATGTTTCCTTCTATTATTATTATTTTTTTTTTTTTTTTTTTTTTTTTATTAAGGTGACAGTTACAAAGTGGTGTACAATCTATCTTATTCTAGTTACATTGTAGTTTAACTGCCACTCAACCTCCCCTTTTTCCCTTTCTATCATATCTCCATATATTATATCCTTCACTAAACACTATGTTACTGTCAAAGTCCTGGTTCAGCTTTGTCTCCGTCAAACAGACTATCTGTGGTTGATCTTTTCTTAATATATCATCTAACTCTACCTTTTTACTGTTTATTCCATCTATATTAGTGTAGTAGCACAGTATTTTGAATCCACCTCCTTGTTTCTCTTCCCTCTCTGCCACCTACCAGGTATTTTTTGTATATTTTTTTTTTATTCATTGTTTTATTTATTTTTATAATTATTATTATTATTATGGACGTTTGAGAATAGATTCAGACCAAGAGTGAGAGGGGTGGAAATGAGTTACTTGAGAAGTGTGTGCGGAGTTACATGGAGGGATAGACAGACGAATGAGGAAGTAAGAAGAAGGTGTGGTGTAGAGGTAGATGTGCTGGAAAGTGTGAAAAGGAACACCTTGAGATGGTTCGGCCATTTGGAACGTATGGGAAGCGAGAGAATAACTAAGAAGGTGTACGAGAGCGAGGTGGAAGGACACAGAGGGAGAAGTAGACCGAAAGAGAGGTGGACGGATGGAGTGAGGAAGTATATGGATAAAGGCGGTGCTGGTTGGGAGGAAGGGCGTCGACTGACTGGGGACAGAGGTGCATGGGGGCGGTTCGTTCGTGGCCACACCTTCGGGGATCACGGCGTCAGGCAATAGATAGATAGATAGATTATTGAGTGAGGGAGATAGTCTCTCACTGCTCAAGGCCATATTATGACTGCAGGGCTAAAATATACAATTTTCACCAGCCAATTGCTGTTACAGTACCAATTGTATTATTGCTTTCCCACGTTCATATTAAAAGTAAAATAGGCGCATATGGATAAGTATTAATTATATATATGGCAAATTAACAATTTTAGTGAGGAATGAATCAGAATACCTTCGCACGCGGGCACATTCAAATACCATAGCTGCGCAGTTAAGAGGTTAATGAGGGTGGCCATACACAGACTCAACACCGAGCCAGAACAGGGACAACACAACAGAAAACAATGAACACACAAAAACAAAACACAAATTCACACACATCTAGGTCATGCAGAAGACCCAGAGACCAGGGTCACAGACAGACAGACAGACTAATAGGTTAGCCTACACAAATTCTACTAATTACCGGTACTTGTTCCCCTCAGCATGTAAAACCAATGAGTTCGAGTGCAATAATGGATCCTGCATCCCCATGAATAGAAGATGCAACAAGGTGATCGACTGTCCAGATCGCTCGGATGAACTAAACTGTCCTCAAAGTAAGTTACTTGTTTTTTGTTTTTAAGACGCCGTTATTTCCGTTAAGAAGGGGTGGCCATCAACATTAGGCGTTTGTCACAAATTGCTAGGTCAAGTTGCCCGGGTTTGACATCTACCAATAACATTTTTGACAGTGGGTTTTACCTGCCGACCCTTTGATCAGCAGCTGACGTTCTACTGACTATGTCACGGCTCGGCTCGTGGCATTTATTATTCAACAGAGCAATTCTTATTATTCAACAGAGCCTGTCTCGAGTCGGCCACCCCCAGCTATGGGGTATCTGCCCGAGTCTAATCATTAGGCTACCAGAGTGCAGTTGGGTATATTTACTGTACAAGCTCAGATTAATATTCAATATTTGAGAACTAATAATATGTCGTAGGCTTGTGCATAAACCTTTAACCGTCTTGATAGCGTACGGTAATGCTTAGTGCGCGGATTTGGGTGCGAGTATCCTAGGTTCGAGTCCTTGGAGTACCACATATATTCATTAGTTTAATTGATTTCATTAATTTGGTTTATTTGTAAGTTAATTGGTGAGTTGGTGAATACAGTATATATGATATACATACGGTACTGTACATACAAACATACATTATTTAACAATACAATTTATTAATTATTATGTTCTCTCCACCAACCAACTTTACTCCTAAACTCGATTAATGGAATTAACAAACACATGTGGCAGTCCGGGGATTCGAACCCAGGACGCTCACACCGAAAATCAACACACTTATGCATTGCGCCACGAAGACAGTTAAAGAATGATGCACAAGCCTACGATTTATTATGCAGTTTCGAATCCTGCATACCAATCTTAGCATGTACATTCATTCCAACTGCACTATCGGAGGCTATGAATAGGTGAATGGAAAGAGTATATAATGGGGTGCTTAACCATAGGGAAGGCCTCTCTATCGGTTGGTTATGAACATGACTTAGAAATACTGTAGTGACTTCATTTTAATATATAAAGGGGAGGCAGTTGGTTTTTCGAGTCCTCCTCCTCCCTCATGTTTAGCCCTATTAGTTATGAGATTACTGTACAAGACATTCGCCCCATTAGTTTGGCGATTTTCAGAACTTTTGCCCCATTTTTTTGCCAATATTAAGACCTTTCGTGCCATTTAGGTGTCTATTTTTTTCCTGGCGAGTGATAGCGAGCTTGTATTTGAAGAGGAATCGGCCTTCGGTCGGGACATTTTTCTATCGAAAAATTTACAAATTTATATCGAAGGGGGGTCTTTTGGGTGTTTTTTTAACCCCTTCAGACATATATGACGCAGAGGTTGCCAGATTAGCAATAAGAAATAGAGTTCTCTCACTCTTATAATTACCTCTCCAAAATTAGTTTTCTGCCCACATCTAACTCAAAGACAACTTCAGAGGTTGAAGTAACTAAAATAAAGGTTTGTAAAAAACCCTGATGGTAATAAAGGCTTTAAAGTATCCCTAATAGGCTCAAAATTGCGTCATATGTCGGAGAGGGTTAAGTGTGATAGAGGTTTAGAGAGCAAACTAAACCCCTTCCTTAAACCATTGAGCCGAACCAGTAAATTATGCTGCACAATACCGTCTGAGCTCCCTTAAGACATCAACCTAAATTTACCTATTACTTGTTCAACCAATGAGTTCCAGTGCAGTAATGGAGCCTGTATCCCCTTAAGGGGAGACGGACCGTTTTTATTTTATTTTATTTGTTTTTGGTCTATTAACCCACTGAGCCCCAGCTAGTTATTAATAAATGTACCACCAGGGACCAGCCAGTTTTTATTTATTTTCTTTTCCAGAAACAATAGCGAATGGGTTAGGAATGAAGGAAAAAACACAAAAAAACTATCAAAAAGGTCAAAAATTGGTCCTACGGAGCCCCCGAAAACGGATTTTACAAGAGTAAAAAATTGAAGGCAATAACACCCAAAATTCCGGTTTTTGCACGCTCACGCGCACGCAGTTGGACTTTGAGAGTTTTCAACCATTTTGATGGTTGCGTGGGATACTTACACAGCTCCCATACAAATCTGAGCCCTCTAGGTGCCTCTAACTGTTGCGTCGCTGGGGTTTAGCGTTACATACATTGCTGACGCAAATGCTGCGTCGCTGGGGCTCAGTGGGTTAAATAATTTATTCCTTTATTTCTTAGTTTTCTTGCTAGACTTCCATCAAGCTTAGAAAAACACACCCTAGACCCCCCTTCAAGATAAATTTGTAAATTTTTCGATAGAAAAATGTCCCGGTCAAAGGTTGATTCCTCTTGAAATTTCAGGCTCGCTATCGCTCACCAGGAAATAATTGACACCTAAATGGCACGAAAGGTCTTAAAATTGATAACAAAATAGGGCGAAAGGTGTTAAAATCGCTAAACTAATGGGCAGAATATCTTATAATCTCAAAACAAATGGGTCTTATCACGAGGGAGAAAGGGGACCAGAAAAATGACCCATCTCCCCTTAACCTCAACATTCCATCAGCCTCACCTTAACTCCTTGCGACTCATATGACGCGAGAGCGTCATATGGAACTTATGACCAAAAACTCATATGACGCGATCGCGTCATATGGACTTATCTACATGCCTCTCCAATAAGTCCATATGACACTCTAGCGTCATATGGAGCTCAGTAAGTCCGGTAAGTTAGATGAAGATCTGTCGGTTGGTGGCAACCCCAGGTTCCTCCGACAATTCTAACGGCCAGCAGTGTGGTTTTGACAGTTGTGTGGTGCAGTGGCAATGATACCGGGCGCCCTCCTCCGTGGACTTACTGGAACATAATATGTCGCAAGGAGTTAAGATATCTACCTAAATTTAGCTATTACTTGTTTCCCTCAGACTGTTCAACCAATGAGTTCCAGTGCAATAATGGAAACTGCATCCCCAAGAGTAGAAGATGCAACCAGGTGAAAGACTGTCTAGATGGCTCGGATGAACTAAAGTGTCGTCCTCAAAGTAAGTTACACCTGTAGTGGAACAAGCTACTAAATAATGTAATTGCCAATACAATTTTGTATTTGGTTTTTGTGTGTTCATTGTTTTCTGTTGTGGTGTCCCTATTCTGGCTCAGTCTTGAGTCAGCCCCCCCCCCCCCCCCCACAAGAAAAGGGAAATTGGGGATTGGTTCTGAGTATATACATACATACATACATACAATTTATTATGTGTGCAGGGGGCTAGGAACGAAGGCGGTGCTGGTTGGGGGGAGGGGCGTCGACTGACTGGGGGCAGAGGTGCATGGGGGTGGTTCGTTCGTGGCCACACCTTCGGGGATCACGGCGTCAGGCAATAGATAGATAGATAGATAGGGGGCTAGGAATTCTCCTCCCTTTGTATAATTCTCCTACATCGAGACAGAGAGAGGTGCGAGGGACCGCAAAAGTGGTCCCGGACCCAGAGAATTGGAACACTTTACTGTTACTTCTGTTCGGGCTCTGTCTCAAGTCGGACACCCCCATTAACCCCTTCTGTACCGGTTATGTACTTTTCATTATATTCTGGCAACGTTTAGATAATTTTGTTCAGCTTAGGAAGGACGTCTATCCATTAAAAGGCTACAGACTATCTCAATTAATCCTTTTAGCTACCAGACATCCTTCCTTAACTTCATAGAATCGTCTAAATGTAGCTGAAATAAATTAAAAAAAGACGTCACCGGTACAGAAGGGGTTAATGGGGTATGTGCCTGAGTATATACTGTACATACATACATACATACATACATACAATACAATACAATACAATACAATACAATACAATACAATACAATTTATTAACCCCTTTTGTACCGGAGCCGCCCTTTTAACTTTATTCTGGCTACTATTAGACAATTTTATTCAGTATAAAATGTACCTCTAACAATTAACAAGCTTCGAACTATCTCGTGTAACCATTTTTACTACCCCAGATCCATCTTATATTGCAAAAACAAAACAATTATAGCTAGTGAATGGGAGTTACAGGGGCTGGTAAATATGTTTGGAACAGTGTGTGAAAAACGGAATCTGAAGGTAAATGCGGGGAAGAGCAAGGTTATGGTCTTTGAAAGGGTTGTAGCCACAGAGTGTGAGGTGAGGTTGAACGGTCAGGTTATGGAGAATGTCAGCTCATTTAAGTATTTGGGCAGTGTGTTGAGTAAAGATGGGAGTATGGATGAAGAAGTGCGGGAGAGGGTGCAACAGGGGAAGAGGTTTGTAGGCCGGTAACAAGAAATAGGGTGGTCATCATGGAAGTAAATAAGTCCTTGCATGACAGTGTGGTAATCTTGACATTGACTTACAGGAGCAATTTAATTAATTAAGTTTAGAAGTAAAGTTGGTTGGTGAACAAAATATGAATTGACTTACGGGAGCAAAGCATGGACGTTGGTGAAGAGACACAACCCAAGACTGAGAGGTGTGGAAATGAGTTACCTGAGAAGTGCGTGCGGAGTTACATGGAGGGATAGACAGACTAATAACACACACAACAAAGCCACTCCAACAGCTCTCTCTCCAACACCCCTTCTACCCTCTCAACATTCTTCGGAAAGTGGACACGAGGTGCCGTTGTAAAGGCTTATTCCTCAATACCTTCACCATCATCATATACAGACTAATAACACGCACAACAAAGCCACTCCAACAGCTTCCTCTCTCTCCAACACGCCGGAAAGTGGACATGAGGTGCCGTTGTAAAGGCTTATCCCTCAATACCTTCACCATCACCATATAGGCTACAGACTAATAACGCATACAACAAAGCCACTCCAGGCGGGTGCCCAACTCCGAAAGGGGTTGAAATAGGGGAGCTATCCCCCCGCCAAAGGCGGCTTTCTAGGGCCTTTCCTAGCTGATGCTGAGAGGATTGGGTTCTAGTCATGTGGTGATGGGCTGGTCTATATGAGTGAGAACTGAGCGATCTCTGCCATACCCATAGCTTACTCTGACTGTTCCTTTTACTTATATATTTTGTAGATCTCAAGTGATCTCTTCCATGGATCCCAATCCCAATCCCAATCTACCAAGATTGGAAGTCAAACCGTCACATTTTTCCTTTGCCCCTCAACTTTCTCTTCATAATTGCTGATGGGCACAGGGCCCTGGGTGGGGCTTTGGTTTCCCGGACGTTTCCGCACCCTCCTCAGCTCCTCGCCATGGAGTGGCTTCGGTCACCCAGGCTTTATTGTGGTCGGCAGGGAGGAACCCGGTTATGGCCTTGGCCTTGCTCGGGGCCTTGGGGCTGTTCGGCCAGGCAGCTTGGGGAACAACAACAACAACAACAACAACAACAAAGCCACTCCAACAGCTTCCGCTCTCCAACATCCCTTCTCCCCTTTCAACACTTTTCAAAAAGTAGCTACGAGGTGCCGTTGTAAAGGCTTATCCCTCAATACCTTCACCTGACCTGACACGTTCCCTAATCACAGGAACTCTGCTTAGGCACATATCACATACTAGGAGCTTGTGTTGGGGGATACATTCTTCTAGTAATTTATTGCACATAGGGTGTAGGGATGCAGCGACCCCACCGCCCGCCACTTTGGTGGTGCAGTCAGCCAGGGTGTCAAACCAGAGCAAGTTTGTTTGAAGACTTTAATATATGAGAAGGAATACAAGAAAATTAACACAAAATAGTATTGTTTTGGCTAATTTATCACTTCCAAAGACATAATTTGAACTATAAACCATAATTACATCTATATATGCACAATAATGAAGACTACAAATTTTTTCTTTAGCTTTCATTTGACACCCTGCAGTCAGCCTCTGTAGCAGTTACAGTGATTTCTTGTTACTTACATATTGTAGCACAGTTAAGGCTGGTGTGGTGCGGATTCTTCAGGTGCAAGTGCTTCAGGGGGACTTTGTTAAGTCTTGCTGAGACACTGTTAGCACTACTGTATACCAACATCTGCCACTGTGATGACATGATGGGGCTGTGTTGTGGAAAGTCTTTATTGTACTGTAAAGATAATAAAACCACGCTCTCTGGATGAAGCGGTCTTTAAACTTATATGAACTGTATGTATCACACACTATAGTCTATTCGCTTGAAGTAGGCGAGAATTCAAGACCTCTATCCTCTGTAACTCAAAAACGGTTAGAGCAAATTGGCTGTAAATTTCCACATCTGTTTCTTGACTGACTCTTCCCAAATGGTAGAAATAATAGCTTGATTACTCTAATTTATTGGTGGCTACTTACGTCAATGACGTAAGAGCCTATGATAATATGGCCTCGTTCCCTAACCGACGGTCGAGAACCAAGATCATCTTAGGGGCTACCCCTTAATCATTCCTAAGGTACGTCATTGAGACGGAGCCACTGAAAAGTAAAAATAAAAAAAAAATAAATTAACACAGTTTGAACACCGCGCCTCAGTGCATTCCGATCTTCCTCTGTTTCCCATGAACGTGACTCATACCTCCTGCCCAGGAGCGACCTCTCTCGACCGACGACCTACAGGAAACAACACAAATCCCTTGCTCCCTTATTCAGTTTCCATAGCCCCTCCCAAACGCATCAGCTCTTAGTCCATAGTGAGTCTAATTGCATAGTGAGTTGTTTATGCATTTAGGAATGTATTTTTCGTAATTGTATTTCACTTGTAACCTGAATAAGCAAGGACTTACTTTTGCAGGCTGGTCGCCGTTCGTGTATTCAGGATCACTTTGCTTCAACTAAATGTGTTATCATACGAGCCAATTGGCTCTTTAGCTGCAGTGTCCCTTTTTTTCCGTGAAAATGTGTATTAACATTGTAACTAATATTAATTTCCTTGAGTGTTGAGTGCTATGTTAGTGTCAAATTCATAGAATTTTATCCCTTTGCTTGTACTCCCCATGGTTGTGCCCAGGTCAGGGGTTACTTTCATAACCAATCACTGCTAAGTTACTCATTAATTTATCACATATTGTAGAAAATAGATGGTTCTTCCCATATCAACTGCAATACCTTCAGTACCTACCATCAAAACCTTCTATGAGATGGTAGAATTATTAATGCCTCACATTATTCAATCAAGAGTGCTTTTTCATACAGTCTTTGCCTTCAAGACAGATATATGCATTATTTTCAGTGTTAAGCACCAAATATTTATAGCTGATAACATAATTTTGTGATGTCAAATACATATACAAACTTTTATAGTAGCCTATTTCACTACTTTTAGGCACTCGTATTTATTTTTCCAAAGGGTACCAATTAGGCCTACAACAAGTAGCCAGAGTACTCAAAATAATACCTTGATTGAATTTATCTCACTGACCTACAAAAATATAATAATTTAAAAAAAGCATATTTATATCTCACTGACTTACAAAGATATAAAAAATTTAAGGTTATAAAATTTAAAAAAACATATATATATCTCACTGACTTACAAAGATATGAGAACTTAAAAAACATGTACAAGTTACATAACGGATTGCCAAATAACACTCGTGGCCGAATAGGCCTAACCTTACGAGTGCAAAGTCCGGCCCCTTTTCGAAAATTCTCAAGCCCCCTGGGTACCCTAGACCTTATCTAGCCCCAGGTACCAATACTGCCGGTAAAAAACAGTCCCGGTCACCAATAGGCTACGACCGGTCACTCTGGAGACTGTTAAAAAACTAAAGACAACCCCGAGTACTAATAGGCCTTAGCCGGGTACGCGGGAGGCTGTCACGACAATGACGATCCCGGAGACCAGGACAAGCCCACTGGCAACAGTCCCGGACTCCAATAAACCATTTACCGGATACTCTAGGCCTTACCTACACAGCCCCGAGTACTAATAGGCCATAGCCGGCTACTTTGGAGGCTGTCACGACGATGACAAACCCCGGTACCAAGACAAACCCGCCGGAAACCAGGCTCGGACACCAGTAGGCCATTTACCGGACACTCTAGGCCTTACCTAGACACGCCCAAACTAGAAATTATTTCCGGGTACTCTAGGCTTGCTCGTACTATAATACAGATGTCTTAACATATTAAAGACACTCCCGGGTACCAATAAATAACACCACTATCAGACTTACGATAGATACGAGAGCTTATATAGTACTTCTATCTAGTTGGTTTATTTAAAATAAACAATACAAGGCTAGATACTACTTTGCCCAAGTTGAGTAGCCCAAATAAGTATTATTTCCATCTCTTTATGCAACATTGACTTCTTGGTATAATCCACAGGCTCAGGTGAGGTGCTACGGTTACCAACGAAGAATCTGGACAATCAAGCCAATTAAGTGACAACCACATCAGCGGCTGAATTCACCCCACTAAAAGAACCTATATCTTTAAGGTGAGTTCACTTGTCAAAACACTAGACGTTTCCGGTTCACCGACTAAGTGTAATCTCATTAATTATTTATTTTATTAATTTCCAGGGAACAAATACAAGTTTTTCTTTCCCTTACTAAAAGAACCCCCTTTGTTTCTTATCTTCCTGCTCTTCAGGTCCGTATGCACCTGGAGAAGAATATAAGGGTTAGTTCGCAGGAGGAGTCCTCAAACTGGAAGACCAAAACTCTTTCATAGGGTTCCCCTCCCCGGGTTCCACATCAGCCAAGATGAACAAAATTACTCTTCAGGAAATCGACACTCCCGTGGACATTAACATTTGCTCACACAAGGGTTGTACCAAACTAGCCCTCACAGCCCATAGACGCTGCACCTCTCACGTAAAATGTATTAATAGGACGAGTGCTACATGGAACCCAAAAGTGTGTGAGAAGTGCAATTATTACGTATCTATGTACCATGACCCAAAAACATTTCTAGCTTCGGACACATGCAAACAAGTTTTATTAACTGTGTGGAGTTCAGTAAAATCCTACATTACAGGTTCCCTCAAGAAAACTCCAGGTATTACTGATGTACAGTATGTAAGTTTTTTTTAGAAATATCCTTGCCTAAAGCTCCTAGCCTTGCCCCTCCTTCTGACAAGAAAATATCTGTATCTGACAGGAAAAGACAGAGTTCAACCAGCTCAGAGTCTTCCAGCAAAAGACAGAAGAAAACAGACAAATCCCAAACTAAAAAGCCACCTTCCCCACATCCCTCCAATCCTCAAACATGTACTAAGGTGGCTAATCACTACCCCTGTTACAGATAAACATAAATTACCTGTCTCAGCTACCCCCTTGACTGATCAAAATTCTGAGGATGGCAATCCCCCTCCTATCTCCCTAGTACAGTTGGCTGATACTATGGAACAACAATTTGAGTCAACCCCATTACTGACCCCTCACACTTAATTTCACCCTCAAATGATTACAATGAACATGGAAGCTGAAGTACATCACCCCAGAGACTACTCACCTATTCAGCCGTCTTCGGACTTACCAGTTAGTTCAAATCCTTCTCTGACAGCTCCAGACATTTTTGGGTACAGTACGGTTGGGGCAATACATGAGACAGTACTCCCTAAGGATATCCCAACACCTTGGGACATAAACAATGATATTGTAGAGTGTATTGATTTAGATTCTAATAACCATTTTGAGGAGGTTTGGACTGACAATGTATCAGAGTTCTTCATTAACCCGGGAACTACGGGGAGACTCTTAAGAGTTCCCCCGGCGGACTGCGGGGACACTCTTATGAGTGAGTGAAAAAAAAAAATCAACTTTTGACATAAAAAAAAAAAAAAAAAAAAAAAAAAAAAAAATTGGCCCCTGGGCCATGCAAAATCTCAGTCCTCTACCTCCCCTCCTTCCCCACTTTCCTCCTCTCCTTCAGTTATCACCTATTTTCCCTGTTATTCCCTTATTCTGAGGTATATTTTCGTGCTAACATTAGCGAGTTGCAAGCAGGGTGTTGTCATCACTGATGGCAAGCGAGTGCAAGAGAGAGAGAGAGAGTATCGATCGACTGTGTCTCAGTGGCCTTGGGGGAAATTGGCGGGAAAGCAGTTTTCCTCACCCATACATTATACAACTCGCAGGCTATATCTCCGATTTTGACCATCCAAACGCTGTTTTCACTCGTTTTATTGTTGTTTCAGGTTAATACCTTTATAATCAACCCATAATAGGCGCATATGGATAAGTATTAATGCTATTAATGGCACAATGAATATTTTAGTGACGGAAACACCTCAAATACGTCAGCACAGGGGGACGTTTCCAATTACCCCCATGCGCACTTCAGAGGTTAATGCAATGTGAAGACGAATCTAATCAGTCTGATATAGACCCTAAGCAGAGCCCTCCTGGTGACCCTTTTGGTGAACTTCAGGTATTTCTTAAATCTATGAACGATGAGTTGGTAGGAAAATTTGAACAGAAAGTTGATCAGAAATTTGCGTCTTTAGATAAGGCTATCCTAGAGCTCCAAGGTAAGTCTCTGTCCCCATCCATGTTACAACCTGCCATACCAGACACGGTTCCACTAGCTCAAATATCTGTCCAGCCAAAACAAACCACGCATGAAAAATCAACCACTCCCACAACTCTCTCTCAGACTAGTCTTCAAGCTGGTATCCCCAACAACCTCTTCCAATCACATATTCACCCCCCACCCATCGAGCAGGAACCTGAAATGATCAAGAAACCTCTCCCTCTACTATTTGGTGAATCCAGATACTGGAAACAAATACCAGTAACAACACCTGACAACGCTGACACAGGCCACCCTGACTTGATACCAGTACCACAGGAGTGGATTATTGAAATAGACGAGCTTAGAAATCTACGTGCAAAAACGCACAAGGCCAAGTACTGGACGTGATCATAAAACCCTTCCCATCTCTGTTGGACGCTAAGTACTTTACTTACACACAGACTCCCGCGGTGCCTTCGGGTAAGCGCTTCAAACCTTGGTCGGATTTGAATAAAGCGGATGGACACAATGCCATTTAATCCCTCTCTAATCTCTCAAAATCTGCAGGTTGCTCCACAAAGATGTTTGAGAACAAAGTCCCCATGCTAGAGGTCTCAACTCTAGGCTATGGCCCATGGTCTGAATAGGTGTCTGAAGCAGAAAAATTTGCCTTGTCCAATGGGGATGCTACCCCCCAGAAACTACCCCAAGAGGATCACTAATTTGCCACTATGTATGTATACAATTCCGACTCTATTCCCCAGGAATTCTGGGAATATCTCAGAGCCCCCAAAATAGTGCGTAAACCAACTAATGACACCATGATCAATACACCTACCCCTGCACTGATTGACAAGGACTTCAGGCTAAGGCAAAGAGCCCATAGATTGCTGTCAAATTTTATCACACAGCAAAAACTTGCACAAGCCATGAGGGAAGTAGCAGATTCTATCCCCGAACAAAACTCCAGGGCTGCACTTCATATTATCAGGAGAGCCTCACTTGTTAACTCACTGATGACCACTGGAGATGTCAAGATTGCTATTTTTGAAGCAGCAAGAGCTAGACAGGACCTACGTATCTACTTGTCCAAGAATATGCCCAAAGATATTGCTACTCGAGTTCGCCTATCACCTCTATTCACATGCAGATTGATCCCACAAATGACCTGGAATGAGGCCACGCTCTGTTACTCAGACCTGAGATGGCTGCGTCTAGACAGTCTTCTACTGTAGTGCCTGGATTGTTAAGTATTAGCCTGATTCAAAATTCCCTCCAATTGTGGTTTAAGTTTGTTGACGGTCCCAAAAATTCGATCTTTTAATCACTTTTAGTACTCCTGAGCCCAGTAGTAAAGTACCTGAGCTTATTAGCAGGAAAATGATTTGAAATATTTGAAATTTAAGTTGAGCAAGAGAATACCGGTACTGTCATAAGTTCCTATAAACCTCCTTACCGATACCCCTCAAGCGATCAGATTCCTTTTTGGGACTCCCTATCATAGTTCCCCAGTATTTCTGTTTTGCCCCTTTTCCAGTACTTTCCCCTTCAGCATGATACCTTAAATTATTCACCCCCCCCATAGAAAGTCATATGTCGACAGAATAAGCCTGAATAAAGATGTTTGTAATTTTCTTTAGAAAATTTGATCCTATTGTTGAGATAGTCATTTATTGATACGGTGCGGCGTCTTGAAGAAGAGTCGGGCACCGATAGGATAGCCATTATGCTTTCCCTCCGGTTTAAAAGTGCTGGCTGAGATGTTTCTTGATTATGCCCTGGCCACTCCTGTTCTGTCTCTCTATCGATGCCCCCACTTTTACCAGTGGGGGTCCCAGCCTAGCCTGGTCTCAGCTTACCAAGTAAAGCCCAAGTTCCTGTGAACGGTACTTGCAACCTCCCCAGCCAGTATGCCGGGTTTCCCGAATAGCCTAGCCTAAGTGCTTAACCCGGCCCTGATCTTCGCATACCTTTATCTACAATCATCTGGAACGATATTTGAATTTATTATGTAGGCTATAGTATGTGTACGGTACCTGCCGGTAACCCAGGTTAATTAGGTTAAAGCTACAAATTCATGGGTATACCAATAGCCTACTGGGCAATTATTATTCCCCACCCACATTTTACATTACTATCCTTTACATGAAGTAGCCCCAAGTAGCATTCACCCCTACCAGTAGGGATGGACCGGATGGTTAGCTGGCCAGCCGACCGGGACCGACACGCTACCAACTAAATTCTCCGAGGACAGTCAGTTGACCATCTGTAGGGTTGTAGCCTACTTGTATTGGGCACTCAAAGTGGAGATGCCGTGTCCCTTTCGTAAATGTGGAGGAACGGCGTTTTCGGGGCTTCACACTACATACATGCAGAAACACCCCAATAAGTCCCACTCTCATTCACAACGGGGAAAAGATAGACCCCATATCCCCCCTCGGAGGTTTACCCCTCATACATTTCAGCCGTACAGTATAGGGGAAACTCGTCAAACAGTAGGGGTCACAGAGGACACTACCAGCCCAGAGGTCGAGCTGCACCAAGGTATCAACCACCATCCTACACACGACCTCTGCAAAAGCAACAGAACTATGGGTCACAGCAGAGACCCCAACAGACAAGTCAACACGCTCACAAACACCAGTATGTGGTCACCATCAACCCTCCAGCACTCACCAACCTGCCCAAAGTACAAAAAACTAGATTTTCGAGAGGCCATCAACAGAGAACTAGCCCGACATCCGACAGGCCAGTTCAGGGTAAATTCTCGTCATTGGCCTCAGAGATCTTGGGCAAAGAGAGTAGTAAAGAAGGGCCTTACATGGCTCTGGTTGACAAGACCCCGCCACAGAGCTCAATCCAACAAGATACAACTATCCCCAGAACTAGAAACAGTAATACACCAAATGTTGACAGACAATCTTGTGACTCACGTACCAGAAGGCATGCCAGTTTTTCTATCCCGCATGTTTCTCGTCCCAAAAAGGGACAGTCTACAACTAAGACCTGTGATAGACATGTCCCTCCTCAACAAATCAATTCACAATATGAAGTTCAGAATGTTAACTATTTCCCAAGTAAGGCTAGTCCTACAACCGAAGGTCTGGATAATTACTGTAGATCTCAAAGACGCCTACTGGCACATCCCAATAGCAAAGAGGTATCAAAAGTTCCTGGCCGTCCCTTTCAGAAACAAAGCAGTAATGTTCACCAGAATGCCTTTCGGCTTGAACATAGCTCCCAGAATTTTCACCAAGATAGTGAAACAAGCACTTCTCCCTCTACTCAACGACGGAGTGAAAATACTCTTCTACCTAGACGATTGGATGATTCTCGGGTCCTCTCCACTCCAGTGCCAAGAACAAACCTTGAAAGTCATACAACATGTGACAAAGTTAGGCTTCAGAGTGAATTTGGAGAAATCAAATCTCACTCCTACTCAATCAGCAGCATGGGTAGGATTAATCTGGGATACACAACTTCAGACTATAAAACAGAGTCCAACCAATGCCAAACGTCTACAAATAAAACTGTTCAGAGTATTGCATGCAAAGACTATACTGTAACCAGAAAACTTTGGGAATCTCTGATAGGCTCGTTAAATTGGGTCCAAATTACAGTGCCGCCTCAGGTTGAAGAGACTAATCTGGCTAGGCAACAAGGCTTTCCCTCTAACTCCTCACAATTGCCCTCTCGTTATCCCAAAGAAAATCCTACATCTGTCGTTTTGGGCAAAATCTCAGGTACGGGAATCGGTGACACATTGGTCAGAGCCACCTCCCACCCTATGGGTAGACACAGATGCCTCGAGTCTGATAGGATGGGGCTATCAGTCTACGGAAGGTCATCAGAACCACGGAAAATGGACCACATTAAATCAGTGTCACATCAATGCCCAAGAGCTAGCAGTTCCTCTATTCTTTCTCAGAGATAATGCGATATCATTGACCTCCAGGTCAATTGCATTCCGGATGGACAACATGGCCTCTGTAATTTTCTTGAAGAAACGGCTCCACCCGGTCCAGGATCTCTCAGAAAAATATTCTTTCTAGCCCAAAAACATTCCATAATAATCCACGCAACAGGAGTCTCCAATCTGTGGGCGGATGCTCTGTCCAGGGAAAAGAGTACCTCAGTGGAATGGGCTCTCAAACAAGAAGCATTCAACCACTTAGTTCTGCCATTTTCACCTCAAATCGATCTGTTCGCATCTCTTCAATCAACGAAGCTCCAGGCTTACATATCTCGGGATCTCAAGACACGAGAAGGGGGTCCGGATGCCTTCACAGTGGATTGGAACAGGTGGACATCGATTTATCTCTTTCCCCCACCAGACACCTCACTGATGTGCAGAGTAATCCATCACCTCAGGTCGTTCCAGGGTCAAGTAACCCTGGTTGCCCCAATGTGGCCTACACAGGTGTGGTACACTCAACTTACTCAGTGGTGCAACAAACCTCTGAAACTCCCCCTGACCCATTTCCACTTGGAAGAAATTGGAAACCTGCAGACCTCGCTCAATATTGCTATGTGGACATTCTCAAATCCAAGTGGCTATCGTCCTACGACGAGGAAGTCAGAGACAAGCTCGCAAACCAGTACACAGCTTCCACTCTAAGACAGTATAGCTCTCACTGGAAACAATTTACAACGTGGATTGTAGAGTCAAACCAGCAGACTCCATCAGTTGCTTTATTATTGAAACACCTAAATTACTTGTTTGATGTTAAAAAACTAGCAGTTAACACACTTAGAAACCACTTATCAGCAATAAAGGAACCCTTCTTTGCACTCACTGGTTTATCTTTACCCCAGAAAGACGAACAGGGTTTTATGGAAGCTTGTTTTAAACTCAGAGCCCCAAATCGTCAATTGCTTCCCCAATGGTCAATCTCGAAGGTCCTAACTTTACTACAGTCTAGGTCTGTAGTATATATAGACAAGAAACTTAAGAAGTGTGTTTTTCTGATGGACCTAGCTACTGGCCATAGGGTCTCAGAATTAGCAGCCATGGCAAGGTCTCCAAACTGTCTACGTTTTGCCCCTAATAATGACTCTATACATATTGCCCCTGCACCAGATTTCATCGCAAAAAATGAGCACCAGGAACATATTTTACACCTTTCTCTATTCCTGCCTTGAAAAGAGGAAAGTTGCACCATGCCCTATGTCCAGTTAAGGCACTATATACCTACTTTAAGTCTATTATTCCTAATAATAAGGCACATTTGTGGGTTTCTCCAGATGGTTCAACAAGGTTAGGAAAGAAAGTGTTAGCATCCACTATTGTAGATGTAATTAAGGAAGCTGAACCTCAGGTAATTGCAAAGGCTCACGATGTACGCAAATGGGCCACTACCATTAGATTCCTCAACAACTTCTCACCAGAAGATATCACTCATACGGGTCTATGGTCCTCTAGCAATACATTCCTATCCAGATATTTGTCAGTACATCTGGAGAGACCAAAATTACCATGCAAAGCTTTAAGGCTAGAACATACCTCCTGAGGCCAATAAGTAGATTGTTATATTTGTTCAATGTTTTTATTACCAAATTCTGTACTCTAATAGAAGTGTGCCCTACCAGTCTCCCTAGATGAGAAAAAGGGGGGGGGGGGATGTGTTAAGTTCCATGTCAAGTTGGCAGGACACACAATCTGAAATACATAACAAGAAGGTTATTACTACATTATATCTGTTACATAGCAATGCCTGTACAGTTGGTCCTCCAGTAACGCGTGTTTTGGAAACGCGGTTTTGGTGGCACGCGGTACACCCCAAATATCCAAAATGTTGCTAACACGGTCAATACTTACACTGGCGCGGGGTCCAGCTGGGCACCGAACCTTTACTCCCGACTTTCGTAGCTCATATCTCTGCAAATATATGGCCTAACCAAGTGTTTATGCCTACCAGAGGTAGCTATGATCGTTCCCGTGCATTGGGTGAAGACTAGAACACTCCACATTGTGTAGTTAATGTGTGAGGTGAGAATAATTACCGAAACACACTTATGTTTTTGTTTGGCTGTCGAGTGAGTGTGTGTGTTGTCATTGTGTGGAAAACATGGCTAGGCTATCTCGGTCGCCGAATCTTTACTCACGACTTTCGTAATTTGCCGATGCTCATATCTCTGCAAATAAATGGCCTAACCAAGTGTTTATGCCTACCAGAGGTAGATATGATCGTTGTTGTGCATTGGGTGAAGACTAGAACACCCTACATTGTGTAATTATTGTGTGAGGTGAGAAATAATAAGACGGCGAGTTATGCGGGAATTCCGAAGGTACGATTTTCGTAATTTACCGATGCTCATATCTCTGCAAATAAATGGCCTAACAAAGTGTTTATGCATACCAGATGAAGATATAGTTGTTGCAGTTCGTTGGGTGAAGACTAGAACACCCTACATTGTGTAGTTATTGTGTGAGGTGAGAATTATGATGGCGGGATTTCAGAGCTTCGATTGAAAAATGTCGGCTACTGCTGGGACTCTCTCTCCTTAGCCTAGCTGCCTAGCCTAAACGAAATATTTATTCAGAGGTAAGAGTTGTTGCAATGGGCAAATCAACTCATTGCACATGTCAAATAACCTTTATAATTGATTTAATTATTATAACATAGGCTTCTATGGAGAAAAAGTGGACTTTGTGGAAATGCCCAGAACACCAAGTAACATGTAAACATATGGGCTCGGTAACGCAGATTTTGCTAACACGGGAGGTAACCAGAACACATTGGCCGCATTACCGAAGGATCAACTGTATATTATTGCAACTAAAATGTATAACTAGATGTTAATTTTAATTTTGTGATATACGTTTACCAGTATATATTCACATATCAGTAATACTGTTTTGTCAGAAATAAGGCTTCTTTAATGGTACCCGCCTTCTATTCTTCTGCTTACATTTATACCTTTTATAATTAAACACATGTCACAGTTTACATATTCGTTGTTACTCTTCCTATTACATTTTTTATTTTAAGCTTAATGAGCATATGAAGGTCCCTCCACCGGTCGTGATATGCTAGGCTCTTAAGTCATTGACTCATTGACGTAAGGAGCCACCAATAAATTACGGTTTTGACAACCCGTAGGGAAGGAAGGAAAAACTACTATTTATTGGTGGCTCCTGAAGTCAATGACGACAATTGCCCTCCCTCCATACCCTTCCCATTCACATGCCCAACTTGATATTTACATTAGAGGTCGCTCCTGGGCAGGAGGAGGTATGAGTCACATTCATGGGAAACTGAGGAAGATCGGAATGCGCTGAGGCGCGGTGTTCAAACTGTGTTAATTCTTTTATTTTTATTTTTACTTTTCAGTGGCTCCGTCTCAATGACGTACCTTAGGAATGATTAAGGGGTACCCCCTAAAATGATCTTGGTTCTCGACCGTCGTAATCGAGGTTAACCCGAGCCCGGAACGAGGCCATATTATCATAGGCTCTTACGTCATTGACTTCAGGAGCCACCAATAAATAGTAGTTTTTCCTTCCTTCCCTACGGGTTGTCAAAACCGTAGTCGTTTTTGAGTTACAGAGGTTAGAAGTCAAGATTTTTTGCCTACTTGCAGTGAATAGACTATAGGAGCTTGTGTTGGGGGATGCATTCTTCTTCTAATAATACAAATAATCTATCTATCTATCTATTTACTCAGGCCCAATCCCGACTTTTCCTATTACAGTATTTTATTGTTCCCTCTTTTTTCTTTTTTTTGGGGGTGGCCGACTCAAGACAGCAAGAACAGGGAAAACACAAAACACAACATAAAACAACGAACCAACACAGACAAAACACAAATTCATATACATCTAGGTCACCCAGGAGAAGACCCAGAATAATAATAATAATAATAATAATAATAATAATAATAATAATGGACTTTGCTTTGGTTTGATGCCCGTGACCCGTTGTTCCTTATAGGTTGTGGTTCTGGAATGTGGCAGTGTAATGACCGTACCTGTATAGCAGACCCCTACGTCTGTGACGGTTACAACGATTGTCCTGATAACTCTGATGAAGCTAGCTACACCTGTAGACAACCTACAAGTAAGTACACCTCCCTTTCTCCCTCATGTTTAGCCACAGTGTAAAGATTGTACCTGTATACATGAACCCTACCTCTGTGACGGTAACAAGGACTGTCCTGATAACTCTGATGAAGGCACATACCCCATTGCTGGGGGTGGCCGTCTCGAGATAGAGCCTGAACAGAAACCTTTAAAGTTCCAATACTTAGGGTCCAGGATCACTTTAGTGTTCCCTCGCCCCTTTCTCTGTCTCGTCTATTAGGTGAATTTTGCAAGGGGAGGAGGATTCCTAGCCTCCTGCCCCCAAGTAATACATTATAATGCCTTGGATACTCGCACCGTAATACCGCGCACTAACCATTACGCTATCAAGACAGTTAAAGGTTTATGCACAAACCTACGATATATTATCCATTCTCGAATACTGGAAAATAATCTAAGCATGCACATCTACCCAACTGCACTATGATAGCCTAATGATTACATGAATGGAAGGGGTAATTGATGGGGCACTTAAGGGAGCCCACCTCGCTTTTTTTATTTTCTCTCCCTCTCTCTTTGGCTTGTATCCATTCGACCCCATTCAGCCTACTATTTTAAGACGTTTACCCCCATTATCCAGGTGTCAATATTTTCCTGGCGAGCGGTAGCGAGCCAGCATATTTATATTTTTGTTTTGAACGCAAGCTAAATTTTTAAATTTTTCGATAGAAAAATTTCTCCATACAATGCTGGTTCGCTATCGCTCGCCAGGAAGAAATCGACACCTGGATGGGGATAAATGTCTTAAAACAGTTGGCTAAATGAGGCCGAATGGATACAAACCAGGGACAGAGAGAAAGATAAAAAAAAAAAAAAAGCCGGTGACCCCCCTTAACTACAAAGGAGGCCTCGCTAAGAATTACTCCTGAACCTGGGAGCAGTGGAAATGAATTACTTAAGAAGTGCGTGCGGAGTTACATGGAGGGATAGATAGACAAGAAGGAGGTATGGTGTGGAGGTAGATGTGCTGGAAAGTGTGAAAAGGAACAACTTGAGATGGTTCGGCCATATGGAACGTATGGAAAGCGAGAGAATGACAAAGAGGGTGTACGAGAGCGAGGTGGAGGGACAGAGTGGGAGAGGTAGACCGATAGAGAGGTGGAAGGATGGAGTGAGGAAGTATATGAACGAAGGCGGTGCTGGTTGGGGGGAGGGGCGTCGACAGACTGGGGACAGAGGTGCATGGGACGGTTCGTTCGTGGCCACCCCTTCGGGGATCACGGCGTCAGGCAATAGATAGATAGATAGAACTATCCAATGTTCCGATTTATGATATTAAGTTTTCAGTAGTTTGTGTTATGGCTGGTCTAAGAACGCATTTTAAGGTTCGCTATACTGTACTGTACAATTATGACTGTGTTGATAGGAGTGATGAACATAACTGTCCACCCAAGAGTAAGTTTATAGTCTTTACATTTATTTGTGGTTTATACAGTACACTAGTTGTTTTTTGGTGCTGATCAATTGCTAGTCCTCATCTTAATACTGATAGGAGTGATCAAGATAATTGTCCAACCACCAGTACGTTTACATAGTTGACAGTCTCCCTCACTATCCGATGCCCCGGTTTACGATATTATTATAGGTTTTTAGGGGTTTATGTTTGGGTTTTGGCTGGTCCCAGAATGCATCCCCATTTGCCTCATTAATTTTAGGGTTTGCCATACAGGTCTCCCTCATTATCCGACTCAAGACAGCCCGAATAGGGACAACACAACAGAAAACAATGAACACACAAAAACAAAATACAAATTCACACACATCTAGGTCATCCAGGAGAAGATCCAGAGACCAGGGTCACCAAGGTCCCTCCAGCACAACCCCCGGCCCCCGACCACCCGGAGAAATTCCGGTCTCAGCAGGCAGACATGCAGCGACGAGGAAACCACAAGCCCGCCCACCACATTTCCAGGCGCACCCTTCATATATACCGGCTCCCCGGGCCAGGCGCCTGATGGACTATTAGCTAGTCCAACTTGCTTGACCTAGATGTGTGTGAATTTGTGTTTTGTTTTTGTGTGTTCGTTGTTTTCTGTTGTGTTTTGTGTTGTCTCTGTTCTTGCTCTGTCTTGAGTCGGCCACCCCCAAAAATAATATAAAAAAAAATAATAAAATAAAATACAATAAAAGTAGGAAAAGTGGGGATTGGGCCTGAGTAACCCCCTGGGGGTTAGGGAATAGAATATGCCCCACGTGCCTTCTGCGTGTCGTAAGAGGCGACTAAAGAGGTTGGGTCGGTGGGCTTGCGACCCCCACCCGGAAAAAATATCGAAGCAAGGAAAAACGAACGAACAGCCTCGGATGCGGACGGAACCAACGTTGACGAACCACGACCGACTAAGGACATGCCTTCGGACATTCTGAGAATGGCTACGTGGAATGTTAGTGGCATGAATGATGGCACAAAAGAGAGAGAGGTTCTGGAAGTGTTAGTGAATGCCAGGCTGGATGTATGTGGAATGACAGAGACCAAATGGAAAGGTTCAGATGTGAGAGAGTGGGAGTGTGGAATGGGTGTGTGTGCTGGAGTGAGTGAAGGAACAGCGAGAGAAGGTGCATGTTTGTTTGTAAGTAGCAAATGGAAGGAATGTGTAAGAGAGTATGGGTCTGTGGGTTCAAGGATTGTGTGGGTGAGAATGAAAGTAGGAATACAAACGTGGGTGATTGTATGCGTGTATGCCCCGACAGAGGATATACTTGAAAGAAAGAAAGAGGAGTTCTGGATGAATGTGGAGGCGTGCCTGGAGAAGTTTGACAAGAACGAAAGAATATTTCTGATTGGGGATATGAATGGTAAGGTGGGTGATAGGAAAGTTGAGGGAGTGGTGGGAGGGTGGGGGGTACCATCAGAGGTGAATGGGAATGGTAGTGCACTTGTGGACGTATGTGTGGGGAGGAGGAGGCTGTGGATAGCCAACACCTTCTTCCGACACAGAATGATCCACAGGTACACGTGGAAACGGATGTTGACGATGAAGGATAAGACAGTGGTGGAACGAAAGTCATTGATTGATTATGTATGTGTGGATGAACGAATGAAGAAATCTGTGATGGATGCTAGGGTGTATAGGGGTATTGGAGGGGGTCTGGCTGATCATTATGTAGTGGTAGCTAAGGTTAGGATACAAAAGAAGTGGGTGAGGAGAGCGGGAGGGAGGCGAGAGGAGGGTTGGAATGGTGAGGAGGGTGGAGAGGTTGCAGGAGGAGGAAATCAGGGAGGAGTACAGGAGAGCAGTGGAAAGACGACTAGGTGGGTTCGACCTGGAAGTTATGGAGGAAGTGGAGGAGATGAGCAAGGTGTTTAAGGATGAGATCTGTGCAGCATGTGAGGAGGTGTGTGGAGTGAGGAGAAGAGGGAGGGGAGTGAAAGGTACAGCATGGTGGACAGAAGAGGTACGAATAGCTGTGGAAGAAAAGAAGAAAGCATATAGAGAGTGGTTGGGTAGCAGAGGGAATGAAGATTCCGAGAGACAGAAACGAGCGAGGTACGTGGAGAGTAAGAGGGTGGTGAAGAGAGTAGTGAAGGAAAGTAAGAGAAGAGTAGATGAGGAATTTGGAAGGAATCGGAGTGTAAAATGGAGGGAGAGTAAGAAACTGTTCTGGAAAGAAGTCAAGAAAGTTAGGGAAGGTAGCAAGGGAAACAGTAAGGGTGTGAAAGATAAGAATGGGAGAATGCTAGCCGAGAAGCAAGAGAGAGTCGAAAGATGGAGGGAGTACTTCAGTGAGTTGCTAAATGAAAGGAATGAAGAGCCAGCAAACATAGCTGGATATGGTATGGGAGGGAGAAGAAGAGAAGTAGTGGAGGAGGAGGTGGGGATCAGGAGGTCAGAAGTGTGGGAAGCCATGAAAAGAGTGAAGTTGGGGAAAGCACCAGGAACAGATGGAGTGTGTGGGGAAATGTTGAGGTATGGTGGTGAGATAGTGATAGAATGGGTATGGAAAATGTGCAAACTAGCATGGGAGAAGGGGAGTGCACCCGATGACTGGAAGACTGGCATAATAGTCCCCCTATATAAGGGCAAAGGGGAAAGAGGAGTGTGTGGTAACCACCGAGGAATATGTCTTCTAAGCGTAGTAGGGAAGGTATACAGTAGGGTAGTGATTGAGAGAGTGAGAGTGAGAACGGAGAAATGGATAGGCGACGAGCAGGGAGGTTTTAGGAAGGGAAGAGGATGTGTAGATCAGATTTTTACCCTGAATTGTGTTGTGGAGAAGTATCTGGAGAAGAAACAAAAGGTGTATGTTGCCTTTATGGACTTGGAGAAGGCCTATGACAGAGTGGATAGAGAAGGTTTGTGGAAAGTACTTAGAATATACAGAGTAGAGGGCAAGTTGCTGAAAGCAGTGAAGAGCATGTATGACGGTGCAAAGGCGGCAGTACGTGTGGAGAGTGAGCAGAGCGAGTTCTTTGACCTGAATGTTGGTTTGAAACAGGGGTGTGATGTCCCCGTGGTTGTTTACTGTATATATGGATGGAGTTATGAAAGAAATACTATCAAGAGCAGTGGATGTTGGTGTATCGCTGAAAAGGGAGGGAATTGAGTGGAAGCTACCTATACTGCTGTTTGCGGATGATACAGTTCTGATGAGTGATAATGAATGGGAGTTGCAGGGTCTGGTAAATGAGTTTGGAACAGTGTGCGAAAAACAGAATTTGAAGGTAAATACGGGGAAGAGCAAGGTTATGGTCTTCGAAAGGGGTGAAGTCACAGAGTGTGAGGTGAAGCTGAACGGTCAGGCTATGGAGATCGTCAACTCTTTTAAGTATCTGGGCAGTGTGTTGAGTAAAGATGGGACTATGGATGAAGAGGTGCGGGAGAGGGTACAACAGGGGAAGAGGGTTGTAGGAACGCTAAAAGCAGTAACAAGAAATAGGGTGGTCAGTATGGAAGTGAAGAAGTCCTTGCATGACAGTGTGGTAATCCCGACACTGACTTACGGAAGCGAAGCATGGACGTTGGTTGATAGACTCAGACCAAAGAGCAGTGGAAATGAATTACTTAAGGAGTGCGTGCGGAGTTACATGGAGGGATAGACAGACTAATGAGGAAGTAAGAAGGAGGTGTGGTGTGGAGGTAGATGTGCTGGAAAGTGTGAAAAGGAACAACTTGAGATGGTTCGGCCATATGGAACGTATGGAAAGCGAGAGAATGACTAAGAGGGTGTATGAGAGCGAGGTGGAGGGACAGAGGGGGAGAGGTAGACCGAATATGAGGTGGAAGGATGGAGTGAGGAAGTACATGAACGAAGGTGGTGCTGGTTGGGGGGAGGGGCGTCGACTGACTGGGGACAGAGGTGCATGGGGGCGGTTCGTTCGTGGCCACCCCTTCGGGGATCACGGCGTCAGGCAATAGATAGATAGATAGATAGATAGATAGATAGATAGATAGATAGATAGATAGAACTTGCACCCGACCCCCTCTAGATAGATAGACAAAAATACTGGACTCAGCTTTTGTTTGACATCCATTGTATGGAGAAATCCGGCTTTGCCGGAGAAATTTTTCTATCAAAAAATGTACAAATTTAGCTTGCTGTCAAAACAAGAATATATATATGCTGGCTCGCTACCGCTCGCCAGGAAAATACCGCTCTCCAGGAAAATATTGACACCTGGATGGGGGTACACGTCTTAAAACAGTACCGTAGGCTGAATGGGGCCAAATGGATACAAGCCAAAGAGAGAGGGAGAGAAAGAGAAAAAAAGTGAGGTGGGCTCCCTTAAGTGTTATTTCCATATACCGATTTTGATTAGTTCCTTTGCGTTTATCTTGTGTCGTCCCAGTTTTGGTTTGTTTATTTTGCAAGTTTTATATTATAATTTATTAAGCGTTATTTCCACATAGCAATTTTGATTAGCCTAGTTCCTTTGCGTTTATCTTGTGTCGTCCCAGTTTTGATTTGTTTATTTTGCAAGTTTTACATTAATATTTTGACCTCAGGATGTGATCGTGACCAGTGGACGTGTGGTAATGGGTTCTGTATACCCGACTACCATTTCTGTGACGGCCATTATGACTGTACTGATAGGACTGATGAACAGAACTGTCCAACCATTAGTAAGTATACTGAATATAAACACCATATGAGGAGGAGCACTTTATTGATAACGTTTTGCAGATAGCTTCTTCAGGTCACTAACAGACGCTAAGTCCTTGAACGCCTTAAACATTGTCAATAAAGTGCTCCTCCTCATACGGTGTTTATATTCATTGTCAACTTTTATAAGTTATTCAGTGGGGAGATTGTAGGCACCAATCGATCAGGGCTAGCCCCAGGTGAGGTTATAGGCATGTGATAAAGAGTCGCTGGAACTCCTGTTTCATTTGCTTGGCCTCTCTTACTGATTTTCTTTGTGCCTCATTTACACTGAGAGCAATCCAGCTAGCTCTCACAAACACCTCCTCCTCCTATCCACTTCACTACACTAAACATGCACACCACACTTCATTCCTCCACACCAAAATTTAAAAAAAAAAAAATGAATTCTTGCCCAGCCTCGAAGTCCCCAAGGGGGGGGGGACCATAAATGCCTCCACACCCGACCGACCATCCCCTGACGACCCTACAAAATTACCTGGACCTCGGCCTGTTACTCTTTCTATTAATTTCTGCAACATTCGCAGACTTTCCTCTAACTTTCACTCTGTTGAACACCATCTCTCCTCCTACAAACCTGATCTTCTCTTCCTCACCGAAACTCAGGTGTCTGTAGCAACATCCAGCAGCCCCTTCTCTGTATCTTCCTACTTTCTCTATCCTAGTTTCAAAGCCAAAGGTGGATGTTGTGCATATGTGCACACAAACTCACTTGCTCTCGTGTTCCCGATTTCGACTCCTCTCAATTCTCAACTTTATGGCTCAAACTTTCCTGTCATTCTCTTACTAAATATTTCTGTGCGGTCTATCTTTCCCATAACTCTACCAACTTTCCCTAATTCTTTGACTATCTAAACTCTACAGTGGAACACATTCTATCCATTTCTCCATTCTCAGAAATCTCCATCTTAGGAGATTTCAACGTTCACCACCGCCAATGGCTCTCCTCTCACACTACTGATCCACCTGGTGAACAAGCCTACGTCTTGTCTATCCTAAATGACCTAGAGCAGTTAGTTCAGCAACCCACCCGCATCCCGGATCGCATCGGAGATCGGCCCAACATTCTTGACTTGTTTCTAACTTCTAAGCCTTCTTATACTGTCGATCTTTTCTCTCCTCTGGGCTCCTCCGACCATAAACTTATCTGTGTCACCTGTCCTATCTCTCCAGTACGGCCACCCGATCCTCCTAGCCGGCGGCGCTTGTGGCACTTTGGCACTGCCGACTGGGAGGCTCTCCGGCAGTACTTCTTTGATTTCCCATGGAATGATTTCTACTTCCGTGGCCGAGGACCCTCGGAGAGTGCTGAACGCATTACCGAGGTAATCCTATCGGGCATGGAAGCATACATCCCATTCTCTTTCTCTCAGACTAATACTAAAATATCTTGGTTTACTAACGCCTGTTCTACTGCTGTCCGCAATAAGGAGGAAGCATTCAAACGGTACTGACACCTTAAAACTCAAGACTCCCATTCTTCCTATGTTTCTGCCCGGAATTAAGCCAAATCTGTTCTCCGACTTGCCAAACACTCTTTCATCAATAATAAATGCACTGAACTATCGGATACAACTCTAGCTCTTCCCAAGCTTTCTGGCATCTAGCCAAAAACCTCTCCAACAATTTCTCTTCCACGTCTTTCCCTCCCCTTTCCCACTCTGATGGTACAACCATCACTTCTTCCTCTGACAAAGCTAAACTCTTCGCTCAAACTTTTGCTAGAAACTCCACCTTTGATGATTCCGGTGCTATTCCCCCCTCTTCACCCTCCTCTCTCTTACTTATGCATAATATCATAATCTCTGCTAAAGATGTACTTTCTACCCTCTCTGGGCTTAATACTAAGAAGGCGTATGGTCCGGACGGTGTTCCTCCTGTTGTTCTCAAAAAATTTGCTTCCGTGCTTACTCCCTGCCTAGGCAAACTTTTTCGTCTCTGTCTATCCTCTAACGTCTTCCCTTCATGCTGGAAGTTTGCTCACATTCAACCTGTCCCAAAGAAGGGTGACCGCTCTCAACCCTCCAACTATCGTCCAATTGCTCTCATCTCTTGTCTTTCTAAAGTTTTTGAAACTATTCTTGCTTCCAAATTTCTTAAGCATTTCTCTTCTCATAATCTGCTCTCAGATCGCCAGTATGGCTTCCTTAACCCAAAATCGGCGAGGGGGGGTATTGAACTAGCTCCCCATGGGCGAGCATATTGGCTCCATTCAGGCCTATAATCGTAATTTTTCGATAAATATCGTTATTACTTATTCATATGAGCCTATTTTACCTTCACTATTAAGATAGTAACCTGTAACAACAATAAAACAAGTGAAAATATCATTTTTCTGGTCAAAATCGCGAATATAGATGGACCAGCCCATTCATGAATTATGGAGAACATTGAGGCAACCCCTCCTTCCACGAGGCCTCAAGCCACACTGAGCCTACTCATACACACACTCGGTCATGTAACACACCCGCTAGACACGTAAGCACATCCTCCACACAGTTTGCTAATGTTAGCACAAAAATATACCAACGAATTAGGGAATAACAGGGAAAATAGGTGATAATTGAAGGGGGAGGGGAAAGGGAGGAAGGAGGGGCTGTGGAGGAGTGATATGAGGTATAGGGAAAAAAAAAAAAAAAATTGTTTAGTGTTACTGGGGCTGTTTAAATGTTTTTTTTAGGCCTCCCTCTTAAGAGCTTTGCCGCCGTCACCCAGTAAAACCTCTTAAGAGCTTTGCAGCCGTTTACGTGTTAAGGGTCGCTCTACTGGTGATCTTCTTTCATATCTTACTAACTCTTGGTCATCCTCCTTTCAGGACTTCGGTGAGACTTTTTCTATTGCACTAGACATATCGAAAGCTTTCGATAGAGTCTGGCACAAATCTTTAATTTCTAAACTACCCTCCTTCGGTTTCTATCCCTCCATCTGTGCCTTTGTCTCTAATTTCCTTTCCGGCCGTTCCATAGCCGCGGTTGTGGATGGCCATTGTTCACTTCCTCACCCTATAAACTCCGGTGTTCCTCAGGGCTCTGTCCTATCTCCTATTCTCTTTCTAATTTTTATAAATGATCTCCTTAACTGTACCTTAATTCCCATCCATTCATACACAGACGACTCAACCTTACTCTACTCCATTAGTTTTTCAGAAAGCCCCAGCCAGCAATCCCTTAACGACAAACGTAATGAAGCCATAGAACTCTTAAATTCTGATCTAAATACTATCTCCATTGGGGCAGAGAAAACCTTGTTACATTTAATGCTTCCAAAACCCAATTTCTCCATCTATCTACCCGTCAGGATCTCCCTGCGGACTATCCCTTATTCTTCAACAATACAAAAATCAATCCTTCATCTTCTCTCAATATTCTTGGTGTCTCTTTTTCTTCTGCTCTCAGTTGGAAGGACCATATTACCAGTCTTGCTAAGGCAGCCTCCCAGAAGCTGGGTGTGCTCAACCGCCTTAGGGGGTTCTTTACCCCTGCACAGCTTCTTGCTCTGTACAGGGGCATAGTGCATCCTTGTATTGAGTATTGTTCACATGTGTGGGGAGGTTCCTCTCACACCGCTCTCCTAGACAAAATTGAAAGGAAGGCCTTTTGTATCATTAACTCCCGTCCACTCACCAACTCTCTGCAATCTCTCTCTCTTCGCCGCAATGTTGTATCTCTCTCGCTATTCTATCGCTACTATAATAATCAGTGTTCCTCAGAGCTTTCCCAGTGTATACCACCTCCCTTACGTAGGGCACGTGGTACCCGTCTTGCAACACAATCCCACCCCTACTCTGTGCAACTCTCCAACCCAAGAGTGAAATGTTACTCTCAGACTTTCTTCTATTCAACAGCTGAGCTCTGGAACTCTCTCCCAGAATCAGTCTTTCCCTCTTCCTATGACTTAAATTGCTTCAAACTCTGTTTGTCCAGGCATTTTGGCTCGAACGTCCCTTGATTTTTGCCCTGTCACTCTTTCAACTATGGGGGGAGGCACTCGCTATAGGCAGTTCTGCCTTTTGCCTCCCTCACTCACATAGAATTTGTTTTTGTTTTTTTTTGTTTTTTTCAAAGTAGCAGAAGTTTATTTCAAAATAGCCTAGAGGGGAGGGGCTAGAGAGGCTGGTCAACACATTTAAATTTCACGCCTCAGGAGCCCCTCCCCCACCATCACATTTACAAAATTCCCTGAACATGTAGGCTACTTTAAATGAAGTAGATGCCTTATATTATATGCACTTAAGTGTTATAATATCTTTTAGAGGCACTTAAACAGTCAAATGTCATTTAATTTTATAATAGAATAGGTTGACTGAAAGGTAAGTGTTCGTTTGGGTATCAGTCATGACTTGGGTACAGATGCTTTTTCGGTTAATGCCTGCTCGTATTGCAAACTATCAATGCTAAGTGGCATTTTCGAGATTTAGAATAAAAGACACTAGTATACTTTGTAGATATAATGATTCAAATAATTGTAATGAAACAGTTATTTTAACCTCTTAAGTGCGCATGGGGGTAATTAGACACCTCTGCCTGTGCGCATGTATTTGAGCTGTTTCCATCACTAAAATATTCATTTTACCATAAATAGAATTAATACTTATCCATATGCGCCTATTATAGGTTGGTTATAAAGGTATTAACCTGTTACAACAATAAAACTAGTGAAAACAGCGTTTGGATGGTCAAAATCGGCGATACAGGCCGCGAGTTACATAATGTATGGGTGAGGCAACCTGCTTTCCCGCCAATTTCCCCCAAGGCTACTGAGACACTGTCGATCGATACTCTCTCCCTCTCTCTCTTGCACTCGCTTGCTAACAGTGATGACAATGCCCTGCTTGCAACTCACTAATGTTAGCACGAAAATATACCTCAGAATAAGGGAATAACAGGGAAAATAGGTGATGACTGAAGGAGGTGAGGAAAGTTGGGAAGGAGGGGAGGTAGAGGACTGATATTTTGCATGGCCCAAGGGCAAAAAAAAAAATAGATTTTATTTTATTTTTATTTTTTTTATTTTTTTTCGATGTTTACATTTTTTTTTTTCTCTGACTCTTAAGGGTCTTCCCGCAGTTCCCGGGTTAATATGTATCACAAGCAACCTACAAAATGAAACACAGTCACTCCAACCAATCACGCACCATCACTGCGCAGTTACCCCATCTACGATTCTCGATCCGCAGCTGGAAAAAAATCAGGTATAGTCATGACCACACCCTAAAACCGGCTTGGAGATATTGGCACGGAAATAAACCAATAAATAAGGGAATAAGAGGGAAAATAAGTGATGATTGAAGGGGGGGGGAGAAAGGGGGGAAGGAGAGGACTTTGACACATGTGGATGACTGATAGGAGGTATGGAAGGGAATTATCTTGCTTAAACACCATTTCTGTTGTTTTAAATGCTACTGGGGCCTTTTAACCCTCCCGCATCCAGCAACTTATTTATCTAACTTACGGTCAGACATTCTCTAATTTGCCATGAAATATCAGGCTGGGCGAGTTTTCGAAGCCTTGTGTTTTTCTGTATTTTCATCCACCAGAATGCAGTTTATTGTGATGTATCATATGTCAATGGAAAGAGGAATATTTATAGTACATGATAAAACAAAACAAAATGTAAATAAATCGAAATATGAAAGTGTAAATGAGTCCCGAATACAATTATTTCCCATGCAATTGTCTTCACACCGTCCTAGCTCTAAATTGTGAGTGATGATCATATATTTTGTTTTTGCTCAAATAGTATTTTTTGATTTGTTTATTTTGCAAGGTTTACATTAAAATTTTGACCTCAGGATGTGATCGTGACCAGTGGACGTGTGGTAATGGGTTCTGTATACCCGACTACCATTTCTGTGACGGCCATTATGACTGTACTGATAGGACTGATGAACAGAACTGTCCAACCATTAGTAAGTATACTGAATATAAACACCATATGAGGAGGAGCACTTTATTGATAACGTTTTGCAGATAGCTTCTTCAGGTCACTAACAGACGCTAAGTCCTTGAACGCCTTAAACATTGTCAATAAAGTGCTCCTCCTCATACGGTGTTTATATTCATTGTCAACTTTTATAAGTTATTCAGTGGGGAGATTGTAGGCACCAATCGATCAGGGCTAGCCCCAGGTGAGGTTATAGGCATGTGATAAAGAGTCGCTGGAACTCCTGTTTCATTTGCTTGGCCTCTCTTACTGACTTTCTTTGTGCCTCATTTACACTGAGAGCAATCCAGCTAGCTCTCACAAACACCTAATCCTCCTATCCACTTCACTACACTAAACATGCACACCACACTTCATTCCTCCACACCAAAAAAAAAAAAAAAAAATTATGAATTCTTGCCCAGCCTCGAAGTCCCCAGGGAGGGGGGGGGGCCATAAATGCCTCCACATCCGACCGACCATCCCCTGACGACCCTACAAAATTACCTGGACCTCGGCCTGTTACTCTTTCTATTAATTTCTGCAACATTTGCAGACTTTCCTCTAACTTTCACTCTGTTGAACACCATCTCTCCTCCTACAAACCTGATCTTCTCTTCCTCACCGAAACTCAGGTGTCTGTAGCAACATCCAGCAGCCCCTTCTCTGTATCTTCCTACTTTCTCTATCCTAGTTTCAAAGCCAAAGGTGGATGTTGTTACCTAACCTCGCCTAAACCTCACCTAACCTAACCTCGCCTAAACCTCACCTAACCTAACCTAACCTCGCCTAAACCTCACCTAACCTAACCTAACCTACCTATCCTAAAGTGTTTAAACTTTAAAATAGGCCTAGGGGGACTAAAAATAGGTCAAAATTAAAAACAAATATACCGTTGAATCCGCAACGGCGAGACGAATCCAAATATGTAATAATATTGACAAGGTCAAAATTAGTTCAAAATTTACCGATTTGCCGGGGCCTCCCAAACCCAAGGTTTTTTGAGATTTTTTTTTGAGGCAGGGGTGAAGGGAAGGAAGGAGGGTAGGGAGGGGAGGGGAGGGGGGTAGGGTGGTAGCCGGGGTTAGGGGGAGGCGGGGAGTTGGGGGGGGGAGGGTGGTGGGGTGTCTCGTTGTTGGTTAACTCCCCCCCCCCCCCCCCCCCACCCCCAACCCCCACCCTCCTTCCTTCCCCGCACCCCCTGCCCCCTCCCGCCCCCCCACCCCTCCCTCCCCCCCCCACCCCCTTCCTTCCCTCCCGCCCCCCCCCATAAAAAAATTAAATATTGAATTAAATATTGAATTAAATATTGAAATCGTTCATGTATGGTGCGATAGTCAGGTCGCACTCAACTGGATACATAGCAAGAAGTCTCTGCCAGTTTATGTGCGGAATAGGGTAGATGAGATTAGAGCCCTTTTGCCAGACGTTGCTTATCATTATGTAAATACAAAAGAAAACCCTAGTGATCTAATAACTAGGGGTATAACGGCTAGCCAGTTAATGAAGTCCGAATTGTGGTGGCATGGTCCAAAGTGGCTGCTCCATGAAAGTGAATGGACGAAATGGCATGCTGTTGGTGAGGGACTTCTGCCACTGGAAACAGTGGCAGTTACAGCCCAACCAAATGAGCCACCGGGTCCTATCATGAAGTGGGCAAGATTCGGTGACTATAATAAACTAGTCAGAGTTGTAGCTTGGGTGTTGCGATATGTATCCAATCTCAAGCTTAAAGTAACGGGCCAACTCTGCAACAGGGGTCACAACATTGATGCTCGTGAATTTAAAGCAGCTGAAGTAACTTTGATCAAATGGGTTCAAGTAGAAACCTTTTCCAATGAATTAGAATCCTTGAAAAGCTCGAATAAGACATTAATGCCTAATATAGTGCGTCAACTAAGGTTGCACCTAGACAATGGCCTCATCAGGTGTGAGGGTCGCCTGAAGTGGTCGGGTGTACCAGACGGCACAAACCGACCTATACTTATGCCAACAAGACATCACGTTACTGATCTATTGATCATACGTGCACATAGGGAAGTAAAACACTACGGGGTATGTCATATTATATCAAATTTACGTCTCACATGGTGGATACCCAGAGTTCGACAAGTAGCTCGACGTGTAGTGAGAAAGTGTGTAATATGCCAGAGACTAAAGGGTAAACCGTATGTAACTGGACCAGCTCCACCTCTACCTGAATGCCGTGTAAAGCACGTAGAACCTTTCCAAGCGGTAGGATTAGATTACACAGGGGCATTGAAGACGAAGGAGCATGAGAAGGTTTATATATTATTGTTTACCTGTGCGACGTCTCGAGCGGTACACCTAGAACTATGTGATAATATGTCTAGCGAAGAATTTATGCTGGCGTTCAGACGGTTTTGTGCCCGTCGTTCATTCCCTCAACTCATTCTTAGCGACAATGCTCCCACTTATGTCCAAGCATCAAAATATCTAAAGGATATGAGTAGTGATCCTACTATCATCACTTTTTTGGGAGAGAAGAAGTGCGAATGGAGGTTCATTCCAGTTAAGGCACCTTGGTTTGGTGGAATGTGGGAACGGTGTGTCGGCATAGTAAAGTCGGGACTCAGAGCGGTTGTAGGACGAGCTCTATTAAAGAAGAGTGAGTTGACGACAGTCCTCACAGAGATAGAGGCAGTCGTGAATGATCGCCCGCTTACATATGTGTACACCGACCTGCAAGAACCACTACCATTAACGCCAGCTCACTTGTTATATGGAAAACCATTGACTGCGTTTCCATCTGATTTTCAGTCCATAGTAGAGTTAGAGGATCCCTCGTTGTACACTGAGGTAGCGGTGTCTAAGAGATACCAGTATATATCCAGGATAATCGAGGATTTTAGGAAACGGTGGATTAGTGAATATCTGCTAGCATTGAGGGAAAGGAGTGTTACTCCCTCTGGTAGACCAACGGCACCTACAGTTGGTGAAGTTGTTTTAATTAAAGAAGATAGTCCTCGTTTATACTGGAAATTAGGCCGCGTATTGGAGGTATACAAGGGGGCAGACTCTGTAGAGCGGGTGGCGCTGTTAAAGACAGCCACTGGAACTACTGTTCGTCCTATCGCACGTTTGTACGCTTTGGAGCTCGATTCCACATTGCAATCTGAGGCTCCACCTGTTATTGCTGGGTCCGAGAATTCACTAAGGAACGACTCGCCTCTTACTGATGGTGATCATTCTCGGACCGGGACGCGTCCCAGACGCGCTGCTGCTGGCGCCGTCAACTTGTGGCGTCAGAAGATAGCCTCTGGGCAACTTTAGGTTTAAGGTGGGGTTCAGGTCTTTTTTGTGGGGGGAGTGTATCGTATAAATACGATAGAATATGACTCTTTTGTGATCTCTTATGTCTCTGTGACGTCATGATCTCTCCTACAGAACGACGTGGGACGAGTAGATCGTATATTATAAGATTGTAAATAAGTTAAGTTATAAGGGGCCTAATATGCTATTAAGCAATATTGCCATGGTCTTATGTAGTATATATAATTTATCGTATATATTAATATAATTTATCGTATAGAGCAACCTAAATGCGGTACGATAATTTGGGCTCCTGGCGGTTTGCCAAGGCAGCAAGGTGTGCTTTTGAGTTACGCCAGAGCCTTCACGAACACCAACCAGTCAACATCTAATTTTCCGCCCTCAGTTGATCGTGCTTTTGTGCCTCTAATCACAATACACATACAGCAATACACACAGCTACACCATCACGACGCTCTCATCGACATCATGACTGACTGATAGATAAGCATATTATTCATGTCCATTCCCATGTAATCATTTATTCTTTCTTTAACTTGACTCGTGTCTCGGGACCGAAGTCTCGTTCCCCATTGTCCACCATATTGGGTAAAACGTTCTCCCTTGCCTCATTGCCACGTGGAACTATTGGTGAGTTAATTCCTGGCTAATATTAACCCTTATAACCTTACCCTATATATACATTTTATTATGCGAGACCTTTGGATATAAATTAGCTTGTTTCAGATTGAATTCAATTTAGATATAGAGTAGTTTTCATTTAGATTGATTTTATTTGATTCATTATAGCTTAGTAATATTTAACTTCCATTGATAGTTTACCACACCTTTTGTGCTATTTAGGTGTCAAATTTTTTCCTGGCGAACGATAGTGAGCCTGTAATGTTGGAAGAACCGGCCGTTCTACCGAAAAATGTACAAAAATTAATCTAGGAGATCGATCTAATGGATGTTTTTTTTAATTTAATGGAGGTCTAGGGAGGAAACTAGAAATATAAGGAATACAAGCAAAAATCGGCCAAAAAGTGAACCATTCCCCCCTTAACCCTATCCGTCTCATATGACGCGACCGCGTCATATGACAGTTCCGCCCAAAAGTATCAAATGACGCGGTCGCGTCATATGAACCTTGTGAAATAGCTCAATAATAAGTTATATGACGCTTTTGCGTCATTTTGAGCTCGGTAAGTTAGGTAAGTTAGATCATAATCTGTCGGTTGATGGCAACCCAAAATTCCTCCGACTTCTAACGGTCCCTCAGTGTGAGAAAGACTGTTGTGGGGGAAATACCGGGCGCTCTGCCAACCCGTAAGTAAGTTAATATAATATGTCTGGGGGGGTTAAATGCCAAGTGCGTACCTATTGGACCGGTGCGTACCTATTGGTTACCTTACCCTACATACATACCTTAGTGTTGTTGTCATTAAAGGGGGGAAGGTTCACTATTTGGGCGATTTTTGCATGTATTCATTATTTTTCTAGTTTCCTCCTTAGACCTCCATCAAATTTAAAAAAATATCCATTAGATCCCCCTTCTAGATTAATTTGTAAATTTTTCGGTAGAATAATGTCTCGGCCAAAGGCCAGTTCTTCCAACAATACAGGCTCACTATCGTTCGCCAGGGAAAAAATCGACACCTAAATAGCACGAAAGGTCTAAATATTGACGAAGAAATGGGGCGAAAGGTCTTAAAATCGACTAACTAATGGAGCAAACATCTTCACTTCTGAAAAATAATGGGGCTAAACATGAGGGAGAAAAGGTCCAGAAAACCGGCCCATTTAGTTGTTAATAATATCGTTGTCCCTGTTCGGGCTCTGTCTCGAGTCAGGCCCCCCCCCCCCCCCCGAGATTCAGCTCCCCCCCCCCCCCCCCCCCCCCCCCCCCCCCCCGAGATTAAAAATAAAATAAAAAATGGGGGAATAGGCCCGAGTAAAAAGATAGATAGATAAATAGATACATAGATAAATAAATAGATAGATAGGTAGATAGATAGATAGATAGATAGATAGATAAATAAATAAATAAATAGATACATAGATAGATAGATAGATAGATAAATAGATACATAGATAAATAAATAGATAGATAGGTAGATAGATAGATAGATAAATAAATAAATAAATAGATACATAGATAGATAGATAGATAAATAGATACATAGATAGATAGATAGATAGATAGATAGATAGATAGTTAGATAGATAGATAGATAGATAGATAGATAGATAGATAGATAGATAGATAAATAAATAGATAGTTAGATAGATAGATAGATAGATAAATATATAGATAGGGTTGAGTTGTTAATAATTGCGTGGTGGTGGTCTATGTCTATATTTATTTATTACATTTTCAGTTTACTCGCTAGACTAGACCTCTATCAAGCTTAGAAATAAGACCCCCTGGCAAGATAAATTTGTACATTTTTCGGTAGAAAAATGTCTCGGCCGGTTATTTCTAAAATCAGAGGTTCGCTTACGCTCGCCAGGAAAAAATCTACACCTAAATGGCACGAAAGGTCTTAATATTGACAAAGAAATGGGGCGAAGTCTCAAAATCGTCAAACTAATGGAATGAACGTTATATAATTTCAAGGCTAATGGGACTAAACATAAGGGAGAAAAAGCAACCGCCTCCCCCTTAATAATTATAGATAAATAGATAGATAGATAGATAGATAGATAGATAGGGTAGAGTCGTTAATAATTGTTCTTGTTTTCCTCAGTTAGATGGATAGATAGATAGATAGGGTTAAGTTAATAATTGCCGACTTGCGAGTTTTGTTCTATAAGGAAGTTGGAGCTGTAGACATCGATATTTAACAGAATTACCAGCTAAAATACGGTCGTAGTATATTATTAATGAATACATAAAACCCAATTCAACATACCGTTTATCCATTAGAAACTTAGATTATTCTTGCATTTCTGTTTAATATCGATGTTCACGTCTCCAACTGCCTTATAGCCTGAAACTCAATTTTTTTTTCTGTGATTGAGGGAGGCAAAAGGCAGAACTGCCTATAGCGAGTGCCTCCCCCATAGTTGAAAGAGTGACAGGGCCAAAATCAAGGGACGTTCAAGGGACATGGTTAATATTTGTTGTTGTGTTCCTCAGTTAGTGCGTGGTGTTGCCATAACGGACTGTACATAGATAGATAGATAGATAGATAAATAAATAGATAGATAGATAGATAGATAGGGTAGAGTTGTTAATAATTGTTGTTGTTGTTGTTGTTGTCTTATTATCCTTCAGTTAGATGGATAGATAAATAGATAGGTTAGAGTTAATAATTGTTGCCTGTTGTCTGTTGTTGTCTTATTATTTTTCAGTTAGATAGATAGATAGATAGATAGATAGGGTAGAGTTGTTAATAATTGTTGTTGTCTTATTATCCTTCAGTTCGATGGATAGATAGATAGATAAATAGATAGAGTTGTTAATAATTGTTGTTTGTATTCTTCAGTTAGATAGATAGATAGGTTTGAGTTGTTAATAATTGTTGTTTGTATTCTTCAGTTAGATAGATAGATAGGTTTGAGTTGTTAATAATTGTTGTTTGTATTCTTCAGTTAGATAGATAGATAGGTTTGAGTTGTTAATAATTGTTGTTTGTATTCTTCAGTTAGATAGATAGATAGGTTTGAGTTGTTAATAATTGTTGTTTGTATTCTTCAGTTAGATAGATAGATAGGTTTGAGTTGTTAATAATTGTTGTTTGTATTCTTCAGTTAGATAGATAGATAGGTTTGAGTTGTTAATAATTGTTGTTTGTATTCTTCAGTTAGATAGATAGATAGGTTTGAGTTGTTAATAATTGTTGTTTGTATTCTTCAGTTAGATAGATAGATAGGTTTGAGTTGTTAATAATTGTTGTTTGTATTCTTCAGTTAGATAGATAGATAGGTTTGAGTTGTTAATAATTGTTGTTGTTTTCCTCAGTTAGTGCGTGGTGGTGTTGCCTTAACGGACAGTACATTCCGTTCCATCAACGCTGTGACGGTTACTGTCAGTGTGCGGACAGTTCAGACGAGCTCAACTGCGGAACTTGGCTGGGATAAGAAACGTCGCTCTTGTCATCATTGGCAACTGTGGTTTTGAGTTAACCTACTTTTAACCCTTTCTAGATTCAATACGTATGTATTTTCTGATTTTATTCAGATTAGGAAGGGTATATGGATATCATAGTTTTTACCCTTATAATTCCAACAGAACCTTCTTAAACTGTACGGACAATTCAGACGAGCTCAACTGTGGAACATGGCTGGGATAAGAGACCACACTTTTCCCCTCAGCTGTGCAGTACCGGGTTGTTCTTGTAGACCCCCTCCTCCCTCATGTTTAGCCCCATTAGTTTTAAGAATTTAAAATGTTAGCCCCATTAGTTTTCAGAGTTTAAGACGTTAGCCCCATTAGTTTTCAAATTTTAAGACGTTTGCTCCATTAGTTTGGCGAGCGATAGCGAGCCAGCATTGTGTGAAGAAATCCGGCTTTGCCGGAGAAATTTTTCTGTCGACAAATGTACAAATTTAGCCTGCTGTCAAAAATCTGTTAAAAAATATGCTGGCTCGCTACCGCTCGCCAGAAAAGGTAGACACCTGGATGGGGATAAACGTCTTAAAACAGTAGGCTGAATGGGGCCGAATGGATACAACCCAGAGAGAGAGAAAACAAAAACTAGGTGGGCCCCCTTAACTGTCTTGATGGTGTAAAGTGCACAATTCAGACGAGCTCAACTGACGGTGCAAATCTCGTCAACTTGTTTGTTCTGGCCCTCTTCTCCTTCACGTTAAGGGGAGGCACACCGTTTTCCTGGACCCCCTTCTCCCTAATGCTTAGTCCCACTAGTCTTGAAATTATAAGACGTTCGGCCCATTAGTTGGGCAATTTTAACTCCTTTCGACCCATTTCGTTGTCAATTTTAAGACCTTTCGTGCCATTTATGTGTCGATTATTTCCTGGCGAGCGATAGCGAGCCTGCAATTTTAAGAGAAACCGGGAAATTTTTCTACCGAAAAATTTACAAATTTATCTAGGGTGTGTTTTTCTAAGCTTGATGGAGGTCTAGGGAGGAAACTAAAAAAATATATGAATAAATGAATTAATAGACCAAACAAACGGTCTGCCTCCCCTTAACCCTTTTGACCCGGGGTCTCCCTCCTAAGGACAGTGTCGGGTACCCGGGCGATTTGGCCAAAAAACGTCTAGGCCTAGGCTACCGTATCTTTGTAATTTTAAATGCTAGAAATTTCCCACGCATCTCTAACCGTAGTGCGGTTTCCAATCTGTAGACTGGAGTTGAGTAGAGCTCTGTAAGTCAACTGGTTCAGTTGTGTTGACGATTTCCGTGGAGCAAATTTTTCCGCGATGTTGACATTATCGGAGCTTTTCAGACACTAATTTCGTCATACCATACAACAACAACATTGATCCGACGTCTCCTTCTTGTTTTCGGAGGTGCGGTGATGCAATGACCGGCTTCGTTTACATGCGTCCGACGCACAGCATTCAGACCAAGCTGAATAGGCTTTCAAGTTTACTGCCCGGGGTCCTGCCCAACTGCCGCGATGTCTTTATAACAGGACAGCCGGGCTGGAAGGGTTAAGCCCCATTAGTTTTAAGATTTTAACCCTTTCACGCTTTTATGACGTAGAGGTTGCCAGATTAGTAATAATAAATAGAGTACTCTCACTCTTATAATTACCTCTCCAAAATTAGTTTTCTACCCACAGCTAAGTCAAAGACAACTGCAGAGGTTGAAGTAACTAAACTAAAGGTTTCTAAATACCCCTGATGGTAACAAAGTCTTTAAAGTACTGTATCCCTAATAGGCTCAAAATTGCGTCATAAGCGTGAAAGTGTTAAGACGTTCTCCTCAACTTGTAATAGCCATTCTCATGTTGCAGATTTTGAGTTAAACTAATTTTAACTCTTTCAAGATCCAATACACATGTCCTTTCTGTTTTCCAGCTATTATTAGATGATTTTATTCAGATTAGGAAGGGTATATATATATATGATAGTGTTTACCCTTATAATTCCCACAGATCCTTTTTAAACTGTAGGAATTCAGACAAGCTGGACTGCAGACCATGGATTTTCCCCTCAACTTGTACTGGCAACTCTGATATGGCTTTTGAGTTCAATTTTTATGGGCATATTTATTTGCTCATATATGTATATTTTTATTTATTTTTTAGTTTCCTCCCTAGACCTCCATCAATCATTCTTTTTCATATATAAGATCTTTTCTACCTGGAACAAACTTCCCTCCGAATTTGTAAATAGTTCTTCAGTAGAGCAGTTCAAGAAGAGAGTAGAAAGTATTTTTCACATTCTGTAAAGAGTGTACTGATGTGCACTAAACAGTCTCTCTCTTTCCACTTCCAGTATCTCTCCGGAATGGATCGTAAGGTCTCCGAGATCCTAACTATTCTTTGTAACTCCTTGTTACTATCTCACTCACACTCACACACACATACACTCTCTCTCTCAGTCACACACACAAAGCCTTCTTTATCTTCCCTCTCTCACACCCTCACTTATCTCACTTATGGGCGTATTCACTGGCTTATTTATGTATCTCTTATTATTTTGTTTAGTTTCCTCCCTAGACCTCCATCAATCATAAAAAAACACCCCAAGACCCTCCTTCAAGATAAATTTGTACATTTTTCGATAGAAAATGGCTCGGCCGAAGGCCGCTTCCTCTTAAATTACAAGTTCACTATTGCTCGCCAGGAAAAAATTGACACCTAAATGACACCAAAAGTCTTAATATTGACAAAGAAATGTCAGCTTTTGAGTTAACCCATACAGTCCCAGGCCCGAGTATATTCGTCAGTAATGTACTTTCCTTGTAACTGCCTGTACAACCCTGTAGTTGGTAACACGACTGTTTAAACACTGCTATGGTCTGGCAACACTTCTCAGCTTATATAAGACCTTGCTCCATCTCTTGATGTGAAAAGGTGGTCTCTCCTGCCATTTTTGCCACAGTGCTTGGGACTGCAGGGACTTTTATTACAGTATCCTACGGTATGGTATGGGTTAAACTACATTTAAATTCAAGATCCAACACACATTTTCTGTGCTTCCTCTCGCACTAAACTCGTCCCCAAAACAACATTGACCTTTGCCACCTGTCCGTGTACAATTGACCACTTGCAAATTTCAGGCTATAAGGAAGTTGGAGCTGTAAACATCGATAGTAAATATAAATGCAATAATAATGTGGGTTTCTGATGGATAAAAAGTATGTTCTATTTGGTTTTATGTATTTATATATGTATTATGACCTTATTTTTGCTGATTTATGTATATATAGATGTAGTACAGCCATATTTTAGCTGGTAAATCTGCTCAATATCGATGTCTACAGCTCCAGCTTCCTTATGGCCTTGGCCTTGAGGCTGTTCGGCCAGGCAGCCTGGGGAACAGCAACAACAACAAAAACTTCCTTATAGAACGAAACTCGCAAGTCGTCAATTCCTGTGTATGGCACATATTGCAGACCCAGTTTTTCACACCTTGTTTTGTATCTATCTACTCAGGCACATACCCCGTAGCTGGGGGTGGCCGACTCGAAACAGAGCCCGAACAGGGACCAAAAAAAAAAAATAAAAAAGCCACACACACACAAATTCACATACATCTAGGTCGCCCAGGAGAAGACCCAGAGACCCAGGCCCATTTGGAGTCTCCAGCAAGATTCCCAGGTCCCAGACCTCCCGGAGAGGTTCCGATATCAGCAGGCATACATGCAGCGAAGCTCTACCACCACAAGTCCGCCCACTACGCATCCAAGCGTACCTTGTTTTCAATTTTAATAATTATGAAAACCAATTTCAATTCAAGCATTTTCTTGATGTGGTTATTTTATATCATGATTCATACATACATACAAGTTTAAAGATTGCTTCATCCACAGAGAGCATGGTGGATTTAGACTCTTTAATGTAGTATAGTACAATAAAGACTTGCCACAATACAGCCCCATGCGGTTATTTTATAAGCACTTGAAATTGCAGTAAAGATACTATGGTGATGGGCTGGTCTATCAGAGTGAGAGCTGAGCATTCTCTGCCATACCCATAGCTTTCTCTGACTGTTCCTTTTACTTATATATTTTCTAGATCTCAAGTGACGGCGTTTCTTCCGTGGATTGACCTCCCTACTGCCAACCTAGAGGTTGGCAGACTGGGAGCCAAAGCGTCACATTTTTCCTTTGGTCCTCAACTTTCCCTTCATAATTGCTGAGGGGAACAGGGCTTTGGTTTCCCGGGCGTTTCCGCACCCTCCTCAGCTCCCCGCCTTGGAGTGGCTTCGGTCACCCCCCGGGCTTTATTAGTGGTAAGCAGGGAGGGTTTTGTGGGGGCGCTCGGTTTTTGCCTTGGCCTTGCTCGGGACCTTGGGGCTGCTCGGCCAGCCAGCCTGAGGAACAACAACAACAAGAACAACAAGAACAACAGAAAAGATACAAAAACCACGCTCTCTGTGGATGAAAATGGTCTTTAAAATTGTATGTATGTAAATTAATATTGATTAATCTCGAAAGGTATACGTTAAAAGTATTTGTAATGATTGTTTTATGAATAATTAAATATTTATAGTGATTAATAGACTTGTTTGAAATGCTTGGGACCCCCTCCCAAGCATTTCAAACAAGTATAGAGATGATTATCAATGATTATCAATGATTATAGAGACAGAGTCCAAGTTTGGTTTGGTACAATGAAAACATGTAATAGCATATGAAAAATGTATATATATATTATTGATTATATTGAGTGTTTATATTTTTATCCTTGCATTAGGTGGGATTACTACCGTTAATATAAGTTTAAGGGGGGTGACCTGCTTTTTTCTCTTTCTCTGGTTTGTATCCATTCGGCACTATTTAGCCTACTGTTTTAAGACTTTTATCCCCATCCAGGTGTCAGTTTTTTCCTGGCGAGCGGTAGCGAGCCAGCATATTTAAAAAAGAAAATTGGCAGCAGGCTAGATTTGTACATTTTTTGATAGAAAAATGTCTCCGGTGAAGCCGGAATTCTTCATATATTGCTGGCTCGCTATCGCTCGCCAGGAAGAAATAGACACCTGGATGGGGATAAATGTCTTAAAACAGTAGGCTAAATGGGGCCGAATGGATACAAGCCAGAGTAGGGCTAAGAGAGAAAAGGAGAGAAAAAAAAGCAGGTCACCTCCCTTAAATGGGATAGCATTGTGTATGGTTGAGACTTAGTGGCCACATTATTGGTTATACTGTATTGAGTGTTTTATCTTTTTATCCTTGTATTAGGTGGGATTACTATGTACGGTATGTATCTACACTCGGATACCATAGTCTGTAGCCCACTCATAAATATTACTATGTACGGTATGTATCTACACTCGGATACCATAGTCTGTAGCCCACTCATAAATATTACTATGTACGGTATGTATCTACACTCGGATACCATAGTCTGTAGCCCACTCATAAATATTACTATGTACGGTATGTATCTACACTCGGATACCATAGTCTGTAGCCCACTCATATATATTACTATGTACGGTATGTATCTACACTCGGATACCATAGTCTCTAGCCCACTCATATATATTACTATGTACGGTATGTATCTACACTCGGATACCATAGTCTGTAGCCCACTCATAAATATTACTATGTACGGTATGTATCTACACTCGGATACCATAGTCTCTAGCCCACTCATAAATATTACTATGTACGGTATGTATCTACACTCGGATACCATAGTCTGTAGCCCACTCATAAATATTACTATGTACGGTATGTATCTACACTCGGATACCATAGTCTCTAGCCCACTCATAAATTATTATGTACGGTATGTATCTACACTCGGATACCATAGTCTCTAGCCCACTCATAAATATTACTATGTACGGTATGTATCTACACTCGGATACCATAGTCTGTAGCCCACTCATAAATATTACTATGTACGGTATGTATCTACACTCGGATACCATAGTCTCTAGCCCACTCATAAATATTACTATGTACGGTATGTATCTACACTCGGATACCATAGTCTGTAGCCCACTCATAAATATTACTATGTACGGTATGTATCTACACTCGGATACCATAGTCTCCTCTAGCCCACTCATAAATATTACTATGTACGGTATGTATCTACACTCGGATACCATAGTCCTGTAGCCCACTCATAAATATTTCTTTGTACGGTATGTAACTACACCCCGATACCATACCCTCTAGCCCACTCATATATTTTACTATGTACGGTATGTATCTACACTCGGATACCATAGTCTGTAGCCCACTCATAAATATTACTATGTACGGTATGTATCTACACTCGGATACCATAGTCTCTAGCCCACTCATATATATTACTATGTACGGTATGTATCTACACTCGGATACCATAGTCTGTAGCCCACTCATAAATATTACTATGTACGGTATGTATCTACACTCGGATACCATAGTCTCTAGCCCACTCAAAAATATTACTATGTACGGTATGTATCTACACTCGGATACCATAGTCTGTAGCCCACTCATAAATATTACTATGTACGGTATGTATCTACACTCGGATACCATAGTCTCTAGCCCACTCATAAATATTACTATGTACGGTATGTATCTACACTCGGATACCATAGTCTGTAGCCCACTCATAAATATTACTATGTACGGTATGTATCTACACTCGGATACCATAGTCTCTAGCCCACTCATAAATATTACTATGTACGGTATGTATCTACACTCGGATACCATAGTCTGTAGCCCACTCATAATATTACTATGTACGGTATGTATCTACACTCGGATACCATAGTCTGTAGCCCACTCATAAATATTACTATGTACGGTATGTATCTACACTCGGATACCATAGTTTCTAGCCCACTCATAAATATTACTATGTACGGTATGTATCTACACTCGGATACCATAGTCTGTAGCCCACTCATATATATTACTATGTACGGTATGTATCTACACTCGGATACCATAGTCTCTAGCCCACTCATATATTACTATGTTCGGTATGTATCTACACTCGGATACCATAGTCTGTAGCCCACTCATATATATTACTATGTACGGTATGTATCTACACTCGGATACCATAGTCTCTAGCCCACTCATAAATATTACTATGTACGGTATGTATCTACACTCGGATACCATAGTCTGTAGCCCACTCATAAATATTACTATGTACGGTATGTATCTACACTCGGATACCATAGTCTCTAGCCCACTCATAAGTATATTCCCGGCTACACTCGGATACCATAGTCTCTAGCCCACTCATAAGTATATTACTATGTACGGTATGTATCTACACTCGGATACCATAGTCTGTAGCCCACTCATATATATTACTATGTACGGTATGTATCTACACTCGGATACCATAGTCTCTAGCCCACTCATAAATATTACTATGTACGGTATGTATCTACACTCGGATACCATAGTCTGTAGCCCACTCATAAATATTACTATGTACGGTATGTATCTACACTCGGATACCATAGTCTCTAGCCCACTCATAAATATTACTATGTACGGTATGTATCTACACTCGGATACCATAGTCTCTAGCCCACTCATAAATATTACTATGTACGGTATGTATCTACACTCGGGTACCATAGTCTCTAGCCCACTCATAAATATTACTATGTACGGTATGTATCTACACTCGGATACCATAGTCTCTAGCCCACTCATAAGTATATTCCCGGCTACACTCGGATACCATAGTCTCTAGCCCACTCATAAATATTATTATGTACGGTATGTATCTACACTCGGATACCATAGTCTCTAGCCCACTCATAAATATTACTATGTACGGTATGTATCTACACTCGGATACCATAGTCTCTAGCCCACTCATAAATATTACTATGTACGGCTACACTCGGATACCATAGTCTCTAGCCCACTCATAAATATTACTATGTACGGTATGTATCTACTCTCGGGACCATAGTCTCTAGCCCACTCATAAATATTTGTGGACTTCATCTATTTATAATTATGGAAGTATAACTCTGGACACAAATTTATCAATATTGTTTTCCATATATCAACTACAAAACTATATATGCTAATTATTGATAAGCAAGTTCTATCCAAAAATAAATCAAAATAGATATATTTGCATAAACAAAAACGTAGGGGGTCCACACATTTGTATAAGTGGGCTAGAGACTTTGGTATCCGAGTGTGCAGTATGTATATATTCAGGCACATATCCCATTGCTGGGGGTGGCCGACACGAGACAGAGCCCGAACAGAAACAACATTAGAAGTTCTTATTCTCAGGGTCCGGGACCACTTTCGCGTTCCCTTGCCCCTTTTTCTGACCCGTTGAGTAGGAGAATTTTACAAGGGGAGGAGGATTCCTAGCCGTTAATATACGTTTAAGGGGACATGGGCCGGTTTTCTGGACGACTTTCTCCCTCATGTTTAGCCCCATTAGTTTTCAGATGTTAAGATGTTTGCCCCATTAGTTAGTCGATTTTAAGACCTTTCGCCCCATTTCTTCGTCAATATTTAGACCTTTCGTGCTATTTCGGTGTCTATTGTTTCCCTGGCGAACGAAAAATGTACAAATTAATCTAGAAGGGGGATCTAATTGATTTTTTTTTTTTAATTTGATGGAGGTCTAGGGAGGAAACTAGAAAAATAATGAATACTGTACATGCAAAAATCGCCCCAAAAGTGAACCATCTCCCCTTAAATGGGATGACTTTGTGTATGGTTGAGATATAGTGGCCACATTGTTTACATGGTGGGAGAGGATTTTTGTTGTTCTGAAGTTCTGAAATCATGTGTGTGAATTTGTGTTTTGTCTGTGTTTGTTCGTTGTTTTATGTTGTGTTTTGTGTTTTCCCTGTTCTTGCTCTGTCTTGAGGCAGCCACCTTCAAGAAAAGAAAACAAAATACAATAGAATTAAATAGAAAATAAAAATAAAAATAGGAAAAGTGGGGATTGGGCCTGAACATATAGATAGATAGATAGATAGATAGAAGTCCAAGTTGTCTAATGTACGGAGGCGCTAATAAGTCATGTCTTGGCTGTCATTACATTTGGTTTGCTCGCTGTGCTGCATTGATATCTGTCAGATGTTGAATAGGGTGGGTAAGTGTAGGAACGTGTTTGTATATCTCACTCGAAATAAATTAATCTAGTTTAGATATTGCTGATACCAACTATTGATCAAAACATACTTAGTGCCGAGACATCACTTATTTGGCCGACTGTACACTCTGATGCCATAGTCTCTAGCCCACTCATAAATATTCGTGGACTTCACTTATCTCTGATTATGGAAGTATGTCTCTGGAAACAAAATAAATATTATAATCTTATATGCATCAACTATAAATGTATATCTATCTATCTATATACTGAGGCCCAATCCCCACTTTTCCTTTTTTTGTTTTTTCTTTTTCTTTTTTTAGGGGGGGGGGGGCTCAAGACAGAATAGGGACAACACAACAGAAAACAATGAACACACAAAAACAAAATACAAATTCACACATCTAGGTCTATCCATCAATTGCCTGACGCCGTGATCCCCGAAGGGGTGGCCACGAACGAACCGCCCCCATGCACCTCTGTCTTCTGTCAGTCGACGCCCCTCCTCCCAACCAGCACCGCCTTCATCCATATACTTCCTCACTCCATCCTTCCACCTCTCCTTCGGTGCACCTCTCCCTCTCTGTCCTTCCACCTCGCTCTCGTATACCCTCTTAGTCATTCGCTCGCTTTCCATACGTTCCATATGGCCGAACCATCTCAAGTTGTTCCTTTTCACACTTTACAGCATATCTTCCTCCACACCACACCTCCTTCGTCTGTCTATCCCTCCATGTAACTCCGCACGCACTTCTCAAGTAACTCATTTCCACCGCTCTCACTCGTTCCGAGTCTCTTCCATGCTTCGCTTCCGTAAGTTAGTGTCGGGATTACCACACTGTCATGCATCTGGGTCATTTACTGTATATACATGTATATACAGTATATACAGTATATGTATAATGTATATACTGTACAGTATACTATTTATTGAAAAGTAATTTATATCCAAAAATCAATTCATATAGTTAAAGGTCATAAAGAAAAACGTAAAAACGGGGTCCACAAATTCTTAAGAGTGGGCCAGAGACTATGACATCTGAGTGTACAGTAGAGTCTTGGTGTGTTACTGTCTTGTAGCGCTGTTAAGGGGAGGCGGTCGTTTTTCTGGTCCCCTTTCTCCCTCGTGTTTAGTCCCACTACTGTAGTTTTGAAATTACTGTATAAGACGTTCGGCCCATTAGTATGGCGATTTTAACACCTTTCGCCCTATTTCATTGTCAATTTTAAGACTTTTCATGCTATTTAGGTGTCGATTATTTCCTGGCGAGCGATAGCGAGCCTGCAATTTTTAGAGGATTCGGCCTTTGGCCAGGAAATTTTTCTACCAAAAAATTTACAAATTTATCTTGAAGGGGGGAGGGGGGGTCTATTTAGGGGGTGTTTTTCTAAGCTTGATGGAGATCTAGGGAGGAAACTAAAAAAAATGTATGAATACATGAATTAATAGACCAAACAAATGGCCAGTCTCCCCTTAAGACTGGTGTGGTTTGCAGATACTGCAGGTACAGGTGCTGCAGTTGGACTTAGTTGATTCTTGCTGCAGCACAGTTGGCACTATTTCATACTTTTTCACCAACCAACTTTAATTCCAAACTCAATCAATGAAATCAACAAATACATGATGCACTCAAAGGACTCGAACCTAGGACACTCACACCGAAATTCCGCGCACTAAGCCAACATCAGCCAAAGTGATAACATGATGGGACGGTGTTATGATGATGCAGTTTTTACCACCATACACTCCCTACTCAATATCTGGGCTAGGATGGGTGCCCTGAGTTGATTGTGTTCTTTTATTTATAAATTATTATTTTACTTAAGCGTTCCCACATAGCGATTTTGATTAGTTGTTTTGTCTTTTTACTGTGTTGGTATAAGTTTTGGTTTGTTTATTTTGCAAGTTTTACATTACGGATGATACAGTTCTGATGAGCGATAATGAATGAGAGTTGCAGGGTCTGGTAAATGAGTTTGGAACAGTGTGCGAAACATGGAATTTGAAGGTAAATGCGGGGTAGAGCAAGGTTATAGTCTTCGAAAGTGGTGAAGCCACCGAGTGTGAGGTGAAATTGAACGGTCAGGCTATGGAGATCGTCAACTCTTTTTAAGTATCTGGGCAGTGTGTTGAGTAAAGATGGGACTATGGATGAAGAAGTGCGGGAGAGGGTGCAACAGGGGAAGAGGGTTGTAGGATCGCTGAAAGCAGTACGTAACAAGAAATAGGGTGGTCAGTATGGAAGTGAAGAAGTCCTTGCATGACAGTGTGGTAATTCCGACACTGACTTACGGAAGCGAAACATGGACGTTGGTTGAGAGACTCAAACCAAGAGTGAGAGCGGTGGAAATGAGTTACTTAAGAAGTGCGTGCGGAGTTACATGGAGGGATAGACAGACGAATGAGGAAGTAAGGAGGTGTGGTGTGGAGGTAGATGTGCTGGAAAGTGTGAAAAGGAACACCTTGAGATGGTTCGGCCATATGGAACGTATGGAAAGCGAGAGAACGACTAAGAGGGTGTATGAGAGCGAGGTGGAAGGACAGAGAGGGAGATGTAGACCGAAGGAGAGGTGGAAGGATGGAGTGAGGAAGTATATGGATGAAGTCCGTGCTGGTTGGGAGGATGGGCGTTGACTGACTGGGGACAGAGGTGCATGGGGACAGGTCGTTCGTGGCCACCCCTTCGGGGATCACGGCGTCAGGCTATAGATAGATAGATACATTATAATCAGGGACTTCAGTGAACAGTTGCCACAGATTGCTAGACCGCACCATCCACCAACAACACTGGCATTGGGAAACAGATTAACTTGCTCATGTAGTAATGTACACTTGACCTTAAAACAATCTTTACACTGGTGAGCTGTAAATAATCTAGTGTGAACGGAATGAATCGGGTGAAACATACGTCTGTGAGGTATTATCATAAGATTTCGATGCACTTCCAGAATGTTTAGAGCATTAGTGTAAAGATTGTTTTTTGGTCGAGTGTACACCCTATGTGGAGGATCGTGTTCTTCTATTTATAAATTATTATTTGGCTTAAGAGTTGTTTCCACATAGCGATTTCGATCAGTTGTTTTGTCTTTTTACTGTGTTCGTCCAAGTTTTGGTTTGTTTATGTTGCAAGTTTTACATTATAATCTGCCAATAATACACACTGGCTGACCCGAGACTCCAACCATCAACCTCACGGTCCGCAGGTGAGCGCTCTACCAACGAGCTACGACCTGTTGTGACGGGACTTGATAGCCTAATGCTTAGTGTGCGGAATTTCGGTGTGAATATCCTAGGTTTGAGTCCTTGGAGTACCACATTGTATTCATTACTTTCATTAATTTTTGGTGGTGGTGTAATGGTTTAGATGCTTATGTTCTGGGTGTGGGGTCCCAAGTTGGAATCCCGGGAGGGCCATATGCTTTCATTAGTTTATTCAAATACATTGGGGTTTGTATTTAATATTAATGTTAAAGAATGGGGTGTTACTTATTTCATTAGCTGGATTTATTTGTAAATTAATTGGAGAGTTGGTGAAAACAAATATGAAATTATAGTCCAAGTGTGGAAAGAAAACCACGTCAAATATCAATTATGTACGATTAAGTACGACAGGTTGGGTAAGAGGTATCCTCACCAGGATTCGAACCCACTCACTCCATGTATATTTGGGAGAGTCGGGCACCGTAACCACTCGGCCATGAGCGGATAAAAGGAAAGCAACCTTAGTTCTTATTTGAAGAGCCAGGTTTTTAGTCTCGTGGAGGACTATGCCTTCGAACACACGGTGAGTTTATTAGACTTCCATTAGGTTCCATAATAGTATCAGGACGATTAAAAATCGTATATCACTTAACCCGGGAGCTGCGGGGAGACTCTTAAGAGTTCCCCCGGCGCACTGCGGGAAGACTCTTAAGAGTCAGAGAAAATAAAAATCAACTTTTGACATCGAAAAAAAAATATTTTTTTATATTTTTTTTTTTTATTTTTTTATTTTTTTTTGGCCCCTGGGCCATGCAAAATCTCAGTCCTCTACCTCCCCTCCTTCCCCACTTTCCTCCTCTCCTTCAGTTATCACCTATTTTCCCTGTTATTCCCTTATTCTGAGGTATATTTTCGTGCTAACATTAGAAATCCGATTGGAGGGTGTGGTCATCACTGATAGCAAGCGAGTGCAAGAGAGAGAGAGAGAGTATCGATCGACTGCGTCTCAGTGGCCTTGGGGGAAATTGGCGGGAAAGCAGATTGCCTCACCCATACATTATACAACTCGCGGGCTATATCTCCGATTTTGACCATCCAAACGCTGTTTTCACTCGTTTTATTGTTGTTTCAGGTTAATACCTTTATAATCAACCCATAATAGGCGCATATGGATAAATATTAATGCTATTAATGGCACAATGAATATTTTAGTGACGGAAACACCTCAAATACGTCAGCACAGGGGGACGTTTCCAATTACCCCCATGCGCACTTCAGAGGTTAACCGAGTTGGCGGGGGGGGGGGGGAAGCGTAAAAATAGTCATGGTCGAAGTCTAATAAACTCACCGCGTGTTCGAAGGCATAGTCCTCCATGAGACTAAAAACCTGGTTCTTCAAATAAGAACTAAGGTTGCTTTCCTTTTATCCGCTCATGGCCGAGTGGTTACGGTGCCCGACTCTCCCAAATATACCTGGAGTGAGTGGGTTCGAATCCTGGTGAGGATACCTCTTACCCAACCACGTCAAAGTTGTTGCAATGTGTGTACTGTATAGCATTTAACTTTATTTTGGCTACTATTAGACAATTTGATTCAGATTAAAAAGGGCCTCCAGCAATTAACAGGCTTCGAACTATTTCACTTAACCCTTTTTACTACCACAGATCCTTCTTAAGCTGCACAAAACTGTTTAAACATAGCTAGAATACACTATAATTAAAATATGTCAGTGGTACAGAAGGGCTACAACACGTTAACGTAAAGGAAAATGTTAACCCCTTGAAGCTCTGACGCGTTTTAGCAGTTTATTTTGGCTATCATTAGACAATTTTATGCAGCTTAGGAAGGATCTGTGGCTATTAAAAGGGTAAATACCATCTCAATCAACCCTTTGACTTCCATATACCATTACTAAAACTAACTCAGTGGTCTGGTTAATCTGCTCTACTTAACTAACTAACTAATGTAAATACAATCCTCTAATAATAGCCAGAAAAGAGAACAGAAACGCGTATTGGAGCTTGAAAGGGTTAAAACCATTGTATATATTACTTTATGGGAGGAAAAATGAAATGCTAGGTTTTTCCAGGTTAAACAGGAATGGGAATTTATCCCCAGGCTACCTTTAGGATCAACCTTTCCTGGTACCTGGCGCGGGGTACGAACCTCTGAAGGGAATTTAACCCCCCTAAAAACCCACAGGTTTTGAGATGCCTTGGGTGGGGTTTGAACCCTGGTTAGTGACGCACCACCAACACCACCAGGCCTGCGCGCTAACCCACTGTACTACCACGGACGTACAAAAGTATAGCAACCTTAGTCCGATTTTTAAGAACCACGGTGATAGTCTCTCGAGATGAGTTTATTGGACCTACCATCTACGACTATTTTACGCTATACCTGACGTCAACTCGGGTTAGTATTATTGTGGGTGCGGGACATTTTCGAGGGCATTACACCCCTTAAGTAAAATGCCCCAGAACGAGAAGCCCACCACAGAAGCCACGAACGAACACCACACAGAAACACCCAAAGGAAGGGTCCACAGAACAAAAGGACCAGCTGACCGAGCCAGCCATTTCAGACAGGCCCAAGCCCGCAGGGCTAAGCAGCTCCAGGCCGCACCCACCTACCTTTTCTAAACTGACCATTTTTAACACCTCACGTACACTACCCCTCGTGTCCTACACTCCTAACTACAAAGATTATGAACAGGAATATACATTCATATTAAAAACACCCATGCCCTGTCCCGACGTTGAGCCAATGCCAACACATCAGACAGCCATAATTATATCTATGTATGTTCTTACATCCGAGAAGTAGATGTTATATATCTTAGAAGTTAAAAAACCCACACCTGTCCCTAGACCTTGTATATCATTTCCCATGACGAGTATAGATATATGTAACCCGTGCTCAGTCGCCCCCTTGCATTGTTCCTCTAGTAACTAAGTGTCTCTAATATTAACTGCCACCAGTATTGATACGACATAGCGGCACTGTCCTTGTGTCGTATTGTGCCAAGTACAGATCAACCAGGTTTCATCACCTTATTAGGACGACGACTATAATGTCGTCGTTCATCGATGTATGCAATCCTTAGTTTAAGTATTAATATTAACATTCCCTAACATCTTGTCTTGCCAGACTAAGCTTCTGAAGACCCATCGCCCCATAAATCTATGTATTCAATCCTTAGGTTAAGTATTTTTATCCGCCATTGTGTTCACCTTTTTCCATTTACTTTTCCACAATTGTCATACGTCTTCCCCTTGCCTCCTTCGTATCCACAGTCCACACTACGCAAATTTACTTCGTGTCATACACCTCTTACCCCAACCAGAGATTGTATAAGATAACCTGGTTACCAGTATCTGTCATAAGTACCCCGAAACAATAACTAAGTACCCATACGAACTGCCGCTGTTGTTGGTATATTTATATTTAATAGAAAACGCAGTTCCCAGGGCCAACTAATAGTATCCATAACTCTATCTTTTCCAGACTCATATACCACCCCATAGTTGCATTCCCCGGTAGCATTTGGCTAACGTATTCTACTGCCTTTTCAAACTTCCATATCAACTGCAGCCTAATGCCACCCCCACGCCCAGAGACCTTAGGGTCAAATTCCCCTATAGCCCCCCTGCACTCCTCCCCCCTCATTATAAGACCCCGCACTTCTCTACTCTTGTCCGACCTAGCCTCTCTCTCATACCTCTTGAAGATCCTTGAATTGTCCGTTGCTAACGCTCTCCAACCTTTTATATATATACTCCTATCCAGCCTACCTTCACTTAGTAGGCCAGAACAACATTAGAACTTTACTAGCCCCTTGCATGCCATCTATTCTCTTACAACCCATTCACAACCCTGCACCCAATGGTCGTCGGTGCGAGGCTAGCCGCCTCGCCAGTAACTAACTTCTATTGCCATACTTCCAGATAAATGTGGCAGAGTTAGCAACCCAGTCTCCACCACATCCAGCAAACCCTACAATTAACAACCAGCCGAGTAAAACCAGCTAGCTAAGGCACCTTCGGTTTTGGTATTAAGGACACCCACATCCGTCTCATACACAGAGGGTTATTACGAACACTGGTGATATGGCAAGCCCCTAGCCACAGCCGCCGGACGACTATCACAGAGAGAGGGCGCCCAGCTCCCCCTTTTTGCCCACCCGAGGAGGGAGACCCCCACCCCCGCGGAGGTATACCTGGCCCCTGTTTTGACTTCCGAGTCATTGCCAGGTAGCACAGGAATTCTTCCTATCAATGAACTAACCATGCATGACTAACACCTTTACTAACCTCTATTAACTCACAATAAACCATTTACCTTTCTTGCATGCTCTGATCACTAAATTAGCACCTCAGCTATACCATAGAATGAAGATTGAACAATCTAAGAGAGACGCTCCTATCACAGCTGTCCCCATCCTCCTCGCAAAGTAGATCCAGTCTCTCTCCCCTAAATACTTCCAGTATAGCCAAAATAGTACCTCTTACTAAGGCTCAGTTATATGAAATATAAAGGCTTCCTATAGCCATGTGCCACAACAGTAAATACCATCTTACCTAGTCCCCATATCTATTGAGAGCTCAAATAAGTCCATAAGACTCGAGATCCCTACTGTCTACAGGGTCCAGAACCGAGCCTATAAATCTAGCTCCCGCCCCCAGTCAAATCAGTTGAAAGCTAGACACCAACCAGGGGTCACTACCCTGCAGTTAACTTCTAGCTCTGCCCTTGTGTTGTTCCGGAGTGAGATTCCAGAGCCGGCAGACTCCGTGGCAGATTTGGATAGAAGGACCTGCCCACGTATTTGAGAACTTCACACATATGGGCCCCCTGGACGGCCGCGGAACCAGTCGTTAGCCCCCAACATCATGGACGCAAGATAACCAGGACCAGACCCATCAGATACTACCCAAGATTCCCTTTAGCAGTACTACATATTACTGTGCTGTTTAGAGATTCACTAATTAATATTTCTACGAAGTGGCTATCTCTTTGCCCCAGTATAATTCATATAACCATTCAATTAGGAAGTGCTAAGCGTATCCGTGTTCATTATTTAACAGGCGATACTAACTCTCGTAATCAACCATATGCCCAGATATTATTACCTAGAAGGAAACCCTAGTGATATCTGAAGGTTCGCCCACTGATTTGCGTTCTATGTATTTCTGAGACAAGAATATAAAACTTAGATCAGTACCCCCTGAGGTTACTAGAATTCCCGTGCTCTAAAATACGCGTGTCTAATCTAGTCTGTGAACTACTACTGGTGCACCAGAGCTACCATTAATAAATCTAACAGTGAATATGATTCTATAAGTAACATTGATGGTCTTCGGTATATAAACCTGTTGAATTAAAGCCAGTGATCAGAAGATTAATACCTGAACGTTGGAAGTGGGAGACTAGGCTCCATCCAGATCCACTTATGCTAGTGTTGTTCAATTCTATTATATTGTCTTGCACGAGTATTCTGCAGTGGTATATAAATAAACGTGATCGTGTAACTTGCTACCATGTGTTTCTTTGTGTTCTCTATTCCTCATATCTTGTATTGTGCATGCAGCCTTATATACCAGTCAATTAGAACTCACATTACCCAAGTTAAACCTGTAGAAAAACAGGGCATAACAAAAAATTATGGTAGGAGGATACAAAGGAGTGATAACAATTCTTAATTTTTTATTGCTTATAAAAGTTATCTTATGTTTGAAAACATCTACACTATACTTTGTAAGGCACTTATGTTAAGGGAGCTCGCCTTTTTTTTTTTATATCTTTCTCTCCCTCTCTCTTTGGCTTGTATCCATTCGGCCCCATTCAGTCTACTGTTTTAAGACGTGTACCCCCATGCAGGTGTCAATATTTTCCAGGCGAGTGGTAGCGAGCCAGCATATATATATTTTTGTTTTGACAGCAAGCTAAATTTGTACATTTTTTTATAGAAAAATTTCTCCGGCGAAGCCAGATTTCTCCATACAATGCTGGCTCGCTATTGCTCGCCAGGAAGAAATCGACACCTGGATGGGGATAAACGTCTTAAACCAGTTGGCTGAATGGGGCCGAATGGATACAAGCCAGGGAAAGAGAGAAAAGGAGAGAATGATAAAAAAAGCCGGTGACCCCCCTTAACCCAGCAAGTGCAGATCTCCTTATAAAAGGCCTACCGGTGGGCTGTGGAACTCCTTATATAATCCAAGGCCTAAAAAAAAAACATTTAAATCAGCCCAGTACAGTATAATTTTTTTTTTTTTTTTTTTTTATTGCCCCTTGGCCATGACAAATATCACTCCTCCACATCCTCTCCTTCCCCCCCTTCAATTATCACCTATTCTCTCTCTATTTCCCTTATTTCGTCGATATATTTCGTGCTATCAATAGCGATTCATAAGCAAGCTGTGCTTGTATGTGTTAGCAAGAGAGAGACAGAGAGTATCGATCGACAGTCTCTCTCCAGACGTGGGGAGGAGTGGAGGAGCGGGAGGTTGGCTCAGACTCGATGATTACAACTCCCGGCCTCTGTTGCCGATTTTGACCAGCCAAACGCTGTTTCCACTTGTTTTATTGTAACAGGTTAATATCTTCATAATCAACGTAAAATAGGCGCATATGGATAAGTATTAATGATATTTATGGTACGATGACGGTTTGAGTGAAGAAAACAGCCTAAATACCTCCGCACAGGGAGGGGTGGCCACTACCCCCCCTGCGCACTTCTTAGGTTAACAAACGCATGAACATCTCTACATGCCAGTCTGAAAAGTGCAAGAAGTACAAATTATATACCTTCCAGAAAACACATCACAATTTATCCCATAGCTCCGGGTGGCCGATTCGAGACAGACCCCGAACAGGGACAACACAACTCTACATAAAAACAAAACATAAACTCACCAACACCTAGGTCGCCCAGGAGAAGACCCAGAGACCAAGGATCACTCAGGGCCTCCAGCACTCCCCCGACCTCCCAGAGAGGTTACGGTCTCAGCAGGCAGACATGTAACAGAGTACACCACAGTGCCCGCCCACCTCACATCCAGGCATGACCCTTCATATACACAGGCTCCCCGGGCCTGGCGCCTGACAGACTATTATCTAGTCCAACTAGCGCCCGACCCCCTCTCCCAACGACCGCGTTATCACTAATTTATTCAAAAGTATTCTCCATTCATTCCTATTTATTACCATTTCTCTTGCCTGTTCTACAGTCATCCCTCTACCTTCCAACGCTTGTACTACACCATCTCAACCGAGGTCTTCCTACCCCTCTACCTCCCCTTGTATCTGACTCATATACTGTACTGTACTCTCTTTGTAAGCCTTTCATCCTCCATTTGCTCAACATGACCATACCAGCACAGCACCCTTCTGTCCACTCTGGTCGATGAAGGTTCCTGCTCTCCCACTCTCCTATGTATCTTTTCATTCCTCAATCTGTCTCTATGAGTAACTCCACACATACAGTACTCCTTAAGCAGCTCATCTCCATCACATCCAACTTTCTTCTCTCTTGTACCTTCAAAGCCCATGTCTCAGCCCCAAACATCACTGTTGGTACAACTATCCCTTGATACATTGCACTTTTAACTTTCATTTAGAGATTTCTCACCTTCCACATAACTCCCATTGCTCCAAAAACTGTCCTTCCCTCACACACTCTCAGTCTTACCTCCATTTCCACACCTGTGTCCTTGCTTATCACTCCTCCCAGATATTTAAAACACTCTACTTGTTCCAGTATTTCCCCATCCAGCCTCGCATCTAGATTCACCCTACGGGCACTTCAATTACACACCATCACTTTACTTTTATTGACGTTCTCCCTCAGCTTCCTCCTCCCACAAACCACACCAAACTCTTTGACTACTCGCTGCAGTTTCTCTTCAAAATCCGCCACCAACGCTGTGTCATCAGCAAACAGCAACTGGTTCAACTCCCAATCTCCACCATTCTTTCCTACTAAACCTAATCGATTGTGTTCTTTTATTTTAAATTTTTATACTGCTTTCCACCTAGCAATTTTGATAAGTTCTTTTGTCTTTATACTGTGTCGTCCCAATTTTGATTTGTTTATTTTGCAAGTTTTACATTATAAAATACACAAGAAAAAATCAGTAACTTAATTTAAAAGGATTAGGTACATAAACACAAACATCTCTGAGCACAATAATTTTTTTCCCAGTTAATGGTAAATTGGCTTGTCTTTATCTCAATTACTCTTATTTTGAAGATTTTGTCGTGAAATATCTTGTTAATAATGAAAACTTAGCATTACTGTATTATGACTCAGAGATATAATAGTTTCATATTTTACCATTAACCCCTTCGTTACCGGTGACATCTTTATATTAAATTCTAGCCACTATTAGACAATTTTATGCAGTTTAGAAAGGGTCTCCAGCAATTAACAGGCTTCGAACTATCTCCCTTAACCCTTTTTGCTACCACAGATCCTTCTTAATCTGCACTAAATCGTCCAAATGTAGCTAAACTAAAATGTAGTCGGTATGGAAGGGGTTAAGGATCAAGAAGTCAGCTGCTAATGCATTGTATTTACCTTTAACTGAAAAGAAACAGAGTATGGAGGCCAAAAGGTAGTTGTAGAAACATGGCCATGCTTAGTGTGCGGAATTTCGGTGCGAGTATCCTAGGTTTGAGTCCTTGGATTACCACATGTATTGATTACTTTCATTGATTTCATTAGTTAGGTTTATTTGTAAGTTTATTGGTGGGTTGGTGAAAACAAATATGAATCTCCAACTGCAACACAACAGTTATGTAGGAGTCTTGCAAGCAGGGTGTCAAACAGGAGCAATTTTGTTAGAACTTGACTGAATATGAGAAGGAATACAATAAAATTAACACAAAATAGTTATGAGAAGTAATTATAATGTAAAACTTGCAAAAAAATAAACAAACCAAAACGTATACGAACACAGTAAAAAGACAAAATAACTAAGCAAAATCGCTATGTGGAAACAACGCTTAAGTAAAATAATAATTTATAAATAAAAGAACACAATCCACCACATAGGGTGTATATTACTACATGAGCAAGTTAACATGAGAAGAATGAAAGATATTGAGAAGGAATACAAGAAAATGAACACAAAATAGCATTGTTTTGGCCATTTTATCACTTTTAATGACAAGTTGAACTATAAACCACAATTTTATCTTTGCATGTAGAATAATCAAGACTAAAAGAATGGACTGGACTTTTGTTTGACAGCTTGGAGTCCTGCTCCAACACCACGTTACCTCCTGCAGGGTCCCATGTGCTTGATGGACGCTCCCCAGGAAATAATCGACACCTAAATGGCACAAAATGTCTTAACATTGACAGACATGGGGCGAAAGTTTTTAAAATCGCCAAACTAATGAGGCAAACGTCTCAAAAGCAATGGGGCTAAATATGAGGGAGAAAGGGGTCTAGAAAAAAATCCCTCAAGTGGTAATCACCCCTTCAAAGTTCCACCAAATAAATTCCTATATATTGAGCCGGGGAGACACCCGCACGCGCCACGCACCAGAAGCAACTCTATTTAACAGACACCAGCAACAGCAACAACAACACTACTATCACAATGTTACCAGACACTCAGAAAAATGTGTATGTAACAATTTCAAGTATAATAACGATTATATATATGTGTGATTACCAATATATAACTGAATATTCTTGCTTTTACTGTAAACAGTACTGTAAATAATCAAATACATTAGCAATACAAAGTTTTACTTTGATGGGCTTTAGTAAACGAAAAAAATTAAGGTTACCATTTGATCTGGCACCATTGTCAATGTGTTTATTAACTCTTGGAGTCTTGGTGTCTTGGCCTTGACTTTGCTTCTCTGATGATCAGATCTGAGCCTTATAATTATAGGCTACACTAGGCCTACCAAAAATATTCTCACAAGTAGTGACCAAAGCTGTAGGTATGGTTCCTAACTTACTTATGTGTACTTTTAATAGGATTGCACTTTTTGTACTTAGCCTAGGCTAGGCCTACATGATTATCATTTGGCCTAGGCCTTTAGGAGTCTCGACCAACTTCCAAGGGGTAATAGGCTGGACGTATTGGACTTCTCCATGATCTGGAATGTTAGGTTATGAGGGTAACTTCATGAATAGAAAGTTGGATCAGCGATTGTCAGGGCTTTGCTCGTTTCCGCTTGTCATAGGCTAATTAGGCTAGTCTTGGTGTTGGGCGGGGTATTGTCTAACTTGCAACGGCACCCATAGGCTATTCTGTTTTAGTTGCACGTTTCACTGATTGAGCTCCAGGTAAATCTACAGTTATACTACCCCTCCCCCACTATCCCCCCCGACCTCCCCCCGTCAAACCACCCCTTTGAGCGTGTTTTTGGATGGTTCAGTAGTATAGCCTACGCGGAAAGTGGAAAAAATACGTGTTATTTTTTATTAATGTAAAACAAATAATTAAAGTAGGCCTATTTATACAGTACCCAAGTGTTCAATGTTAATTTTGATCAATATTTAGTGTTTGGAAGTAATTAGAAGCCTCTGGAAATGCGTTTTCCCCGTTATCCAAGGATCTTAAGACACGCCGCCCGATAGTGGGGAGGGCTATGAAGACCAGGGAAAATGAGGGGTTAAATACGTAAAACGGCGATCCCCGCGTTTGTTATGAAAACTTGGCTCGGGTTTTAATGAATTTTCAATACATATATCCCAAAATTTCGAAAACCCGAGCCAAGTTTTGGCAAAAGTTGGCTCGGATTTTGCGAGTTTGTACATAAAAAAAAGACAGTGATGTAATTTAGAAATTTGGCTCGGGTTTCCCGTAATTCCAAACCCATAAAACCCCCTTTTTGGAAAACCCGAGCCAAGTTTTGCCCAAAGTTGGCTCGGATTTAGCGAGTTTGTACATGAAAAAAAGACAGTAACGTAATTTAGAAATTTGGCTCGGGTTTCCCGTAATTCCAAACCCATAAAACCCCCTTTTTGGAAAACCCAAGCCAAGTTTTGCCAAAAGTTGGCTCGGATTTACAGAGTCTGTAGATTCAGAAAAGAGAAGGACGTAATTTAGAAATTTTGCTTGGGTTTCCCGTAATTGCAACCCCCTAAAACCCCATTTATTTTGTCTCTTTTGAGTGGAGTGAAAAAACAAAAATGGAGCATTAAAGATTTGTTTTGTGTTTTGAGCACAGACTAACAAAAAATACATTATGCATCTAAATTGACATAGCTGGTCATTAACCTAACCTAACAACCTAACCTAACCTGGGGGCTGCCGCCCCCAGACCCCCGCTGCTGTAAGATCATTAACTTAACCTAACAACCTAACCTAACCTGGGGGCTGCCGCCCCCAGACCCCCGCTGCTGTAAGATCATTAACCTAACCTAACAACCTAACCTAACCTGGGGGCTGCCGCCCCCAGACCCCCACTGCTGTAAGATCATTAACCTAACCTAACAACCTAACCTAATCTGGGGGCTGCCGCCCCCAGACCCCCGCTGCGGTAAGATCATTAACCTAACCCAACCTGGGGGCTGCCACCCCCAGACCCCCGCTGCTGTAAGATCAATAACCTTGCTTCTATATTATATATCATATAATACACGATACAATATGTTTGTAATAACTATAATAAAAGGCCTTCTTACCTGGTATTCTTACCTGGTGGTACCTGATTTTGAAGTAAAAACAAATGTGATGGAGTCAAAGAATATGCGCTATGTAGTTGGGGGCCTGGCAGGGTTATACAATTTTGCAGCAGCCAGCAGGAACTCGTGCAGTCGGTGATTAGCATTTTTGATGGCCATCAAAAACATACTTCTCGCTAAATATCCCACAAAGTGCTTCTTCCTGCGGCCGTACAGTGGAACCCTGCCCTTGACGTCCCTCCACAGACGTTCAATGTTGTTGGTGTGGGCCTTTGTTATAGGGTCTACGAAGTTGACCGAATGGTTGACGGTCAAATGGGTGTAGCCTTCATCTCCCAGGCAATGGTAGGCTCGCCAACAATCGGAGATTATGGTGGTGCCGGGCAGAATATGAGTTTTTATAATTTCAAGGAGAGTGTCTTTGGACCTATCCTCGACGGGAACCATGAAAAATTCCCGAGTTCCACGACACACTCCACCAAAAACCCACTGTCCCTCCACCATCCGGCCAACATGATATTTCCTTCTCCCGAATTTACTTTCGTCTATTTCTACAATCATATTGTCGCCCCCAATTTTCTGTGATTTGTCCAGACACCATTCAATTAAGACCTCCCGTGTAAAACTACACCAATCATTAACAGTTGCATATGAGAATTGAAATTCGTCACGGGCAGGTTCAATCATGAAGTTGTTGCGCAGATAGAAATTAATGAATGATAGCAAGTCTATCTTAGGGACAAGAGTTTGTTCAAAAAAAGTATGTTTCCAAACACTCACAGATGTTTCGCACTTCTTCGGTTTTTGCTTTCTGACACTTGTTTTCTTGCGACAACGCCATAAGTTTCTGGGTAAATCTAATACCATGTTGGCCCCACACTTTGGACATTGCTGAGCCTCCAAAACAATCCCATGGCTGGCCAACACTTTAAATAAAGGCTCTGGTGAGGACTTAAAGCGACAATAAAATGCAATGCACCCACCATCACAATCAGCACACGGCATGGCTACTTTCCGGTATGAATATCAGACTTCAAATGAAGTCACCCTTGCGGCTGATATTGAAAGGTGGCGCCACCTAAGATAAAAGCATTTTGACGACAAGATGAACATCATAAATCTAATGAAATATCAATAATTAAGATAACCTAACCTCACATAACATCACATATCGTAACAATAATCTTATGTAACGTAGATTATACATCCATTCAATAGTGAGATTATTAAATATTAATGAATCAAAGATCGAGGGTACAGCAACAAGATACACTGGCCAACTAGTGGCAGGTCGGTGAACTACTCATTCGAGAGCTGGGCCGACACGCGGGGCAACACTCATGTAAACAAACTGTGTAAGAAGAAACCGCGGCGGACGAGTCTCAATTTGCCAAAGGTTTGTAATACTTCAATTTATCTTTTTCAAGTCAAATTTACATTTCCGCGCATCATCAAACCATACTAAGTCTACTACTAATAATATTAACCTACTCGTACTAACAGAAAAGCGTCAAATTAGGGGTAGTATAACTGTAGATTTATCGAGCTCCATTTCGGGTAAGAGTTGTGTTTGTGGTATTTGCAAGGGAGCCTAGCGCCCAATATAAAGATCTTGTAGGCCTATTTAGCCTAGCCTAGGCTAATTAAATTGCTAAAAAAAAAAATCGATTATTTTTATCTAGGCTAGGCCTAGTTTAGAGTTGTGTGAGGGTGTTTTGATGTGTGATAATAGTAGGAAATGCATATTTACCCATTAGGCTAAACAACAATCTAAGAACGCCCCTCCATTCGTGAAAAATAACTATTTGGCCATAGGCCTAGGCTAACCGTTTACCGTGGGATACAAAATATGTTGAGGGGGGGAATCGCCCCCCCCCCAGGATTTATTGAAATCCTCATATATTTAAACGGGGGAAAAAAACAAATTGGCAGCCCTTAACAGGGTTGCCTGGAATGCCGCCATTAGGACAAGAGACTGAAACTGCACTTATGTGTGGAACACTCGGTCTTAAAATGTTATGTATGTAGGCTATGTATGTGTTATCGGGCGTATCACCTACCTCTGACCGGGTATAGCCTATCCGAGTGTTTACGGTACTATACCCCTTTGAAAGGAGTCAAAGGACATGCCTAACCTAACAACCTTACCGGTACCTAACCTATACTAGTATTATGGGTGGGGACTGGTGCCCCCACACCCCCGCCCCCACACCCATGCTGTTTGACATTAGCTCACGTGTTTACACGATAACACGACGTACGCCCGGTAACACAACTCATTCCACCAAATTTTACCCAACGCGAGACACCTAGGCTAGCCTACACTCGCGGCGGATGTGAACAAAGCCCCCCGCCTCTTGCGAGGTAGGCGATATAGCCTAGAGGATATTTTTTTTTCTTCAGGATCAGTAATAAATGTTTACGGGCATTTAGACACATATAGGAATGAAATACAGTACATGGTATAAGAAACCTATAAGCCACAATAAAATTGATGTATGAATTTAATTACAAGATCTTTAAGTATAATCCTGCGTAACGGTATACATTATATCTCAAGAACTGGGCAGTGTTATAGCATATTTGTTGTTTGTACATATATATGTATTATGTATGTTGCTTCGTAGTATACTATAAATGGAAAATATACTTGGTAAATTAATAATTAGAGGGCATCTGTGGACTCACTTTCTACAATTTCCCAGCTCAGCTGGTGGACGACGAGTGGAGGCGAGTCGAGTTGTATACTGATATTCTATTGGTCAATAAACTGTGTGTGACGTCACGAGCGATGATGGCATATGAATGGTTGTTGTGGGAGTACGTCACTGTCTAGACGGTAACGTCACAAATTCTCGCGATATTTTAACGGGTGTAGAAATACACGTCAGTCCATATAATGAGCCTCTTTTGTTTCTCAATCCCTCTACGACGTCACATTGATTCATTTATTTTCCTTGGTGTTTATAATCTCTCGGAGTCTGGCCAGTCGGCCATATTTGAAATGGTGAAACTGTTGTTCAATGAATAGTGAAGTGTTTTTGCTTTATGAAAACACCTACAACATCTTCTATTTAACGGGATTACGAACGGAGCTTCCAGCGGCATTGTGTTAATTTGGCTGCAGACCATTATTCTCCAGTACACCAAGGGTAAGGGTTTTATACCGTCGTTATTTGGGTCCAAGCCTAGGCTACGTTTACCATGGAATCTTTAATGTATATCCTCAATACAGACTTATTTCCTTCACTTACCTCGTCAATAATAACCCATATAGGTGCAGAGGGCATGAATTATATCAAAGAAAAAGTGATTTTGAAACATTATCTGCAATTTAGCCATGTTGATTAACTCTTAGCCCACTTAACCCCTTCAGACTCAAATGATGCAGAGGTTGGCAGATTAGCAATAAGAAATAGAGTTCTCTCACTCTTATAATTACCTCTTTTGGCGACCGTCAATCTTTTATTAATTAAATACCAAACCAGTGGGGGTGTGGGGGCGGCAGCCCCCACCTAATATACTAGGTTAGGTTAGGTAAGGTTGTTAGGTTAGGCTAATATTACCCCTTATTTTCGTCTTTTACCCCGCAATTTCCCTGTACTTCATATCCCTCCCCACTATCGGGGGCCGTATCTTAATATTGTTGGATAATGGAGAAAAAGTTTTTTCCGGAGATTCTAATTAATGACAACCACTGTATGATGATGAAAACTAGCTAAAACCAAAAAAAAAACAATCACGAAATAAAAGTTGGCCAGTTTCCTTGATATTTTCCCTAATTTCCATGAACAAATTTGATTATAGAAACCTTATAAATCATATAAATAACAAATCCACAAAAATAAAATCCTTGAAAATAGCTGTGGTCCGCCTCCTTAATATTGACCAAAGAAACGCCCATTCTAATCAATCTCAGAGCTCTTTTGAACATCCTCACTGTTTACAAACGCCTTCTTTATGCAGTATAATCAATATTTACCCCTTGCTGGCAACATAGATGACGATTTCAATAATTCATGGGGGGGGGGGGGCAAAGCCCCCCCTCAACCCATCGTGTATCCAACATTGGCATTATAACTAAGACCATGAATACACTCATTTCTCAAAATGTGGAGGAAAAAAACATGAAAAAAAAGGGTGCGAGCCTATTCCCTATAATTACCAATATATCCGTTCATCTTGGGACGATACCGCTCTCGCAGATTAACGTTACCGTTCACGAGCCAAATACGGGTGGAGGGGGGGGGATGAATACTAATTAGTATTGATAAATAGAAACACTGAATATCAAGACGCAAATTACACAGTGCACTAATGACATTATAATACACGTTGTGTGAAACAGGTACACCGCTGATGTAAAATTAACTGGGTGTAAGATTAAGCGGGTGTTAAAATAAGCGGGTGTAATGACGACATGTTGGTCGAGGGCTGGAATGACGTCATCGCTGAGGCCCGCCTTGGCTGATGACGTCACGATAGTCAACAACCAATCACAAGCAAGGATACACAACGTCTTGGCTTGGTTAATCAAGATGGCTATATTCTAGTTAATCGCCGTGTTTCAACCCCTCTCTTTCCCTGAAATATTTCATACCCTCCCCAGCTATCGGGGTTAGTATTGTTGAGGTAAGTGAAGAAAATAAATAAGGATCCTTAGTTAATGGGCAAACAAAATACGGTGACTCCCGCTACATAGGATCTTACCGATCTTTATATTGTCCAAAATTTGACACGACGAAACTGCGACAATTTGCGTTAGGCCTATTAAAATTTTACCATAGATAGGCTAGTTGAGATGGGTTTGCTGTGTTCGTGTTTTTTTTTCTGTTAGGCTGTGTTATAGGTCGATTGTGGTGATGTGATAAACACCCGCAATATTAGCGGCGATTGTTGTCAGAGCTGAGAGCGAAACTAAGGATAGACCAAGAAAGACGTGGGAATAGGCTAAGTACGGTGGGATCAGATCTTACGGTCTGATCTTAAGAACATAAGAAAATGGTAGTCTGTAGAAAGTCGATTGGCCCACACAAGGCAGATCCCTCTCTTACCCAACCCCAATTACAAGGCCTAATTATAGGCCCAGCTCACTAATACCATGAGGACCGACCTCGCCTAAACGGTCAGAGGACAGACGATGGGGATCTTGTATAAAAAACCTGACAAGTGAGGCAGGTCTGAACAGGGCTGCCTGGAGCGCCGCCTTTAGGTGAGACCGGAACCGCACTTCGTGTGGAGCACTCGGTCTTGACATTTTTGCCTGTATGTACAGTATGTCAAGTCAGTGAAAATAGGTTAGCCTAAACTGAACAAGATGCAGAAATACACTTAGGCCTAAGTGAGGTATAGGCCTATACTGTACCTTTATTAGTCTCGTGGCAGAGTGTCTGCCTCGTAACCTAAGGGTGCCGGGTTCGATTCCCTCATTGGGTGCACATTTTCGGGAGGCTATTTACACATCAAACGAAGTTTAGGTGTGTTGGTAAAATTGTCAAGATGGTTGAAAGTAAGATAGGAGCTCCATATCCCCTCTTTCGGGCATGGTGTAAAAACCAAATCCTACATGTACTGTTCTGTTACCTTACTCTCCATATACTGGTACTCTTCAAATATTCCTTAATCCTTGGTACAGTCGCGCTAATAAGTAATGTCTCAGCTGTCCTTACGTTTGGCTTGCTCTGTGCTGTAATAATGTCTGCCAGATGTTGAATAGGGTGGTTAGCTGTAGGAATAAGTTTGTATATCCCCCTCGAAATGAATTAATTATGTTTAGATATTGCTGAAACCAATTATGGATCAACAAAATATACCGGTACTTGGTGCCGAGACATCACTTATTAGGCCGATTGTAATAATAATAATAATAATAATAATAATAATAATAATAATATGCTGGTATTTTATTTGTTCGAGCGCCAATTCTCCAAGTGGATTCACGAGCTGAGCACTCACATTAACTTAAATTTTTCCATTAAAAAAAAAAAAAAAAAAAAAAAAAAAAAAACATTAAAGCTTATATTCATCAGTAACTCTATGCTCCCCAATATCATAAGCCCTCAGAAATATGTGCGACTTCAGTTGTTTCTTAACCCATAAACGGCGGCATAGCTCATAAGAGGTTTTACTGGGCGACGGCAGCAAAGCTCTTAACCCGGGAGCTGCGGGGAGACTCTTAAGAGTTCCCCCCGGCGCACTGCGGGGAGACTCTTAAGAGTCAGAGAAAATAAAAATCAACTTTTGACATCGAAAAAAAAATATTTTTTTATATATTTTTTTTTTTATTTTTTTTTTTTTTTTTGGCCCCTGGGCCATGCAAAATCTCAGTCCTCTACCTCCCCTCCTTCCCCACTTTCCTCCTCTCCTTCAGTTATCACCTATTTTCCCTGTTATTCCCTTATTCTGAGGTATATTTTCGTGCTAACATTAGAAATCCGATTGGAGGGTGTGGTCATCACTGATAGCAAGCGAGTGCAAGAGAGAGAGAGAGAGTATCGATCGACTGTGTCTCAGTGGCCTTGGGGGAAATTGGCGGGAAAGCAGATTGCCTCACCCATACATTATACAACTCGCGGGCTATATCTCCGATTTTGACCATCCAAACGCTGTTTTCACTCGTTTTATTGTTGTTTCAGGTTAATACCTTTATAATCAACCCATAATAGGCGCATATGGATAAGTATTAATGCTATTAATGGCACAATGAATATTTTAGTGGCGGAAACACCTCAAATACGTCAGCACAGGGGGACGTTTCCAATTACCCCCATGCGCACTTCAGAGGTTAAGAGGGAGGCCTAAAAAAAAAAATTTAAACGGCCCCAGTAGCACTAAACAATTTTTTTTTTTTTTTTTTTTCCCCTATACCTCATCTCACTCCTCCACATCCCCTCCTTCCCCCTTTTCCCCTCCCCCTTCAATTATCACCTATTTTCCCTGTTATTCCCTAATTCGTTGGTATATTTTTGTGCTAACATTAGCAAAATGTGTGGAGGATGTGCTTACGTGCCTAGCGAGTGTGTTATACAACCGAGTGTGTGAATGAGTAGGCTCAGTGTGGCTTGAGGCCTTGTGGAGGGAGGGGTTGCCTCAATTTTCTCCATAATTCATGAATGGGCTGGTCCATCTATATTCGTGATTTTGACCAGAAAAATTATATTTTCACTTGTTTTATTGTTGTTACAGGTTACTATCTTCATAGTGAAGGTAAAATAGGCTCATATGAATAAGTAATAACGATATTTATCGTAAAATGACGATTATAGGCCTGAATGGAGCCTATATGCTCGTCCATGGGGACCGGGTTCAATACCCCCCCCCTCGCCGTTTATAGGTTAAAAGCGTTAACACAATTCAGCTGCTTAAGTGACACAGGAAGTCGATTGAATAGACGTGGGGCAACATAAGAAAAGGATCTAGCAGCAAAAGCACGTTCCCCAATGGCTCTAGGCTCATAAAGGCGATATGGGTCATCACCACTACGCAAATTCACATTTGACTCATTATGTGTTGGAAATAGAAGATCCAACAAATACTTAGGCTCACCAAACCTCAGCACCTTAAATGTCAGTAAGCACATTTTAAACTCTATGCTGGCCTTGATGGGAAGCCAGTGTATATCTATTAGATAATATATTATATGGTGGGTGTTCTGGGTGGAAGTGAAAATATTAGTCTAACACACCTATTGAGAACAGACTGGAGTTTCTTCAAAGTAACATTTGGTAGACCAATGAACAATGAATTACAGTAATCAATTCTAGATATAACAAATGTATACTTCATTCTATATCTTATGTCTCTTTCCTCCACACTATCCAGACTCAAGATGTACGCCACTGAGCCACTCGCCGCACAGGAGGAGGATTTCTAGCCACCTGCCCCCAGAAGGAAAAGTAGGACAGTAAAAGAGACAATCATAAATGGCTAAGGTTGGGTAGAGCAGGGTGTCAAACAAAAGCAGAGTCCATTATTTTCAGTATTCTTGTATAGTATATCCCTTTGAGTACCAGTGACGTGTGTTATATTTTATCCTAGCTATATTTAGACGATATTATGCAGCTTAGGAAGGATCTGTGGTAGTTAAAAGGGTTGGTTGAGATAGTATGGAGCCTTATGATTGCTAGAGGTCCTTCCTAAGCTGAGTAATATCATCTAATAGTTGCCAGAATATGATGAACAGGACGTCCCTGGTACTGAATGGGTTATGTAAAGGTAAAATTATGGTTTATAGTTCAAATTGTCTTTGGAATTGAGAAAATGGCAAAAACAATGCTATTTCATGTTAATTTTGTTGCATTTCTTCTCATATTCAGTCAAGTCTTCAAACAAAATCGGCCAGACAGCCTAGGGAATGACAACAACAAAATCGCTCCGGTTTGACACCCCGCGTGACTCGAATGTCCACATTTGTCTTAACCTAAGACGTGCGCATGGGGGGTATGAGACACCACACTCCTGTGTGCACGTATTTGAGCTGTTCCCATCACTAACATCGTTATTTTACCATAAATAGCATTAATACTTATCCATATGCGCCTATTATAGGTTGATTATAAAGGTATTAACCTGTTACAACAATAAAACAAGTGGAAACAGCGTTTGGATGGTCAAAATCGGTGATACAGGCCGGGAGTTACATAATGTATGGCTGAGGCAACCTCCCTCCCCTCCACTTTTCCCCACGTCTGGAGGGAGACTGTCGATCGATAATCTCTCTCTCTCTCTTGCACTCGCTTGGTAACAGTGATGACAATGCCCTGCTTGCAACTCGCTAATGTTAGCACGAAAATATACCACAGAATAAGGGAATAACAGGGAAAATAGGTGATAACTGAAGGAGGTGAGGAAAGTGGGGAAGCAGGGGAGGTGGAGGAGTGATATTTGGCATGGCCCAGGGGCAAAAAAAAAAAAAAAAAAAATTGTTTTGGGGTGTTTTAAATGGATTTTTTTTTTCTCCCAGACTCTTAAGAGTCTTCCCGCAGTCGCCCGGGGAAACTCTTAAGAGTCTTCCCGCACTTTCCGGGTTAAGGGGGCCCACCTCATTTTTTTCAGTCTCTCCCTCTTTCTCTGGTTTGTATCAATTCGGCCCCATTCAGCCGACTGTTTTAAGACGTTTATCCCCATCCAGGTGTCGATTTTATCCTGGCGAGCGGTAGCGAGCCAACATGTTTAAACAACAAATTTCTGACAGCAGGCTAAACTTGTAAATTTTTCAATAGAAAAATGTCTCCGGCGAAGCCGAATTTCTCCATACAATGCTGGCTCATCGCTCGCCAGGAAAAAATCAACACCTGGATGTCTTAAAACAGTAGGCTGAATGGGGCTGAATGGATACAAGCCAGAGAAAGAGAGAGACAGAAAAGGAGATAAAAAAGCAGGTGACCCCCCTTAATTATCTCCCATTCCTCTTCTCCAATACTCTCACACATATTCCTTTCTACAAACTCCCTCTCACACTTGTACACCTTACACTTAATTGACCACTTGCGAGTTTCATGCTATAGGGAAGTTGGAGCCGTGAACATCGATTTTAAACAAAAATACAAGAATAATGTAAGTTTCTGATGGGTAAATAGTATGTTGAATTTGGTTTTCTGTATATATAAATGTACTACGACCGTACAGTCTATCCTCCTATAACACAAATTCCTACAACAAATATGGGTCTAAGAGTTAACATAGATAAAACAAAGGTCATGATTAGTGGAGTAGGGCGTGGAGCTATGGAAAGAAGCGGCGACTATCCATGCGCAGTATGTGGGAAGGGGGTGGGAAGTACTTCAATTCAATGTTGCGTCTGTAGTGACTGGGTACACAAGAGATGTAGTGGAGCTAGAGGACCTTTGACAAGAATCATAGACTTTGAATGTGCAGTGTGCAAGGGAGATCTTGTATTAAATGACCCGCCTGTCAGTGTTGATTTCGACAGTGTAATGCTGGAGTGTGTTAATATGATCTGCTACCTGGGCGATACGGTTTCCGCCGGAGGTGGCGCTGAAGCTAGCTCCATTGCTAGAGTCAGAAGTGGCTGGGGAAAGTTTAGAGAGTTGTTGCCACTCCTGACCATGAGAGGGCTCCCACCCCACCTTAAAGGGAAGGTGTATACCTCGTGTGTGGTGTAACGGTGTGTTAGCAGCGCGATGACTTATGCCTCTGAGACGTGGCCGGTTAAAGCGGAGGATGTCGATAGAATGGAACGGAATGAGAAGAGAATGGTGATGTGGATGTGGGGTTAATCTTAGGGACAGGGTATCGAGCGAAGAATTGAGAAGGCGTCTGGGCATTAGGAGTATCAGTGAAGTGATGCGCACGAGCCGACTTGGTTGGTTTGGACATGTGGAGAGAATGGATGATCAGAATTGGGTGAAGAAATGCCGGGCTGTGAACTTGGGAGGAGCTGCGTGTAGGGGTGGACCTAGAATGACATGGGCTCGGGTACTCCGGTCCGATCTCAAAATAAAGAACTTGACAACAGAGGCAGCCCTTGACAGAGCCGCCTGGAAAGCTGTCATTTAGGACGTGAGACTGTAACCACAGTCTCTGTGGACAAACGGTCTTTAAACTTGTATGTATGTATGTATGTATGTATTTATTTATTTATTAGTGGCCCCGTAATCATTGACGAACATGCCTATTACATAAGGCATCCTCTTCAAACACTAATCCGCCGTAGTTTTGAATCTACCGCGCAGAGCATTTAAAAACTGAGGAGCCTTCATCATGAGCGCACGCGACCTCACTCATGGCTTCAGTCATTATGAATTGGGTTCTCACTACGAAAAAACCGTAAAAAATAAAAACAAAAAGAAAATAAGAATAACTATCCAATAAGCTTTCCATCATATCGTGGATGTACTTGTGTGGATTTCTGACCAGACGCTGATCAGGCGTCATTCTTCCTTCTCTGCTCTGCGTTCAGCCTGCCCGGACGTGCCTCCCCACGCTCCGCTAGTTCCGCATTCGTGGCGTCCCTAGTGAGTTTTTTCTCATTTGTTTACTCTAGGATGTATCGAGTAAGGTTAGGATAGGCGTAGCAGGAGTGTCCTGGGCTGGTTGCCCGCAGTGCAGTGTATTTTGGGTCGAGTGTATGGGGCATCTATTTCGGATGTACCCTCGTGGTCCCGTTGTGGACATGTGAACTTTTTCACAGCTGAGTTAGTTTGTGATGCAGGCGGCTTTCACTACGCGTTAGTTAATGCTGCCTTTTATCTTTCTGATGAGGTAAGCTTTGTTTCTGACGTTCCCAGCGTATTTTTCTTCACTTAGTGAAGTTTTTTCTGGGTCCCGAGTCAGTCTTCCCTTGGTCGGAAGTTTATGCTACGGTGGTGTGTTGGCGGTGGTTCCTGTTGTGATATTCCAGTGTTTGTGTATATTTCAACTTTTATTATGCCGTCTACCTAGGCCTAGCCAGCCGCGCGTAGCTTTGCCACATGTACTAGTGTTATTGTTTATTATTGATAAATATGCCCTACTGTGTCATGTGTATCCGGGTTTTAGTTGTGTATTGGCTAATTCCTCGGACTATAATTGTTTCCTGGTTTAGTTGTGTATTGGCTAATTCCACGGATTATGGTGTGACCTTGGGGTTGTCGTGCGTGGCTCTCCTCGTGTCTCTTGTTGTTCAGATGGTGTCTGTTCAGGGTGGGTTGCCTTCCGGCGGGGTTTTCTCGGTTTCACCATGAAAATCCCGGCCGCGAGCCGTGTTGGGCCACACGTGGTTGCACGAGCCGTGTTGGGCCACACGTGGTTGTTAACACTGGCTTGTTTCCCCGGCGTTGGGGTGTCTGTGGCTCTCCAGGACTGCGTCTCTGTGGATGCCTGGTTTCAGGCCTCCTTTGATTCCCGGCGGGATGGCTGTTCCCATCTATAATACGATTGTTCATGCGGACATACGTTATGTAGTTTTCTACCTGGTTTTACAAAGCCACTTGAAAAACCTAGCTGTTGTTTTAGGCGTTCCTCCCCGGCGATCTTTTACAAAGAAGTGGGGACAGGAACTTATGGGGTTAACGTTTGGACATCTCACCCGGCGGGTGCACCTGGGTAGGGTGGGATGAACTACTTATGTCTTTCAGTTAGTTAACCAATCCATTTAGTGATACTATGTGTATCGCCGCCTTTACTTTTACGGCAATTGAAGGTTCAATTTAGGTTAATATATCGATTCTTCTCACCCGGCGGGTGCTCCTAGGTGGAGGAAAATAAGGAATTTACAAAATTCGATTTCGATTTAACCAGTTAATTTAGTGATACAAGCAGGTATCGCCGCCTTCTAACTTACGGCGATCTTTTGTGACAATTCGTTAGACATCAGATCTCGTATCATCCTGCCCTGTGCTATTCTACTAAAATATTTCAAGGGCCGGCGTCTTTTGGGGGGTTGCCTTGTTACAAAATTGAATCTTGAGCCAGTCGCCACCACCAAGAGACTATAAGCGCCATGCTGGACCGTTATATTATATCAGAGGGTATTCTTCACTTTCTTTAACAAAAGATTTGTTTAGATTTCTGAACCCCACCGCGTAGCGAGCTGTGTTTGTGCCATTACATCTCGTTACCCGGCGGGTTATTAACACTTGTGCGCGAACATGTTGGGTTAACCTTATGAGCATTAATTCCTGGAAATTTTCTTTTTTTCCAGAGCTGAGCTCCGGCGGACCAATACAGACCCGGCGGTAGTTTCCTCCCACCAGTCTCTGTCATGGCTACCGTGGCCCCAGTTTTTGCTTTGTGCACTACCACTGCTTGTGCTGGTATCCCTATTTTTGCGCATACCCGTTGCATAAGGTGTGTTAAATGTCTAGACCGTTCAAGGGGTCTCTGGGTTATGCGTAATTGTTCTTTTTGCTCCCAATTAGCTTTAAAGGTCCTTTGTGATAATGATAAGACCGCGGCGGTAGCCTTAAGAGAGGTTAGGCAGCAGATGTCAGCCTACACTACCATTGTTGCACATAAATCACTTCAATGTGACAACGTCCCACTCTGGGATAGATTGCTCTCCGAACACCCTCCCCCTAAACGTTCCTCTAGAGTCACGAGTATTAAGCCGGCGGAGACTGGTCAGGGTTCTGTATCCTCTGCGGCTACACCTAAACGCCCAAGAGAGCCTACACCCCCGGTATCCGCCTCTTCATCTCGGGCGAGATCCCGGTCTAGGTCTCCTCTTAGACACCAGTCATCTAGTCGGGCCTCTTCACCGGCGAGTAAGAAGAGCAGGACGGAAGGTTCCACCAGTGGTCACGGCGACGATTCCTCTAGATCCAAGAATAGTTCGCGGTCACACCGTAGCCATAAATCCTCTAAAAAGGATTCTCATAAACGGAAGTCCTCTCGACATTCACCAACTTCTAGTGCATCTCATCGTACCTCTACCCCAGACAGAGTTTGTGTTAAGGCCCAAGAGTCCAGTGCAGTGCCTGTCCCAAAAGAGGATTTGCCACTTAATATTTTAACCCTGGAATTGGAAAGTTCAGGGGGTTCAGTAAGTGAGAATGTTTCAGACTCTCAAGAGAGCGTAGGCCAGGGCCTAGGTGTTTGGCGGTTTGCGCAACCAGGGTCTGATCACCCACGTCCGACTCAAACGAGTCACACAGTAGCCGATGTCCACAGGGACGCGGCGATCCCATCCTCTATCCCAGACTTATCTTGGCAACAAGGTACCCCTGCCTCGGCGGGGTCTTCTCAGGAGGATCAGGATGAGAAAGATGAAGTTTCTATAATTTCGGAGATGGAAGGACAAAGGTCAGGCTCAGGCTTGGACGCCGCACAGGATACTAATGATTCACCTGTAAGTTCTTCATCAAACCAGTTTGTTACGGCACAAGAAATTAATGGGCTGCTTACTCATGCTTTATCTAAATTTTTTGGTCAACAACAGGAAAACCCCACAATGGACTTGGGGGCTCCCAAGACAAGTTCTACGGTACGGCCTCTGATGACTTCGATTGATTTATCTAAGATCCCTAACCCTCCCACTTTGTTAACCTCAGGGATCAATAAGCCTGCTACGGCGGCTTTGACAACTTCAAATGTCAGGGTCATAACGGATGTCAATCCACCCCCTCTAGACAAAGCGCCTCTTAGAAAGGTAGCTATGCCCTTACTTTATGGGCCAGATGAGTCATGGGTTCTTTTGAACTCCTCTAAACCAGAGCTTGCCCAACCTACTTTGTCAGGGGAACTCCCGGTACCGCGTGAGTGGGTCATCCAGGGCAATAAGTCAAAGAAACTAAGGGCCATGGATACTTTAGGTAATGTTCTGGACGTAAACATCAAGGCTATACCTAGTTATTATCATCAAGATTATTTTGTGTATGCTTCTAAGCCTGCTTTGCCCCCTGCCTCAGCTTCAAAACTATTTTCAGACTGGTCTAAGCTGGACGGGTTTAATGATATTAAGACTCTGTCAGCTCTCACCCCTGAACTAGATTTACAGACCGTCACAGACGAGGCAGCTAATCCAGTTTTGAAGGTGGGACAGTTGGGACCAGGACCTTGGGTAGATTGGGAGGTAGAGGCTCAAAACTTTGCAACCACTTTCACTTCTAAATCTTCCCACCAGATACCTCAGGACACTCATTCTTGGTTCTCCATGCCGGTGGGTTCTGCCGGCGGAGTCCCGTCAGCTTTGTTTTCATTTCTAGCTGCCCCTAAGATTAATCTTTGTGAGCTGAAGGACCCGTTCACTACCCCTACCCCTACTCACCTAGACAGAGAATTTAGGCTACGGGGAAAAGCTTTTCGCCTGTTCTCACAGTACATAGTATCTCAGCAGGTGGCTAAGTCTTTACTACGATCCACTCAGGCAATCGCAGATGCGGATGCTCGAAGATCGGTTGAGTTATCCCGGCGACTGATTCTTCAGTCGTCAATCCAATCCTTGGGTGACATACGTACCGCCTTGCTTGAGGCGGTACGAGCACGACAAGATCTTAGGATGTCGTTAGTTCGCAAGCTACCTGATCGCATTGCTAATCAGGTGGTTATGTCACCAGTGCTTACTCCCTCTTTAATGACCCCTGAAGTGTGGCGAACAGTGTTCAATATGGCACAGGCCATTAAGCACAGTCCCACCCCTTCTAAGAAACCTGCATTTAACTTCCCCAAACCCAGGCCTACTACTAAAGCTCAGCCAGGGGGATCTAAACCTTTTCTTCCGCCTAAATCCTCCCACTCCCCCCAGGGTCAGTTCAGGCATAGACAGAGTAGGTTTTCAGGTCAGAGAGGAAGCGGCCAACATAAACCAGGTCAGGGCCAGTCTTCGGCCAACACCAGCCAGCCGGCGAAGCGTCCAGCACCTACCCCACCATCAAAAAACTAAAGTTTCTCTCACTCCCGGCGCCTACCTTAAGGCCGGAGGAACCGAGTGTAATACAGCCGGCGAACCCTTGTCTGCTAACTGGGTCGTTCCGAACGTGTCACCAAGCATGGCCGTTAAACACTTGGGCACGGATGGTGGCACGCAAAGGCATCACTTGGCAGTGGCTCCGGCGACCTCGTTTACGTCAGCCGACAACGGCGAATTTTGTTTCTTTAGAGGTGGAGTCACTAGCCCAGGAAATGATTGCCAAGAATGTCATCATCCCGGTCCCACCAAATTACCCTGTATTCACGTCCAAACTATTTTTGGTTCCCAAAAGGGACAGTGTTCAGATGAGGCCGGTCGTAGACCTGTCTTATCTGAATCTTCACATTCACAACGAATCTTTCAGAATGTTAACAGTACACCAAATCAGGCTAACACTTCCGCCGGGAGGTTGGATGTGTTCACTAGACCTGACAGACGCCTATTGGCACGTATCGGTCAACAAAAGATTTCAAAGGTTTTTGGCCTTACGGATCAGGCACCAAAATTTTGTTTTTCAGAGGATGCCGTTCGGCTTGAACCTGGCACCTCGATTATTCACAAAACTAGTCCGGCAAGCCCTGATGCCATTGTTAAAACAGGGGATCAGAGTGTTGTGGTATCTGGACGACTGGCTGGTGGTGGCAGAGACACAACAATTATGCATAAAACATGTCAATATCATTTTAAATCATGTCAAAACTCTAGGGTTCAAGGTAAATCTGGTAAAGTCAAACCTTGTGCCCTCACGAGTAATTCAGTGGATAGGGCTGGTCTGGGACACCGCCGCTCTCACTCTGAGTCAGAGTGTGGACAATCGCAACAGGTTTCGCAGGAAACTGTTCAGGTTTTTTCACAGTCTGACTACGACGCGAAGGGTCTGGGAGTCTCTGGTCGGCTCTCTCAACTGGATTCAACTAACTGTCAAGTTGGGCCGGTTGAAAGTAAAACGATTAATATTGGAAGGCAACAAATATTTCCCGCTCTTACCGGCGGGAAAATTATGGCCCATCCCGAAATTAATCCACACCTTACTAGCGGTCTGGGCGAAGAGGGAAACATTGCACTCAATAATGTCATGGACCTCTCCTCCACCAACGGTATGGGTAGACACGGATGCGTCAGGCACAATAGGTTGGGGATTTCAGTCAAATCAGGGGCACCAGGGTCAGGGGCTTTGGTCCCACTTAGAAATCTCGCACATCAATGTCAAAGAATTACTAGTCCCCTTGTATTTCCTTCAGGCTCACGGCCCGGCGTTACGGGGCAAGTCGGTGGCCTTCAGAATGGACAATCTGAATGCAGTCCACTGTATTCAGAAACAAGGGTCAACGAGGTCAAGGAAGTTGCTAAACGTGTCGGAAGAGATTTTTGCTCTAGCCAACAGTCTAGATATTTATCTTCACGCATCTTATCTCCCAGGCGTAGCAAACGTCTGGGCAGACGCTCTGTCCCGGAGACAGAGCACGACAGTAGAATGGGAGCTCAAGCAACCCATTTTCAACCTAATGATTGCAGAGCTCTCCCATCCACAAGTGGATCTTTTTGCGTCCGAGGAGACTCACAAACTCCCTCTATACCTCACCCGCCGGGCGAAAACGCCGGCAGGGGGGCCAGACGCCCTAGTGACAGACTGGAACAGATGGAGCTCCATCTATCTGTTTCCACCGCCAGATGCGTCACTAATGTGCCACGTAGTGAACAAACTACGAGATTATCGAGGCTTAGTCTCGCTAATCGCACCACTGTGGCCGGCGCAGTTGTGGTACCAGCAATTGAAAATGTGGTGCCCGGACCCGGTATCGCTCCCGGTCGGGTATTTCCACTTAGACACGATTGGAAACCTAGCGACCTCGCTGACTTTTGCATTATGGACATTCAGGAGGCCAAGTGGCTAGCACCATACGGTAGAGATGTGACAAATAAATTACTTAATCAATATACTCAGTCTACAAAACGACAGTATCAATCACATTGGCAAGCCTTTACTTCTTGGATCGTTAGGACAGAACAAACTGTACCCTCAGTGGCATTAGTTTTTAATTATTTGAATTATCTGTTTGAGCAGAAACGTTTATCTGTGGTAACATTAAAAAATCACTTAACTGCGATTAGAGTGCCCTTTTTAGACCTTACGGGTCTTTCCATACCGGTAGCGGAGGAAACAGGTTTTATGAGAGCATGTTTTAAACTCCGCCCACCTCCCTGTCAGTTCATGCCTACTTGGTCTCTGGACAAAGCTTTGTCTTTGCTTCACTCTCGTCTGTACCAAAATACTGCAGACTTTGCATTACTCTTAAAAAAGGCGGTTTTCCTTTTGGCTTTGGCCACCGGAAACAGAGTGTCTGAGCTGGCGGCGATGAGCAACACACCTAATTGTCTTAGGTTTGGTAGACTTAATGAATGTATTTCCATTGCACCCTCCCCAGGTTTTGTAGCCAAGAATGAGCATAGTGCACACGTGTTTTCTGAGTTCACGGTGCCGGCGTTAAAAAGGGGAAAGGTGCATCATAATTTATGTCCAGTGCAAGCTCTAACCAAATATTTGAGAGTAGCTCCTCAAAACCCCCAAGGTGCTTTATGGGTAGCAAGTACGGGTAAACGCTTACTTAAACGGCGATTAGCCTCTCTTCTGGTAGAAGTCATTAAAGAAAGTAATCCCGGCGTTGTGGGTCGGGCCCACGATTTACGCAAATGGGCAGCCTCTTTACGTTTCCTGAAATTTTTTTCAGTTGAAGACATAGCGTCCACACAGTTGTGGGCGTCTAATCACACGTTTCTGTCTAGATACTTGTCAGTTGCTCTAGACAAACCTTCCTTACCATGTATAGCTTTAAGGCAGAGGGTCTAGGTGGCCCTGCAGTCACTTTTGTTTACTTTCACGGGAAAGGGGGGGGGGGGGGGGGGTGCAGTCAGTTGACATAGGACACCCTAGACCCCGCCGGAGTATGAGAGCTGTGATACAATTTAAGGTTAAAATGTGATATGAAAATTTCTCAGTGAGAAATTGTGCTAGTACAATGTTAAGTACAAAACAACGGTGTTGTTAAAGTAGTTTAGCTGCGAAAGCAATTTAATTTTAGAATAATGGAGTTCCTTTGCAATTTATCTCCAAGTTTATGTTGGGGTTTATTATGTGCACATATAAACTTATAACTTGTTATTTTTTTGTCACCACTCATTGAGTGGGGTGCCTTTGTAACTACAGATCTGTGTTCAGAATCTTCAGGGTTACCCATTTTTTGTCAGGCAGGCTTCTTTGAAGCACGCACCTGCCTGAACCCCCTTTTTCTTGTATTTTTTCGGCTACGCCATTGTTAAATATATTTTCAAAGTAAGAATACTATGTGGTTGTTTTTATTATCTGCTTTTCTAGAGTTATGATATGATTACGAATGTCCCCCTCCAGTCTTAGAAATCAGGCATGTTCGTCAATGATGGAGGGGCCACTAATAAATTATAGGTTTGACTCCTGTAAGGAGATAAAGAAAACCTAATATTTAGTAGTGGCCCCGTAATCATTGACGACTGGGGCCCTCCCTACCGTCCCCTTCCCATTCGTTGATGTATTGAGGATTTTGGTTTACTTGATATGTCAGTGAAGGAAGAATGACGCCTGAATCAGCGTCTGGTCAGAAATCCACACAAGTACATCCACGATATGATGGAAAGCTTATTGGATAGTTATTCTTATTTTCTTTTTCTTTTTATTTTTTACGAAGTTTTTTCGTAGTGAGAACCCAATTCATAATGACTGAAGCCATGAGTGAGGTCGCGTGCGCTCATGATGAAGGCTCCTCAGTTTTTAAATGCTCTGCGCGGTAGATTCAAAACTACGGCGGATTAGTGTTTGAAGAGGATGCCTTATGTAATAGGCATGTTCGTCAATGATTACGGGGCCACTACTAAATATTAGGTTTTCTTTATCTCCTTACAGGAGTCAAACCTATAATGTATGTATGTATGTATGTACACCGCGATCCTCCTTTAACACGAGAGGGGGTCCCAATAAATAGTATATTTATTCAGTTAATTGTAGCCATGATATTGTAGATTCAAAAATGTTCTAACTAATTTCTCTATTATATATTCATACATTTTTATATATTCTAGGAACTAATATATTCTAGGTCTTTCCTAGGACCGATCGGTCATTTTTATTTACCGCCGTATGTATACGCGATCGCATTGTGCAAATTTAATGTAGTGCGAGGGTCGGATCAACCCATTTTTCTTCATTAGTTTTAAGGTAAGTGATGTTCTTTTTATATTTGTTAATGGTTTGATGATATCTGGTAGGAAATTGGGAGGTTTGACGTACCTCCCAACCTACCAAATAGGAAAACCTACTATTTGGTAGTAGTCTTGGAAAATCCAACGTCAAGGCTATTAACCTAATTGCAATGACGACTTGTCTATTTTGACTGCTCTGTCGTCATTCCAACCGCGGTTAAAAAGAAAACGTCTAGAGTCTACTCCTTATCTTGCTCTAGGAGACGTTGTACACTAACCAAAACTACCACCGAAGGTGAAAAAAGCATAGAAGAGAAAAAAAAGGGGTTTACCTTAGTTACCGCTTAAGGCCCATCCCGTGTTCCGTCATGTGCAGATCCCTGTCGAACGTGCGCATGAGCGACCCTCTCTTGTTATCACATCTCACGTCAGCAGAAGAACGCGGATGGGCAGGGGTCCGGCGCGAGGGAGGGTATTATGTACGTTGGATTTTCCAAGACTACTACCAAATAGTAGGTTTTCCTATTTGGTAGGTTGGGAGGTACGTCAAACCTCCCAATTTGTTAGTAGTCTTGGCAAATCCAACGTCAAGGCTGCGTAACAAATAGGAGGAGGACATCCAAGCCCAACATACCAAAAAAAACAATGCATAAAACAAAATTATGAATGACAAAGAAACACAATTTAAACAAGAGAGTTTAATAAAAGAGTGAAAAACTGAGGAGTAGCTAAAAAGAGCAGTTTTAACACGTGCCCATCATTCATAGTAATGCAAAAACATAGACTTGTCTGAAACCAAAAAAGTACTGTACCCAAAATCCCTTTTCTTCCAAAACCAACAAAAACATTGAACACAATAACAAAACACAATTTTCAATTTGGCAAAAACACTTATGTACTGTATACATAACACATAATCCCAAACTTGCAATCAAGTGTTGCAAACCCATACTCCCACCCCCCCATTTTCCAAAGAAAACAAAGTAAAAGAAAGAGTGACAAGGGGGTAAGACCAGGTATCTTCGCCAGAGCTCTAGGAAACACGACTCCCGAGAGCTATCACCGGCCGAGGGGGTCTAACAATGGACATGGAGAGGTAGGAGGAGACGAAGGTATTGACAGAAGACCACAAACCCGCCGAGGCGATGTCAGGTAAGGAGTGACTTTGCAGGAACCGTAAGGAGGCAGCAAAGGATCGCACATCGTGCGCAGAACCCTACAATCAGGGTTACTGGCACAAATGACCCGACAAATGTGGCGTCCTATCTGCACCTTCGAGAGCCTCCCACCAGTCCGAGGAGACACCCACACAGCAGTACCCGAAGTCGGCGCCACAGACTCAACATAGGAGAGCAAGGCTTGCACCGGGCACAACACATGGTGAGTATGCCCACACTTTAAAGCCTGGATGGTGAAAGGCTTGAAAACGTGGGTCTCTCTCATTTTTTTTTTTTTTTTTTTTTTTAAGAGACAATGAACGGAGGAAGGAAAAACACAGATAAAACAAAAAGGTCCATGTGCCTAAAGGCATCCTCCATTCATAAAATGTTTGTAACAACTGGATTTAAACATTTGTAGATTGTAAGTTTGTGGAAAGCAATTCGAGGGAAGTGAATTCCAAAGAGTAGTAGCTCTGGGGATAAATTAATTCTGATAAGCAGAAGTTCTGCATTGTGGTGGAGAAAGTGTAGATTCATGGGCGCTCTCAGCTGCCCTAGTTCTACGGGGAAAGATTGAAGCAAGTTCCTCGGAACAATTGCTGTGAAAATATCTGTAGAATAATGCAAGGGATGCAACGTTTCTTCGTATGGATAATGTAGGAAGGTCTTGGCAACAAAATGAGGGGAGGGGGCTAACGTGACGACATTCAAGGACGGGGAGAATCGCATGCATTCCTGGGACCGTGACATGGCTGCTAGTTCAGACACCCTATCCCCAGTGGCCAGAGCGACAAGGAAGAGTGTACGCTCGAGCAACTGAACCGGTGTAGTGTCCCGTGTATATGCGTGTGAAGCCAGAAGGTCCAGAGCTCGCCCCAGATCCCACTGAGGAGGGATCTGGCGCGGAGGCGGTCGTTCCCGGAAGGCAGCCTTCATGAAGGAATCCAGCTCCTTAGGCGGAACGACCAGCCCAGTGACGGACTCAAAGACCTCCCGGATGGCAGACAAGTGGTTACGTATAGTGTTGACTTGAAAGCGACGTGTACGGAAGAGGTGAAACAAGTAGTGTAGTATGAGGGAAGGAGAGCTAACTGTCTGGCGAGTGTCCTGAATCCACCTAGTTAAAAGACCTCCAGTGGGACTCGTAAGTCCCCCAAGTCGAAGACGTCCATGAACGCTTCAGGAAGTCAGTCAGGTCCCGTCCGTGGACTGGGAGCCACCGTGCCTCACGAACATCCACGATGCGAAGGCCAACGAGGTCCGCAGGTCTCCAACCTGGCTCAAGTGGAAGTTTGAGACAGGGAGAGGGACTGGACTCGGGCACCACCGCTTCAACTGGGCGTACCAAGCCTGGGCCGGCCACAGAGGCGCTATTAGCCAGACTCTGCCGCGGTACAGCCGCAGCCTCGCGAGGACTTTGCACATCAACAGTGCGTCTGGTGGCGGAAATATGTATATCGACTGCCACCTGTTCCAGTCTTCCATGAAAGCGTCCGGACCCCCCTCCGGAGTGCGAGTCCGGAGGGATAGGTACTGAGGCAACTTGCGCGTCTCCTTCGATGCGAACAAGTCGACCTCCGGAACACCCCAGGAAGCTGCGAGGTCGTCGAACACAGTCTGTTTCATTGCTCATTCTACAAGAACGCCCTGTCCTCTCGACAGGTTGGCAGTCCCGGGCAGGTAGGAGGCGTGCAGGGAGATGTTGTGTCGGTTCGCGAGGAAGAACAACTTCTCTGAGATCCCCAACAGAGTCAATGACCTGGAGGACCCCTGCTTTTGGATACAGTGGACAGCTGTCTGATTGTCCATCCTGAAGGCCACCGACTTTCCCCGAAGGGCCAGCGCGTGGTCCCTCAGGAAGAACAAGGGAACCAACAGTTCGAGGGCATTGATGTGTAGGTGTGTGTGTCCCACCCATCTGCCGTGATGTTGATGTCCCAGGTTGGATTGGTAACCCCACCCTACCACGCTCGACGCATCCGTGTCTACCCAGATCGTCGGCGGGGGGGGGGGGGCGGTCCAGGGCACAGCCGCAGAGAGCGTGCCCCGAGCAACCCAGTGTCCTAAGTGTCTGTGAATGGTACGAGGGATTGGCATGAGCCGATCCATAGGGGCCAACGGAAACACCTTGTTGCCCATGAGTATTAGGCGGCGTAGCCTGAGCCTCCCTAAGGGAATGGTCAGAGCGGCCCAATTCAGTGAACCCACTAACGAGTCCCAGATCCTCCTCGTGAGGGAGACCGAGTGCAACACGGCGAAGACCTTCCTGCGAAGTTTCACCGCGTTTGGCTGACTCTGGGTCACTGTAGCGCTGGTCAGATCCCATTCGAGACCTACCCACGTCACGACACGTGACGTGGTCAGGCGCGACTTGGGAATATTGATTTTGAACCCTAACTGTGTGATGTGGTGAACTACTGTGAGGGTGTCGCGGACGCACTGTTCTAGGGTGTCTGAAACTATCAACCAATCGTCCAAGTAAAACAGGATCTGGAGCCCGCTCCTGAGGAGAGGATCCAGAGCCAGCTTCACCAGTTTCGAGAAGATCCGCGGCGCGATGTTGAGACCGAAGGGAAGTCTGTCGAACATGAACACACGATCGGAAGTCTGAACGGCCAAGAATCGCTGGAAACGAGGATGGATAGGAACATGCCAATACGCATCCTTGAGGTCCAGCGACACTACCCACAACAGAGGTCCCAGGACCTGGTGCACCGTCAGCATCCGAAGCCGTGTGTTCACGATGTGCCCGTTGAGGGCCGACAGATCCACCACCGGTCGCATTGCGTCGCAGTCCTTCTTTGGGACCAGAAATACACGGGAGAGGAGAGGAGAGGTTGACCGGCTTTCACCTCCTTGACGATTCCCTGCCCGTGCATGGACGTAATCACGTCGGCCACCTCCGCAGAGACGGGCCGGCTTCGTTGACAAGAGCTGAGTGGGGGTCTGGACTTCCATCTCCAGGTTAGACCCCTCCGTGCAATCTTCCGCCCCCAAGGGCGAAAACAACCTGTGGTAGCCCCCGAGACGAGGTGAGCGACCCTTTCGGCTAGGCAAGAAGGAGAACAAGGAGGAGACCGACCCGGAGAACCTACAAATTTTTTTACGTGGAGGGTCCCCCAGTACGGTCCTTGCAGTCATAAGCGTCACGTTGACCTCCTCTACCCCCCCCCACCTCGCCGAAAAGGGCGGGCCACCCCATCCCCTGTCCGGCGCGCGTCAGACCCCGTCGAAGTGCGGCTGGAAGTGGAAGGCTGGCCAGCCCCTTCTCGGCGGGGATGAAAGGGAGCAAGAACAGAAGTGCGAGGCAGAACCGACGCTCTGGCCGGCATCTTCCCTTTCCTGCGCCCTTTCTTGGCGGCAGCACTGGCGGCAGCACCCCGAAGAGGACCGTCAGAAGGACGGGACTGAGAAGACCCTGTTCGCGACACAGTGCGTCGTTGCGTGTCGTAAGCAGGGTCCGCCGACAGAGAAGCGTAGCGTTCCCAAGCATCCTGCGCAAAAAGCCCCGATGTATAGAGCTCAGAGTACAACAAACCCTGACAAATATCCAAGGGGGCTTTCCGGCAGAACGAGGACCTTACCGTCTGGCGTTGTCGAGTTGCCTCGCACAAAACCGCCTTCAGCTCAGGAACCAAAGACACCGCGAGCTGAAGGTGGATCCGCCGAACGTGGTCCAAACCCTCGCGAAGATCGCCCGGTGCAGTCGCCTCGATAAGCCGCAGGTGGTGAACAGACGTCTGGAGGGAACCTAAAAGACAAGATAATAAGTTCGCCACCCTCTGTCGCAAGGTAAAATCCCTGTCGACAGAGGACTTATCTGGGTGAGAGAAGAACGGGTTAGCATAGAAAAAATTTCAAGTTTGGGCGCGCTGATCCAGGACCAGAACTTTCCGTCCAATCCGCCGACAGATACAAGAGGAGGGAAAAGCAGTGACGACTCCGGGGGAGGGACTGAAGTAGATCTGTCGACGGAACGGTTGGCGAATTCTAAGGTCTCAGCAAACCAGGCCTCCAATGGGAGAGGGTTATCGAGCACGACGGCTAAGCCAGGCTTACCGTCGTCGCACAAACCCGTCCCATAGGAGGACAGTCCCATCAACACAGCCAGGGACTGAACATCCTGAAGGATGTCCTGGCGGCTGAAGTCTGACCAGAGCTTAGTCCGAGGAGCAGACGGGGGCTTGGGCTTCACCGAAAAGTACTGAAGGTCAGTCCTCGTCGGGTAAGCCCGCACCTCCACGTCGGCCACCTGACCATCCACCGTGATCGCCCTGAACTGCATCTTATCATTAATTTGCACCGACCAGCCAGATGAGAGGGCCCTCTCACCTGACGGGAAGCCGGTAGCACGCTCCGGGTGGGAGGCCTGCACCCCCTTCCAAACAGCCAAGGAGCCATAGAGGAGCGGCATGGTCCGCAACGGGACCTTGGCCTTCTGGATGGGGGGCAAGCGCGGACCCTGCCCTAGCAGACGGAGAACCCCCGCATGGGAGACAGCAGGGGCAACCTCCTGAGCTAGGGCAGGAGCAATACTAGCCGACGACCGGGCAGGCGGAGAAGCTGGGCGAGAAGGAATGTGGTCCACTGCAGAAGGGAGGGGGACCGTAGCAGGGTTTGGTTGGGTGAGGCGCTGAGGTTGTGTCACCGCCAAGAAGCGCGATAAGAGGGAGTCTTGCATCGCCTCCAAGCGCTCGTCGATGCGTGACACAACCCACCCCTGCATAGCCGAAAATCGATCCGAGAGAGGCGACCCCCCGAAGATTGTTCGGCCCGCAGGGGCGAGCGTGAGCGGGAGCGAGACCCACGACACGAAACAGCAGCGTCGCGGCCCAAAGAAGGCGAGCGACAACGGCCGTGGCGCCTCTGAGGGTCTCGACCCCGATCACTAACGCCCGAGGGGGAAACATCACCATCCCCCTCTTCCAGTGACACGTCAGCTCCCGAGAAAGGGGACCCCGAAACCTCGCTATACTCCACCGAGTCAAGAGGCGGGGTACCCCCCTGGCGAGACGGTAAGTGAAGATCGGGGATAGAAGAATGAGGAGGAGTAGGATGACGGGAGTGGGAAGGCTGGCCGGGTGAAAGGAGGTCAGAAGGAGCCGCGGGGGGAAACGGAGCAAGGATCCCTAGGGCTGAGAGAACAGGACGGCCCGACACCGAGGCGGAGGAGGGAGGGACATCCACCTTGGGACGAGACCGTGAAGGAAGAATAGGCACCGAAGCAGGAGAAGTAGGAGGAGAAGCAACTACATCCTGGCGGACCCTCCTGGACAGTGTAGGAGGAGGGAGCAGAGGGCCAGCAACAGCATGAACTTCCGCGCGCGTAGAGGACAAAGGAAGAGGACGTCTTTTGTGCAGGGGAAGCGGGCGGAAGGTAGTAGAGCCCCTATCCGGAGAGGCCAGGGGAGGGCGCACAGGGGCAGAGCCGCTAACCCCGGCCTCAGGGCGAGAACCATGACGAGGGCGACGGGCGTCGTCAAGGCGATCAGGAGGACGACGAGGGGCAGTAGAGGACGGGCGATGAGGCGAGCGAGAGCGTGGACGGAGCTGGGGATCCTCCCGACGATGTGACGACCGGCCGCGGGACCCAGGAAGGAGGGCCCGAGCAGGGAGAGGGCCAGGTGAACGGCCTCCAGACGGGTCAGGGATACCCAGGGCGACGCGGATCCGGTCGTCAACAAAGGCCGGGGAACGGTGGCCCACAGTCCTAATGTGGTGGGAGACCACCGCCCACACCGATTGAAGGGAAGCAGAGGCCACTGCCGCCTCTGAGGAACCAGGGCTATGGTCCACCACATCCACCAGGTCTATACACGGGCCACACAGAGCAGGGAGGTAGGCCGTAGAGGACACACATTGCGAGTGGCGTAAGCAGGACCTGTGGCGTTCCAAGCACGGGGAGCCACAACCCTGGCGAAAGCAAGGCATCCCACCTGCAACAGAAGAAGCACCATAAGCAGCACGTCGACAGAGTAAGTGTAGAGAATGTCCAATAAAAACCAGGGAATGAGCATGGAGAAACAGTAACACACACGCAAACCGGTATCCGTACTCACCCTAAACCGGGAGCACCGAGGTAGGTGAGGAGGGCGGGCGAGGTGGAAGAGCACAAGCAGAACCTGCAAAGATGGAGAAAGTGTTAACCACCACTCAACACCTTACATGCAGGGTCTATTACACCAGTAAAGTGCATACACCAATATAGTATCAGGCAACAAGATGACATAAAAAAGGTCAACAGTGATAGCCAACTATTACCGCAAATTTGCGGGCCAATGGAGGCATAACCGTACCGACACAACCCTCCCGCATCTTCTCGGGACCCCCCAGCGATCTCCGCAAATTTGCGGGGAGCTGAAATGTCCCAGAGGACCGAATCGAGCTCACCGCAAATTTGCGGGACCGGCCGAGATGGTCCGGCGCCGAAAAAGCGAGAGGAGCGTCTAGGGAATACCAAAAAAGGCCACAAAAATGCGTCATCTCCTTATGAACTCCAAGCGATGAGGGTCATCAAGCTGAGCAGTGTCTTCCTTGAATTTATCCTAACTCAACCGGTAAAGGGAGAGGCAAGGAAGACACACAAGGGGAGAGGAGGCACATCCCCCAGGAACCACCCAACCCACAGAGATAGAGCAAAGCCCATGAGGAGAAGTGGCAGGGAGGGTAGTTTCGCACAAACAGGGGCCCCCTTGGGGTACCCCTGGATTGGGCAAAAAGACTATGAAAGGATGGAGGTGAAACAGGAAGAGAAAACAAAAACCAGTAAATGAAACTGGCGAGAAAAAGGGTGGCCTAGCCGTGAGCAGAGAATGTGTCAGGTGCGAAAAACCCTGTGGTGTGAAGGAGGGGCCCCCGTGGGGTACCCCTGGATTATCACGAACCACCTGTCGCCCAGGCCCTTGAGACACAGCGAAGGCTCGAAAGGGGGGACTCGGGAATAACGCTAATAATGCGGCCGACACAAACTCTACAAACAGCACCGCCACCAACGAAATCTCAGAATGTTTTACACTTTAGGCTATGAAAAATGAAAACTCATAGGGGCATAGCAATTTCTGAATGAGAAAACGAGCTAGGCTAAAATAAGCTAAAAGCTAAACTATGCCCAGACTAACAGGAAAAAAGAATATGAAAAGAGAAAGAATGAAAAAGGGATCTGTGTTGGGACCACTGCTGTTCGTTATATTTATCAACGACTTGCCTGAAGTTATAACTAATGGAAGTGAGGTATACCTGTATGCGGATGACACTAAACTGTATAGAAGAGTGAGGAGTAAGGAAGATATGGGTTTGCTTCAAGGAGATGTGGAGGGCATGAAGGGATGGTCTGAGCATTGGTTAATGCCTTTTCATCCAAAAAAATGCAAGTACATGCGGATTGGGACCAGCAAGATAGACAAGGTAGGATACAGTATGTATGAAGCGATGGAGGAAGTGAGTGCAGAAAAGGATATAGGAGTAGTGATAGATAATAAGTTAAATTTCTCAGAACATTTAGCGGAAAAGATAAACAAAGCCAATATAATTGTAGGGCTGATAAGGAGGACATTTGTGTCACTTGACGAAGAAATCTTCAGGAATCTATATACAGCGCTGGTTAGGCCACACCTGGAATATGCAAACCAGGTGTGGGCTCCATATATGGTAAAGGATATAGAAGCAGTGGAGAAAGTGCAGAGAAGAGCTAGCAAGCTGGTACCAACGTTGAAGAACGCGGGCTATGAGCAGAGGTTGAGGACACTGGGACTTCCGACACTGGCATATAGGAGAAAGAGAGGGGATATGATAGAGACTTTTAAGATAGTGTCAGGAAAGTACGATGAGGATGTGTGTGAAGGTATCTTCTTGATGCGGGAGGGAACAAGAACGAGAGGACACTCTAAGAAAATTTACAAAGAAAGAAATAGGCTTGAGAAGGCGAAGAACTCATTTTGTGATAGAGTGGTAAATGAGTGGAACGCACTGCCCCAGTATGTAGTCGATTCCGAATCAATAAGGGAGTTTGAAAGTAATCTTGATAAAGCATGGGGAAGACAAGATTTGAAGTTTGATTACAGTATAAAACAAAAATACAGAATAGTAAAAATGTTGCGTCTGCTACCGCCGCCGCCAACACCGTGAACGACCGCAGCAGTGCAAGTACTGGTACTGAGCTGGTTACACAGGCATAGTTTGCCTTTTTCCAGAGGATCTACTGTAAGAAACTGTAAGAAACTGTAAGAAAAACATATACGAGGAACGCCAGGCGCCCCCGTACCTTTGGTAGGCTATTTCCACACGCGTCTCCATTATACACACTTAGGAGCCCATTTACGTGTGCCCTAGATCACGTAACATCTGTTTAACAAAAAAGAAGGCCAGATAAGCCGAAACGAACCTAAAACAGGGTGAATTGAAGGAGCACAACAAAAGCGGACTCAACAATGGAGGCGCGTGAAAAAAATGATAACAAGAGAGGGTCGCTCATGCGCACGGGAGTTACATAATGTATGGCTGAGGCAACCTCCCTCCCCTCCACTTTTCCCCACGTCTGGAGGGAGACTGTCGATCGATAATCTCTCTCTCTCTCTTGCACTCGCTTGGTAACAGTGATGACAATGCCCTGCTTGCAACTCGCTAATGTTAGCACGAAAATAGACCACAGAATAAGGGAATAACAGGGAAAATAGGTGATAACTGAAGGAGGTGAGGAAAGTGGGGAAGCAGGGGAGGTGGAGGAGTGATATTTGGCATGGCCCAGGGGCAACAAAAAAAAAAAAAAAAAAATTGTTTTGGGGTGTTTTAAATGGATTTTTTTTTTCTCCCAGACTCTTAAGAGTCTTCCCGCAGTCGCCCGGGGAAACTCTTAAGAGTCTTCCCGCACTTTCCGGGTTAAGGGGGCCCACCTCATTTTTTTCAGTCTCTCCCTCTTTCTCTGGTTTGTATCAATTCGGCCCCATTCAGCCGACTGTTTTAAGACGTTTATCCCCATCCAGGTGTCGATTTTATCCTGGCGAGCGGTAGCGAGCCAACATGTTTAAACAACAAATTTCTGACAGCAGGCTAAACTTGTAAATTTTTCAATAGAAAAATGTCTCCGGCGAAGCCGAATTTCTCCATACAATGCTGGCTCATCGCTCGCCAGGAAAAAATCAACACCTGGATGTCTTAAAACAGTAGGCTGAATGGGGCTGAATGGATACAAGCCAGAGAAAGAGAGAGACAGAAAAGGAGATAAAAAAGCAGGTGACCCCCCTTAATTATCTCCCATTCCTCTTCTCCAATACTCTCACACATATTCCTTTCTACAAACTCCCTCTCACACTTGTACACCTTACACTTAATTGACCACTTGCGAGTTTCAGGCTATAGGGAAGTTGGAGCCGTGAACATCGATTTTAAACAAAAATACAAGAATAATGTAAGTTTCTGATGGGTAAATAGTATGTTGAATTTGGTTTTCTGTATATATAAATGTACTACGACCGTACAGTCTATCCTCCTATAACACAAATTCCTACAACAAATATGGGTCTAAGAGTTAACATAGATAAAACAAAGGTCATGATTAGTGGAGTAGGGCGTGGAGCTATGGAAAGAAGCGGCGACTATCCATGCGCAGTATGTGGGAAGGGGTGGGAAGTACTTCAATTCAATGTTGCGTCTGTAGTGACTGGGTACACAAGAGATGTAGTGGAGCTAGAGGACCTTTGACAAGAATCATAGACTTTGAATGTGCAGTGTGCAAGGGAGATCTTGTATTAAATGACCCGCCTGTCAGTGTTGATTTCGACAGTGTAATGCTGGAGTGTGTTAATATGATCTGCTACCTGGGCGATACGGTTTCCGCCGGAGGTGGCGCTGAAGCTAGCTCCATTGCTAGAGTCAGAAGTGGCTGGGGAAAGTTTAGAGAGTTGTTGCCACTCCTGACCATGAGAGGGCTCCCACCCCACCTTAAAGGGAAGGTGTATACCTCGTGTGTGGTGTAACGGTGTGTTAGCAGCGCGATGACCTATGCCTCTGAGACGTGGCCGGTTAAAGCGGAGGATGTCGATAGAATGGAACGGAATGAGAAGAGAATGGTGATGTGGATGTGTGGGGTTAATCTTAGGGACAGGGTATCGAGCGAAGAATTGAGAAGGCGTCTGGGCATTAGGAGTATCAGTGAAGTGATGCGCACGAGCCGACTTGGTTGGTTTGGACATGTGGAGAGAATGGATGATCAGAATTGGGTGAAGAAATGCCGGACTGTGAACTTGGGAGGAGCTGCGTGTAGGGGTGGACCTAGAATGACATGGGCTCGGGTACTCCGGTCCGATCTCAAAATAAAGAACTTGACAACAGAGGCAGCCCTTGACAGAGCCGCCTGGAAAGCTGTCATTTAGGACGTGAGACTGTAACCACAGTCTCTGTGGACAAACGGTCTTTAAACTTGTATGTATGTATGTATGTATGTATTTATTTATTTATTAGTGGCCCCGTAATCATTGACGAACATGCCTATTACATAAGGCATCCTCTTCAAACACTAATCCGCCGTAGTTTTGAATCTACCGCGCAGAGCATTTAAAAACTGAGGAGCCTTCATCATGAGCGCACGCGACCTCACTCATGGCTTCAGTCATTATGAATTGGGTTCTCACTACGAAAAAACCGTAAAAAAATAAAAACAAAAAGAAAATAAGAATAACTATCCAATAAGCTTTCCATCATATCGTGGATGTACTTGTGTGGATTTCTGACCAGACGCTGATTCAGGCGTCATTCTTCCTTCTCTGCTCTGCGTTCAGCCTGCCCGGACGTGCCTCCCCACGCTCCGCTAGTTCCGCATTCGTGGCGTCCCTAGTGAGTTTTTTCTCATTTGTTTACTCTAGGATGTATCGAGTAAGGTTAGGATAGGCGTAGCAGGAGTGTCCTGGGCTGGTTGCCCGCAGTGCAGTGTATTTTGGGTCGAGTGTATGGGGCATCTATTTCGGATGTACCCTCGTGGTCCCGTTGTGGACATGTGAACTTTTTCACAGCTGAGTTAGTTTGTGATGCAGGCGGCTTTCACTACGCGTTAGTTAATGCTGCCTTTTATCTTTCTGATGAGGTAAGCTTTGTTTCTGACGTTCCCAGCGTATTTTTCTTCACTTAGTGAAGTTTTTTCTGGGTCCCGAGTCAGTCTTCCCTTGGTCGGAAGGTTCCACCAGTGGTCACGGCGACGATTCCTCTAGATCCAAGAATAGTTCGCGGTCACACCGTAGCCATAAATCCTCTAAAAAGGATTCTCATAAACGGAAGTCCTCTCGACATTCACCAACTTCTAGTGCATCTCATCGTACCTCTACCCCAGACAGAGTTTGTGTTAAGGCCCAAGAGTCCAGTGCAGTGCCTGTCCCAAAAGAGGATTTGCCACTTAATATTTTAACCCTGGAATTGGAAAGTTCAGGGGGTTCAGTAAGTGAGAATGTTTCAGACTCTCAAGAGAGCGTAGGCCAGGGCCTAGGTGTTTGGCGGTTTGCGCAACCAGGGTCTGATCACCCACGTCCGACTCAAACGAGTCACACAGTAGCCGATGTCCACAGGGACGCGGCGATCCCATCCTCTATCCCAGACTTATCTTGGCAACAAGGTACCCCTGCCTCGGCGGGGTCTTCTCAGGAGGATCAGGATGAGAAAGATGAAGTTTCTATAATTTCGGAGATGGAAGGACAAAGGTCAGGCTCAGGCTTGGACGCCGCACAGGATACTAATGATTCACCTGTAAGTTCTTCATCAAACCAGTTTGTTACGGCACAAGAAATTAATGGGCTGCTTACTCATGCTTTATCTAAATTTTTTGGTCAACAACAGGAAAACCCCACAATGGACTTGGGGGCTCCCAAGACAAGTTCTACGGTACGGCCTCTGATGACTTCGATTGATTTATCTAAGATCCCTAACCCTCCCACTTTGTTAACCTCAGGGATCAATAAGCCTGCTACGGCGGCTTTGACAACTTCAAATGTCAGGGTCATAACGGATGTCAATCCACCCCCTCTAGACAAAGCGCCTCTTAGAAAGGTAGCTATGCCCTTACTTTATGGGCCAGATGAGTCATGGGTTCTTTTGAACTCCTCTAAACCAGAGCTTGCCCAACCTACTTTGTCAGGGGAACTCCCGGTACCGCGTGAGTGGGTCATCCAGGGCAATAAGTCAAAGAAACTAAGGGCCATAGATACTTTAGGTAATGTTCTGGACGTAAACATCAAGGCTATACCTAGTTATTATCATCAAGATTATTTTGTGTATGCTTCTAAGCCTGCTTTGCCCCCTGCCTCAGCTTCAAAACTATTTTCAGACTGGTCTAAGCTGGACGGGTTTAATGATATTAAGACTCTGTCAGCTCTCACCCCTGAACTAGATTTACAGACCGTCACAGACGAGGCAGCTAATCCAGTTTTGAAGGTGGGACAGTTGGGACCAGGACCTTGGGTAGATTGGGAGGTAGAGGCTCAAAACTTTGCAACCACTTTCACTTCTAAATCTTCCCACCAGATACCTCAGACACTCATTCTTGGTTCTCCATGCCGGTGGGTTCTGCCGGCGGAGTCCCGTCAGCTTTGTTTTCATTTCTAGCTGCCCCTAAGATTAATCTTTGTGAGCTGAAGGACCCGTTCACTACCCCTACCCCTACTCACCTAGACAGAGAATTTAGGCTACGGGGAAAAGCTTTTCGCCTGTTCTCACAGTACATAGTATCTCAGCAGGTGGCTAAGTCTTTACTACGATCCACTCAGGCAATCGCAGATGCGGATGCTCGAAGATCGGTTGAGTTATCCCGGCGACTGATTCTTCAGTCGTCAATCCAATCCTTGGGTGACATACGTACCGCCTTGCTTGAGGCGGTACGAGCACGACAAGATCTTAGGATGTCGTTAGTTCGCAAGCTACCTGATCGCATTGCTAATCAGGTGGTTATGTCACCAGTGCTTACTCCCTCTTTAATGACCCCTGAAGTGTGGCGAACAGTGTTCAATATGGCACAGGCCATTAAGCACAGTCCCACCCCTTCTAAGAAACCTGCATTTAACTTCCCCAAACCCAGGCCTACTACTAAAGCTCAGCCAGGGGGATCTAAACCTTTTCTTCCGCCTAAATCCTCCCACTCCCCCCAGGGTCAGTTCAGGCATAGACAGAGTAGGTTTTCAGGTCAGAGAGGAAGCGGCCAACATAAACCAGGTCAGGGCCAGTCTTCGGCCAACACCAGCCAGCCGGCGAAGCGTCCAGCACCTACCCCACCATCAAAAAACTAAAGTCTCTCTCACTCCCGGCGCCTACCTTAAGGCCGGAGGAACCGAGTGTAATACAGCCGGCGAACCCTTGTCTGCTAACTGGGTCGTTCCGAACGTGTCACCAAGCATGGCCGTTAAACACTTGGGCACGGATGGTGGCACGCAAAGGCATCACTTGGCAGTGGCTCCGGCGACCTCGTTTACGTCAGCCGACAACGGCGAATTTTGTTTCTTTAGAGGTGGAGTCACTAGCCCAGGAAATGATTGCCAAGAATGTCATCATCCCGGTCCCACACAAATTACCCTGTATTCACGTCCAAACTATTTTTGGTTCCCAAAAGGGACAGTGTTCAGATGAGGCCGGTCGTAGACCTGTCTTATCTGAATCTTCACATTCACAACGAATCTTTCAGAATGTTAACAGTACACCAAATCAGGCTAACACTTCCGCCGGGAGGTTGGATGTGTTCACTAGACCTGACAGACGCCTATTGGCACGTATCGGTCAACAAAAGATTTCAAAGGTTTTTGGCCTTACGGATCAGGCACCAAAATTTTGTTTTTCAGAGGATGCCGTTCGGCTTGAACCTGGCACCTCGATTATTCACAAAACTAGTCCGGCAAGCCCTGATGCCATTGTTAAAACAGGGGATCAGAGTGTTGTGGTATCTGGACGACTGGCTGGTGGTGGCAGAGACACAACAATTATGCATAAAACATGTCAATATCATTTTAAATCATGTCAAAACTCTAGGGTTCAAGGTAAATCTGGTAAAGTCAAACCTTGTGCCCTCACGAGTAATTCAGTGGATAGGGCTGGTCTGGGACACCGCCGCTCTCACTCTGAGTCAGAGTGTGGACAATCGCAACAGGTTTCGCAGGAAACTGTTCAGGTTTTTTCACAGTCTGACTACGACGCGAAGGGTCTGGGAGTCTCTGGTCGGCTCTCTCAACTGGATTCAACTAACTGTCAAGTTGGGCCGGTTGAAAGTAAAACGATTAATATTGGAAGGCAACAATTATTTCCCGCTCTTACCGGCGGGAAAATTATGGCCCATCCCGAAATTAATCCACACCTTACTAGCGGTCTGGGCGAAGAGGGAAACATTGCACTCAATAATGTCATGGACCTCTCCTCCACCAACGTATGGGTAGACACGGATGCGTCAGGCACAATAGGGTGGGGATTTCAGTCAAATCAGGGGCACCAGGGTCAGGGGCTTTGGTCCCACTTAGAAATCTCGCACATCAATGTCAAAGAATTACTAGTCCCCTTGTATTTCCTTCAGGCTCACGGCCCGGCGTTACGGGGCAAGTCGGTGGCCTTCAGAATGGACAATCTGAATGCAGTCCACTGTATTCAGAAACAAGGGTCAACGAGGTCAAGGAAGTTGCTAAACGTGTCGGAAGAGATTTTTGCTCTAGCCAACAGTCTAGATATTTATCTTCACGCATCTTATCTCCCAGGCGTAGCAAACGTCTGGGCAGACGCTCTGTCCCGGAGACAGAGCACGACAGTAGAATGGGAGCTCAAGCAACCCATTTTCAACCTAATGATTGCAGAGCTCTCCCATCCACAAGTGGATCTTTTTGCGTCCGAGGAGACTCACAAACTCCCTCTATACCTCACCCGCCGGGCGAAAACGCCGGCAGGGGGGCCAGACGCCCTAGTGACAGACTGGAACAGATGGAGCTCCATCTATCTGTTTCCACCGCCAGATGCGTCACTAATGTGCCACGTAGTGAACAAACTACGAGATTATCGAGGCTTAGTCTCGCTAATCGCGCCACTGTGGCCGGCGCAGTTGTGGTACCAGCAATTGAAAATGTGGTGCCCGGACCCGGTATCGCTCCCGGTCGGGTATTTCCACTTAGACACGATTGGAAACCTAGCGACCTCGCTGACTTTTGCATTATGGACATTCAGGAGGCCAAGTGGCTAGCACCATACGGTAGAGATGTGACCAATAAATTACTCAATCAATATACTCAGTCTACAAAACGACAGTATCAATCACATTGGCAAGCCTTTACTTCTTGGATCGTTAGAACAGAACAAACTGTACCCTCAGTGGCATTAGTTTTTAATTATTTGAATTATCTGTTTGAGCAGAAACGTTTATCTGTGGTAACATTAAAAAATCACTTAACTGCGATTAGAGTGCCCTTTTTAGACCTTACGGGTCTTTCCATACCGGTAGCGGAGGAAACAGGTTTTATGAGAGCATGTTTTAAACTCCGCCCACCTCCCCGTCAGTTCATGCCTACTTGGTCTCTGGACAAAGCTTTGTCTTTGCTTCACTCTCGTCTGTACCAAAATACTGCAGACTTTGCATTACTCTTAAAAAAGGCGGTTTTCCTTTTGGCTTTGGCCACCGGAAACAGAGTGTCTGAGCTGGCGGCGATGAGCAACACACCTAATTGTCTTAGGTTTGGTAGACTTAATGAATGTATTTCCATTGCACCCTCCCCAGGTTTTGTAGCCAAGAATGAGCACAGTGCACACGTGTTTTCTGAGTTCACGGTTGCAGGCGTTAAAAAGGGGAAAGGTGCATCATAATCTATGTCCAGTGCAAGCTCTAACCAAATATTTGAGAGTAGCTCCTCGAAACCCCCAAGGTGCTTTATGGGTAGCAAGTACGGGTAAACGCTTACTTAAACGGCGATTAGCCTCTCTTCTGGTAGAAGTCATTAAAGAAAGTAATCCCGGCGTTGTGGGTCGGGCCCACGATTTACGCAAATGGGCAGCCTCTTTACGTTTCCTGAAATTTTTTTCAGTCGAAGACATCGCGTCCACGCAGTTGTGGGCGTCTAATCATACGTTTCTGTCTAGATACTTGTCAGTTGCTCTAGACAAACCTTCCTTACCATGTATAGCTTTAAGGCAGAGGGTCTAGGTGGCCCTGCAGTCACTTTTGTTTACTTTCACGGGAAAGGGGGGGGGGGGGGGGTGCAGTCAGTTGACATAGGACACCCTAGACCCCGCCGGAGTATGAGAGCTGTGATACAATTTAAGGTTAAAATGTGATATGAAAATTTCTCAGTGAGAAATTGTGCTAGTACAATGTTAAGTACAAAACAACGGTGTTGTTATAGTAGTTTAGCTGCGAAAGCAATTTAATATTAGAAATGGAGTTCCTTTGCAATTTATCTCCAAGTTTATTTTGGGGTTTATTATGTGCACATATAAACTTATAACTTGTTATTTTTTGTCACCACTCGTTGAGTGGGGTGCCTTTGTAACTACAGATCTGTGTTCAGAATCTTCAGGGTTACCCTTTTTTTGTCAGGCAGGCTTCTTTGAAGCACGCACCTGCCTGAACCCCCTTTTTCTTGTATATTTTTCGGTCTACGCCGTTGTTAAATATATTTTCAAAGTAAGAATACTATGTGGTTGTTTTTATTATCTGCTTTTCTAGAGTTATGATATGATTACGAATGTCCCCCTCCAGTCTTAGAAATCAGGCATGTTCGTCAATGATGGAGGGGCCACTAATAAATTATAGGTTTGACTCCTGTAAGGAGATAAAGAAAACCTAATATTTAGTAGTGGCCCCGTAATCATTGACGACTGGGGCCCTCCCGACCGTCCCCTTCCCATTCGTTGATGTATTGAGGATTTTGGTTTACTTGATATGTCAGGGACCTGAGAATGACGCCTGAATCAGCGTCTGGTCAGAGATCCACACAAGTACATCCACGATATGATGGAAAGCTTATTAGATAGTTATTCTTATTTTCTTTTTGTTTTTATTTTTACGAAGTTTTTTCGTAGTGAGAACCCAATTCATAATGACTGAAGCCATGAGTGAGGTCGCGTGCGCTCATGATGAAGGCTCCTCAGTTTTTAAATGCTCTGCGCGGTAGATTCAAAACTACGGCGGATTAGTGTTTGAAGAGGATGCCTTATGTAATAGGCATGTTCGTCAATGATTACGGGGCCACTACTAAATATTAGGTTTTCTTTATCTCCTTACAGGAGTCAAACCTATAGTATGTTCTTCCATCCGAGAAGTAATATGTTAACCCCCATGTCATAATTGATAAGAAACTATAATACCCACGGGTACACCATCGTGCAACCATTACGCCTGCCCTATCTTGCCAGATCTCACGACTGAAGATGCCGCGAGCAATCCAGTAACTATATTCCTGCGCAGACGAGATGGTATAGGAAATTCCATTGTTCCTGTATTGCCCAATTCTACTCCATGTTCATCAAACCAGGGAATCTTATGTAAGAACCCCTGCCCCCCCCCCCCCTAGATTAAGTACACGATGATACCCACGGGTACACCATTGTATATATAACCATTATTCCTGTAAGACCTAGACAGAGATAATGACTGAAGATGTTAGCAACCATAACTTAATTCTTACCCCAAGAGATTGTATAGATAACCCTCTACCATTGTTCGACGCATATCTACAAACAATAACGAAGCTACCCTATGAACTGCGCTTTCTTGGTATATATTCATAGAAAAACGCAGTTCCCAGGGACAACTAGATCAGCAAGAAATCGTGTCAACTAATAGTGTCCATAACCCATCGTATTGACGAGTAATAATACACTATGTTTTTCTCTACTTTTATCCACAGTCAAGCACACACCTACAGCTAACCTCATCTTCCCCACAGTCCACATGATTCTATAATTTCCAGACTCATATACCACCACCTATTGCTCATCCCCCGGTAGCGTTTGATTAACCTACATTCCCTGTCGTTAACCCCCAGTCTAAGATACCAACTGTAGCCTAATGCCACCCCTACGCCCAGAGACCTTAGGGTCAAACTTCCACGTAGCCCCCCTTAACCCTCTCCCTCTGGTTAACCCCCCACGCTCCTCGACTCCCTCCTGACCTAGCCTCTCCACCATACCCCCTGAATATCCTTAACTTTTCCGTTACTAACATTCTCAAACCTTTTGTATATATTGGGAGGTTTGACGTACCTCCCAACCTACCAAATAGGAAAACCTACTATTTGGTAGTAGTCTTGGAAAATCCAACGTCAAGGCTATTAACCTAATTGCAACGACGACTTGTCTATTTTGACTGCTATGTCGTCATTCCAACCGCGGTTAAAAAGAAAACGTCTAGAGTCTACTCCTTATCTTGCTCTAGGAGACGTTGTACATTAACCAAAACTACCACCGAAGGTGAAAAAAGCATAGAAGAGAAGAAAAAGGGGTTTACCTTAGTTACCGCTTAAGGCCCATCCCGTGTTCCGTCATGTGCAGATTCCTGTCGAACGTGCGCATGAGCGACCCTCTCTTGTTATCACATCTCACGTCAGCAGAAGAACGCGGATGGGCAAGGGTCCGGCGTGAGGGAGGGTATTATGTACGTTGGATTTTCCAAGACTACTACCAAATAGTAGGTTTTCCTATTTGGTCGGTTGGGAGGTACGTCAAACCTCCCAATTTGTTAGTAGTCTTGGCAAATCCAACGTCAAGGCTGCATAACAAATAGGAGGAGGACATCCAAGCCCAACATACCAAAAAAAACAATGCATAAAACAAAATTATGAATGACAAAGAAACAATTTAAATAAGAGAGTTTAATAAAAGAGTGAAAAACTGAGGAGTAGCTAAAAAGAACAGTTTTAACACGTGCCCGGCATTTCATAGTAATGCAAAAACATAG
>CM064505.1:7098899-7179532 GCA_032716605.1 Paralithodes platypus | reverse complement strand
GACGACATTCAAGGACGGGGGAGAAATCGCATGGATACCTGGGACCGTGGGGAAATGGCTGCTAGTTAAGACACCCCCACCAACCCTCACTCCACCAGGGGAACAAGGAAGCGGAACAAGGAAGAGTGTACGGCTCGAGCAACTGAAAACCGGTGTAGTGGTCCGTGTATAGGGGTGTGAAGCCCCAGAAAGGGCCAGAGCTCGCCCCAGCTCCCACTGAGGAGGGATCTGGCGAGGGAGAGGAGGTCGTTCCCGGATAGGCCCGGACGTCATGAAGGGAGAATCCAGCTCATTAGGCGGAACGACAGGCCCAGTGACGGAATCAAAGGCCCATCCCGGGATGGCAGACAAGTGGTTTAGTAAGGTGTTGACTTGAAAAGCGACGTGTACGGAAGAGGTGAAAACAAGTAGTGTAGTATGAGGGGGAAGGAGAGCTAACTGTCTGGCGAGTGTTACTGTATCAACATAGTTTAAAAGAACTCCAGTGGGGACTCGTAAGTCCCCCAAGTCGAAGACGTACCATTATAAACGAGTCAGGAACGTCCCAGTCAGGTCCCGTCCGTTGGACTGGGAGGCCACCGTGCCTAACGAAAATCCACCCGATTGCGGAAGGGCCAACGAGGTCCGCAGGGGTTCTCCAAACCTGCCTTCAAAGTGGAAGTTTGAGACATGGAGAAGGGGAAACCGGGAATCGGGGCACCACCGCTTCAAATGGGGTGTACCAAGCCTGGGCCGGCCACAGAGGCGCTATTAGCCAGACTCTGCCGCGGAACAGCCGCAGCCTCTCGGAGGGACTTTGCATCCAATCACAACAAGGGCGGCTGGTGGCGGAAATATGTAAAGCGACTGGCACCCTGTTCCAGTCTTCCATGGAAAGCGTTCCGGGGGACCCCCCTCCGGAGTGCGGAGTCCGGAGGATTAGGTTGACTGAGGCAACTTGCGCGGTCTCCTTCGATGCGAAACAAGTCGACATCCGCACCACCCCAGGAAGCTGCGAGGTTCGTCGAACACAGTCTGTTTCATTGCTCATTCTTTACAAGAACGCCCCGTCCCCGCGACACGGCGTCCGCCCTCAGCTTGGCAGTCCCCGCCAGGTTGGTGGCGTGCACGGAGTTGTTGTGTCCGTTCGCGTGGAAGGACAACTTCTCTGAGATCCCCAACAGAGTCAAGACCTGGAGGACCCTGCTTTTGGATACAGTGGACAGCTGTCTGATTGTCCATCCTGAAGGGCACCGAGTTTCCCCGAAGGGCCAGCGGAAGTGGTCCCTAAGGAAGAACACAGGGAAAACCAACAGTTCGAAGGGCATTGATGTGTAGGGTGTGTGTTGTCCCAATACCATCTGCCGTGATGTATGATGTCCCAGGTTGGATTGGTAACCCCACCCTACCACCCGCTCGACTCATTCCGTTCCCATGTCGAACAAGATCGCGTCGGCGGGGGGGGCGCCAAATCCCAGGGCACAGAGCAGCGAGTGTGCCCCGAGGCAACCCAGTGTCCTAAGTGTCTAGTTGCATGGTACGAGGGATTGGCATGGTAGGCCGATCCCTAGGGGCCAAACGGGGAAAACACCTGTGTTGCCAATGGGAGTATTAGGCGGCGCAGCCTGAGCCTCCCTAAGAGGAAATGGTCAGAGCGTGAACGCAATTTCAGTGAACCCACTAACGCAGTCCCCGATCCTCCTTCGTGAGGGGAAGAACCGCGTGCAACACGGCGAAGACCTTCCTGCGAAAGTTTCACCGCGTTTTGGGCTGACTCTGGGTCACTGTTAACGCTGGTTCAGATCCCATTCGAGACCTACCCACATCAACGGACACGTGCCGTGGTCAGGCGCGACTTGTGAATATTGATTTTGAACCCTAAACTGTGGTGATGTGTTGGAAAACATACTGTGAGGGTGTCGCTTGGCCGGCACTGTTCTAGTGGCGTGTCTGAAACTATTCAAACCAATCGTCCAAGTAAAAAACACAGGAATCTTGGAGCCTGCTCCATGAGGAGAGGATCCAGAAGCCAGCTTCACCAGTTTCCGAGCTGAAAGATCCGCGTGCGCGATTGTTGTATGAGGGACCGAAGGGGAAAGTCTGTCGAAACATGGGAACAACCACGATCGGAAGTCTGAAAACGGCCAAGAATCGCATGGAAACGAGGATGGATAGGAACATGCCAAGATACGCCATCCTTGAGGTCCAGCGACACTACCCACGACAGAGGTCCCAAGGACCTGGTGCACCGTCAGCATCCGAAAAAACACCGTGTGTGTTCACGATGACTTGCCCGTTGAGGGCCGACAGATCCACCACCGGTTCCCGCATTTACACGTCGCAGTCCTTCTTTGGGCCCAGAATATTCACAAGGGAGAGGCTAGAAAAACGGTTGGACCGGCTTTCACCTCCTTGACGATTCCCTGCCCGTGCGCATGGGGGACGGTAATTTCACGTCGGCCACCTCCCGCAGAGAACGGGCCGAGCTTCGTTGACAAGACGCTGGAGTGGGGGGTCTGGGGGACATTCCCATTCTCCAGAGTTAGACCCCTCCGTGCAATCTTCCGCGCCCCTCGTCCCTCGCGCCCACGCGAGGGGCGCAAGGGCGGGAAAAACAACCTGTGGTAGCCCCCCCTAGACGGAGGTGACAGCGGGACCCTTTAGGCTAGGCGGAGAAAGAGAAAAAAGGAGGAGACCGACAACCGGAGAAACCTACAAATTTTTTACGTGGAGGGTCCCCCAGTACTGGGTTCCTTGCAGTCATTAAAGCGCCACGTTGACCGTTCCTATAAAACCCCCCCCCCCCCACCTCGCCGACAAAGGGCGGGTCACCCCATTCCCCTGTCCGTGCGCGCGTCAGGACCCCGTCGAAGTGCGGGCTGGAAGTGGAAGGGCTGGGGCCAGCCCCTTCTCGGCGGGGATGAAAAGGAAGCAAAGGTAAACAGAAGTGAGAGCACGAACCGATGCTTCTGGCCGGCATCTTCCCTTTCCTCTAGCGCCCTTTCTTGGCGGCAGACACCGAAGAGGCAGCACCCCGAAGAGGACCGTCAGAAGGACGGGACTGAAGACAGACCCTGTTCACGACACAGCTGCGTCTGTTTGAGTGTCGTAAGGCAGGGGGTCCGCCGGGACAGAGGAGCGTAGCGTTCCCAAGGCATCCTGCGCAAAAAGCCCCGATGTATAAGAGCTCAGAGTACAACAACCCCTGACAAATATCCAAGGGGGCTTTCCCGGCCCCAGAAACGAGGACCTTTACCGTCTGGCGTTGTCGAGTTGGCCTCGCACAAAACCGCCTTCAGCTCGTGCAAACCAAAAAGACACCGGCCAGCTGAAGGTGGATCCGCCGAACGTGGTGTGCCCAAACCCTCGCGAAGATCGACCGGTGGGCCAGTCGCCTCGATAAAGCCGCATGGGGTGGTGAACAGACGTTCTGGAGGGAACCTAAAAGACAAAGGATAAAGAAGTTCGCCACTGGCCTCTGTCGCAAGGTAAAATCCAGGTCGAACAGAGGACTTATCCGGTGGGTTGCGGAGAAGAGAAAGAACGGGTTAAGCACAATCGGAAAACATTTTCAAGTTTTGGGCGCGCTGATTTCCAGTAATCCAGGAAACTTTCCGTCCAATCCGCCGACAGATACAAAGAGGATGGAAAAAACGCAGAGTGACCGGACCCCGGGGGAGGGGACCTGAAAGGTAGATCTGTCGACGGAACGGTTGGACGAAAACATTGCTAAGGGCCCTCAGCAAACCAGGCCTCCAATGGGAGAGGGTTATCGAGCACGACGGCTAAGCCAGGCTTACCGTCGTCGCACAAACCCGTCCCATAGGAGGACAGTCCCATCAACACAGCCAGGGACTGAACATCCTGAAGGATGTCCTGGCGGCTGAAGTCTGACCAGAGCTTAGTCCGAGGAGCAGGGGGCTTGGGCTTCACCCGAAAGGACTGAGGGTCAGTCCTCGTCGGGAAGCCCCGCCCCTCCACGTCGGCCACCTGCCCATCCCTCCTGATCGCCCTGAACTGCATTTTATCATTAATTTGCAACCGACCAGCCCGATGGGAGGGCCCTCTCACCTGACGGGAAGCCGGTAGCACGCTCCGGGTGGGAGGCCTGCACCCCCTTCCAAACAGCCAAGGAGCCATAGAGGAGCGGCATGGTCCGCAACGGGACCTTGGCCTTCTGGATGGGGGGCAAGCGCGGACCCTGCCCTAGCAGACGGAGAACCCCCGCATGGGAGACAGCAGGGGCACCCTCCTGAGCTAGGGCAGGAGCAGTACTAGCCGACGACCGGGCAGGCGGAGAAGCTGGGCGAGAAGGAATGTGGTCCACTGCAGAAGGGAGGGGGACCGTAGCAGGGGTAGGTTGGGTGAGGCGCTGAGGTTGTGTCACCGCCAAGAAGCGCGATAAGAGGGAGTCTTGCATCGCCTCCAAGCCTCGTCGAGTGTGACACAACCCACCCCTGCATAGCCGAAAAATCGATCCGGGAGAGGCGACCCCCCCGAAGATTGTTCGGCCCGCAGGGGCGAGCGTGAGCGGGAGCGAGACCCACGACACGAAACAGCAGCGTCGCGGCCCAAAGAAGGCAAGCGACGACGGCCGTGGCGCCTCTGAGGGTCTCGACCCCGATCACTAACGCCCGAGGGGGAAACATCACCATCCCCCTCTTCCAGCGACACGTCAGCTCCCGAGAAAGGGGACCCCGAAACCTTGCTATACTCCACCGAGTCAAGAGGCGGGGTACCCCCCTGGCGAGACGGTAAGTGAAGATCGGGGATAGAAGAATGAGGAGGAGTAGGACGACGGGAGTGGGAAGGCTGGCCGGGTGAAAGTAGGTCAGAAGGAGCCGCGGGGGGAAACAGAGCAAGGATCCCCGGGGCTGAGAGAACAGGACGGCCCGACACCGAGGCGGAGGAGGGAGGGACATCCACCTTGGGACGAGACCGTGAAGGAAGAATAGGCACCGAAGCAGGAGAAGTAGGAGGAGAAGCAACTACATCCTGGCGGACCCTCCTGGACAGTGTAGGAGGAGGGAGCAGAGGGCCAGCAACAGCATGAACTTCCGCGCGCGTAGAGGACAAAGGAAGAGGACGTCTTTTGTGCAGGGGAAGCGGGCGGAAGGTAGTAGAGCCCCTATCCGGAGAGGCCAGGGGTGGGCGCACAGGGGCAGAGCCGCTAACCCCGGCCTCAGGGCGAGAACCATGACGAGGGCGACGGGCGTCGTCAAGGCGATCAGGAGGACGACGAGGGGCAGTAGAGGACGGGCGATGAGGCGAGCGAGAGCGTGTACTGAGCTGGGGATCCTCCCGACGATGTGACGACGTACGCGGGCCCAGGAAGGAGGGCCCGAGCAGGGAGAGGGCCAGGTGAACGGCCTCCAGACGGGTCAGGGATACCCAGGGCGACGCGGATCCGGTCGTCAACAAAGGCCGGGGAACGGTGGCCCACAGTCCTAATGTGGTGGGAGACCACCGCCCACACCGATTGAAGGGAAGCAGAGGCCACTGCCGCCTCTGAGGAACCAGGGCTATGGTCCACCACATCCACCAGGTCTATACACAGGCCACACAGAGCAGGGAGGTAGGCCGTAGAGGACACACATTGCGAGTGGCGTAAGCAGGACCTGTGGCGTTCCAAGCACGGGGAGCCACAACCCTGGCGAAAGCAAGGCATCCCACCTGCAACAGAAGAACACACACCATAAGCAGCACATCGACAGAGTAAGTGTAGAGAATGTCCAATAAAAACCAGGGAATGAGCATGGGGAAACAGTAACACACACGCAAACCGGTATCCGTACTCACCCTAAACCGGGAGCACCGAGGTAGGTGAGGAGGGCGGGCGAGGTGGAAGAGCACAAGCAGAACCTGCAAAGATGGAGAAAGTGTTAACCACCACTCAACACCTTACATGCAGGGTCTATTACACCAGTAAAGTGCATACACCAATATAGTATCAGGCAACAAGATGACATAAAAAAGGTCAACAGTGATAGCTAACTATTATCGCAAATTTGCGGGCCAATGGAGGCATAACCGTACCGACACAACCCTCCCGCATCTTCTCGGGACCCCCCAGCGATCTCCGCAAATTTGCGGGGAGCCGAAGTGTCCCAGAGGACCGAATCGAGCTCACCGCAAATTTGCGGGACCGGCCGAGATGGTCCGGCGCCGAAAAAGCGAGAGGAGCGTCTAGGGAATACCAAAAAAGGCCACAAAAATGCGTCATCTCCTTATGAACTCCAAGCGATGATGGCCATCAAGCTGAGCAGTGTCTTCCTTGAATTTATCCTAACTCAACTGGTAAAGGGAGAGGCAAGGAAGACACACCAGGGGAGAGGAGGCACAATCCCCCAGGAACCACCCAACCCACAGAGATCGAGCACAGCCCATGAGGAGAAGTGGCAGGGAGGGTAGTTTCGCACAAACAGGGGCCCCCTTAGGGGTACCCCTGGATTGGGCAAAAAGACTATGAAAGGATGGAGGTGAAACAGGAAGAGAAAACAAAAACCAGTAAATGAAACTGGCGAGAAAAAGGGTGGCCTAGCCGTGAGCAGAGAATGTGTCAGGTGCGAAAAACCCTGTGGTGTGAAGGAGGGGCCCCAGTGGGGTACCCCTGGATTATCACGAACCACCTGTCGCCCAGGCCCTTGAGACACAGTGAAGGCTCGAAAGGGGGGACTCGGGAATAACGCTAATAATGCGGCCGACACAAACTCTACAAACAGCACCGCCACCAACGAAATCTCAGAATGTTTTACACTTTAGGCTATGAAAAATGAAAACTCATAGGGGCATAGCAATTTCTGAATGAGAAAACGAGCTAGGCTAAAATAAGCTAAAAGCTAAACTATGCCCAGACTAAGAGGAAAAAAGAATATGAAAAGAGAAAGAATGAAAAACATATACGAGGAACGCCAGGCGCCCCCGTACCTTCGGTAGGCTATTTCCACACGCGTCTCCATTATACACACTTAGGAGCCCATTTACGTGTGCCCTAGATCACGTAACATCTGTCTAACAAAAAGAAGGCCAGATAAGCCGAAACGAACCTAAAACAGGGTGAATTGAAGGAGCACAACAAAAGCGGACTCAACAATGGAGGCGCGTGAACAAAATGATAACAAGAGAGGGTCGCTCATGCGCACGTTCGACAGGGATCTGCACATGACGGAACACGGGATGGGCCTTAAGCGGTAACTAAGGTAAACTCCTTTTTCTTCTCTTCTATGCTTTTTTCACCTTCGGTGGTAGTTTTGGTTAATGTACAACGTCTCCTAGAGCAAGATAAGGAGTAGACTCTAGACGTTTTCTTTTTAACCGCGGTTGGAATGATGACATAGCAGTCAAAATAGACAAGTCGTCATTGCAATTAGGTTAATAGCCTTGACGTTGGATTTTCCAAGACTACTAACAAATATAGGTGTTTGTTTAGCAAGAAATCCGAAAAAAGGGGGCAAAATTGTGGGGTGCAGACCCATATAGAATTATCTCCATATAAAGTGTTATTCCTACAGCGCGAGGGGCTCTGCCGCCCATATAGTCGTGTTATAGGAGGATGGACTGTATTTTAGCTGGTAATTCTGTTAAATATCGATGTCTACAGCTCCAACTTCCTTATAGAACAAAACTCGCAAGTTGGCAATTAACACATGCTCAATAAGTATCAACGCATGCTTAACTCCTTATATAACGGCGAAGTCTTTTGATTTTATTCTGGCTAATATTTATAGAGTTTATTCATTTTAGGAAGGATCTCTAGCAATTATATATCTTCGAATTATCTAAATCGACCCTTTTTATTACCACAGATCCTTCCTAAGCAGTAGAAAACAGTCTAATACAGCTAAAATACAACAAATAAGACCTCGCCGGTACAGTAGGGGTTAATTGTCTCTTCCACCCCCCAACCCAACATTCTTCACACTCATTCCTCCTCCACATTCTCACATTCACTTCTACCGCTCCTATTCTACACTCAAATAATGATTGAAATCCCCTATCCCCTCATAAAAGGACTCTCTACTTGGCCTTTTTTTTCTGTACGTGGAGAGAATGGAAGATCAGAAATAGGTGAATAAATGCTGGACTGTGAACGTGAGGGGAGCTGGGCGTATGGGGTAGACCTAGAAAGACGTGAGATCAGGTACTCCAGTCCGATCTCAAAATAAAGAGCTTGACAACAAAGGCAGCCCTGGACAGGGTCGCCTGGAAAGCCGCCATTTAAGACGTGAGATTGTAAACACACTCTCTATGGACGATGGGGTCATTAAACTTGTATGTATGTATCTCCAGCGTCTTTTTCCTTTCCATCCCCTTCTTCCAATCCTCCCGTCCCCTCTGCTCCACTCTTCTCACCAACATACAGGTCTCCCTCGATTTACGATTGGGTTATGTTCCTGAAAACCCGATCTTAAATAGAAAAATCGTACAGCGAACCCTATAATTAATGGGGTAAATAGGGATGTGTTCTCGGACCAGCCAAAACCCAAACACAAGCAACTAAAAACCTATAATATCATAAATCGAGGCATCGGATAGTGAGGAAGACCTGTATTTAAGATTTTTGCCTCACTTCAACCTGTTCCCCTGTTTTATACATAGATTCGCCATTTTTCACCATCTTCATTCCAATTCTCCTCATTCTTTTTCTACATTCTTTTCCCCTTCTAGGAGGATTTGCTACAGACGAGCCCTTTACTCATCCACCCAGCATCACAGGACCCTCCTCTCAAGAAGCTTTTGAACGTCGGTGCGAGGCTATTCAATAGTCTCCCAAAGGGCATTCGTGACCCGACGGACTGCACCACAGAGGCATTCAAGAGGAGGCTGCACAAGTTCCTAGAACGGCTACCAGACGAGCTTCCCATTCTACGCGGTCCTGCCTCAAGAGGAGCAGCATCAAACTTGATCCCCGACCAACTCCTGTATGCCCAGATCGAGGAGAGGTGTGGAGGCAGTGGACTTCCAAGTTGATTGAGGTGAAGGCACCAAAACTAAGACAAGGTACTCTTCTCCCCTCTCCTCTCATATACCCTCCTCACCCACGTCTCTTCTTCAATTTTCTCCAGTCTCACTCTAAACTAAAGCTATCAGAAGAGACTGGATGACTCCGTCGACGACACCTGTCCAGGATGTAACACAGCACCCCATACCATTAAACACATCATAGAAGACTGCATTCTACACAATCACTTATGCCAACAACATAATCTACACTCCTTGAGAACCCTGTGGGAAAGCCCAATCGTGGCCATGGCCTTTCTTAGGGACTCGGGGCTGTTTGGCCAGGCAGCCTAGGGAACGACAACACCAACAACTTCAGCTTTGCTTTCGACATTCTCTCTTCAAAGGAGTTCCAAATTCCAACCCATTTCTCCACTAATGTTGTTGTTGTTGTTCGAACAGCCCCGAGTCCCTGAGGAAGGCCACGGCCACGATCAGGCTTTCTACTGCTGTCCAAATTTTCACTCTCAATCCTAACCTTCCTATCCTATTCTGTATCCCATCAAATATCCTCACTTTTCTACTGGTACACTCGGATACCATAGTCTCTAGCCCACACATAAGAAATCGTGGACCCCTATGGGGGTTTTTTCTGTATGCAATTACAGTATAACTATCTGGGTTGATTTTTGGATAGAACTTTCTTTTCAATAAATAGTATATCTAGTTTTGTAGTTGATTTATAGAAAACTTTATTAATAAGTTGGTTTCCAGAGATATACTTCCATAGCTAGAAATAGGTGAAGTCCACAAGTATTTAGGAGTGGGCTAGAGACTATGGTATCCGGGTGTACAACTTACAGGTCTCCCTCACTATCCGATGCTCCGATTTACGATATTATTATAGTGTTTGAGGTGTTTGGGTTGGGATTCTGGTTGGTACGAGAATGCATCGCTATTTACCCATTAATTTTAGGGTTTGCTATATGATTTTTCTGTTTAACCCTCCAGGACCGGCTACGCATTAAATAAATATTCCCCGAAACCCGGGGGTTTTGGCCGAAAAACGTCTATGCCTAGGCTACCGTATCTTTGTTATTTTGACTGCTTCCGCATTCCCGCACATCCCCAAGCGTAGATGTATTTCGTACCTGTAGAATGGCGTTGAGTAGAGCTCTTTAAGTCAACTGGTTCATTTGTGATGACGATTTCCGTGTAGAGAACTTTGTGGCGATGTCAGCCATATCAGCCACTTTTCAATACTAAACAATAACACAATTAAACACACAGCCACACAAGAAAAAGCGACGCCTCTCCTTCTTGTGGTCGGAGATGCGCGGCGTCGGTCCAACCGGCTGATGTTTACATGCGTCGGACAGACGGCTTTCAAAACAAAGCTTACAGGCTTTCAAGCTGCCGGAGCCTCAGAGCCCTACCGGGTTCCGCGGGCCGCGTTTGTTATGGGTGCCTCAGAGCCCTACCGGGTCTGAGGGGTTAAGGTGAGGCTGATGGATTGTTGAGGTTAAGGGGAGATGGCAGTTTTTCTGGTCACCTTTCTCCTTCGTGTTAAGCCCCATTTGTTTTGAGATTATAAGACGTTCGGCCCATTAGTTTGGCAATTTTAAAACCTTTCGCCACATTTCGTTGTCAATTTTAAGACCTTTTGTGCCATTTAGGTTTTAATTATTTCCTGGCGAGCGATAGCGAGCCTGAAATTTTAAGAGGAACCGGCCTTTGGCCGGGAAATTTTTCTACCGAAAAATTTACAAATTTATCTTGAACGGGGGTCTAGTGTGTGTTTTTCTAAGTTTGATGGAGGTCTAGCGAGAAAACTAAGAAATAAAGGAATAAATGAATTAATAGACCAAAAAATTAAAAAATAGATCGGGTTTTGAGGTACATAACCCAGTCGAATATCAAGGGAAACCTTTATTGCCTCTCTGCCATACATCGCACCGGGCCAGGGTGTCAAACGATAGCTGAGCCCTTCCTTTTTATCTATCTATCTATCTATTTACTCAGGCCCATTCCCCTTTTTTGTTTTGAGGGTGGCCGACTCGAGACAGAGCCCGAACTGGGACAACATTAATAAAACAAAAATACAGTAATAATAATAACATACATACATACATAACATTTTAAGACTGAGTGTTCCACACATAAGTCCAGTTTCAGTCTCTTGTCCTAATGGCGGCGTTCCAGGCAACCCTGTTAAGGGGACCGACTGGTTAATTTAGGCTTAAAAAACTCGAAATCCTGAAAATACCAATAGGTGTTTACTCAACAAGAGTCAACATCCCTTCATAAGCCAGTGAAATGTTATTAGTGAAAACCCATTGGAATTTTTTTTTTTTCCAGACTTTTCCTGTAATTCTAAAAACGTTATTTAGCGAACTTTGAAATTAACATGCTCAGTAACTACTGGTCATACGAGGAGCATACCTATGTAAATGGAAAGAGCGTAGCTACTCTACAACCTCCCATACGCTTTATCTTCTACTTTGCCATGTTCCTGCGTAAAATATTGTAAAACTAAAAAAAAAAAAAAAAAAAAAATCCACCTAATTACCTTAGACTTTCACATATTTTTCTCAGAACCTATATTGTCGCACTTTCGGATGTTACTCTAAAATTTGTATTGGATCTATAGGAATGGTGTATATACCATTGGAAAGGTAATTAAAAACACTACAAGTCCTATAAAGCCAATTTACTCTAGCCAACTTTGTTTGGTTGCAGCATGTTGTCACAGTCGTAAAATTCTACAATATAATTTCACCTTAATTCATAATCGCCTAAATCCAAAAATACACAAAATATATAAAATGTTCCTTATAGCAACTACAGACACACCTATTGTGAGTTGTTTGATCACATACAGCACGTGCTATAGGGATTTCTGTAGGAGTAGAATGGGTGCATTAGTTTGCAACCTTTGTTTTACCTAAATTGTAAGAAAAAAGCAAAAAAAAAAAAAAAAATATATAAACGTTTTTGACCTAGTTTTATGGTCACATAGGCCTACACCTGTGCCAAATTGCATTTACATTGGAAGTAAGGCCTGGAAGTTAGTAAATAACCGGTCGGTCCCCTTAAGGGCTGCTTCACTTGTCAAGTTCTTGGATTTAAGATCGGCACGTAGAGTCCGATCCCAGGTCTTCCTCGGTCCACCCCTTGGTGCAGCTCCCTCCACAATCACAGACCTGCATTTTTTCACCCAATTTTGTTCATCCATTCTCTCCACATGTCCATACCATCCCAGTCTACTTGTACGCATCACCTCGCTAATACTCTTTATACCTAACCGTCTCCTCAGCTCAACATTTGTTATTCTATCCTGTAGCCTGGCCCCACACATCCATCTCACCATTCTCATCTCATTACGTTCCATTCTGTTGACATCCTCTACTTTAACGGCCCATGTTTCTGAGGCATACGTCATTGCACTTCTAACACATGAGGCATACAACTTTCCCTTCAGTGGGAGAGGCATTCTTTTCATGGTCAGGATTGGCATCAGTTCTCTGAACTTCCCCCAGCCACACCTAATTCTAGCAACAGTGGCAGCCTCGGCCCCACCACCGGCAGAGATGGTATCTCCTAGATAACAAAACTTGTTCACCAGCTCCAAAGACTCATTTCCAAAATTCACAGCCACAGGATCATCACCTAACACAAGCTCGCCTTTGCACACTACGCACTCAAATTTCTCTATTTCTGACTTATCCTTTGGCAGGGGTCCCTTTATTCTACTACAGTTCTTACTCCCATGGTGTACCCAACATCGACAGATGCTACATTGAATTGAGTTAGCGCCCACTCCCTTTCCACACACTGCACATGGGTATGCACCGCTCTTTTCCACATTGCCTCGTCTCGATCTACAATGCATAACCTTGGTTTTGTTAATATTGACTCTCAAACCCTTGCTTGCCATGCCCTCTCTCCACACTCTGAATTTGGCCTCAGCATCTTTCACACTGTCAGCTATTAGGACTAAATCGTCTGCATAAAACAGTTCCAACGGGAGTCCGCCTCTAAAAACTCTAGACAGTGCCTCCAAGACCATAATAAAGAGGAGGGGGCTTAACAATAATAATAATAATAATAATAATAATAATAATAATAATAATAATAATAAAGGTCAGACTTTATTATATATATATTATAAATGCAAAGATAAAATTATGATTTATAGTTCAAATTACGGTTTTGACAACCTGTAAGGGAAGGAAGGAAAAACTAATGACTGCCACATGTATTTGTTGATTTCATTAATTGAGTTTAAGAGTAAAGTCGGTTGGTGGAGGTAACATAATAATTTATTCAGGTTCAGGGGTAGTTTATAGAGAGGCCTTCCTTAGGGTTAAGGCCCCATTAATTACTCCTGCCATTCATCTATCCATAGCCTATGATAGCGCAGTTGGAAACATGCTTAGATTGATATGCAGGATTCGAAACTGCATAATAAATCGTAGGCTTGTCCACCATTCTTTAACTGTCTTCGTAAGCGCAATGGATAAATGCACTGAATTTCGGTGTGAGCATCCTAGGTTCGAATCCCTGGACTGCCACATGTATTTGTTGATTTCATTAATTGAGTTTAGGAGTAAAGTCGGATGGTGGAGGTAGCATAATAATTCATTCAGGTTCAGGGGTAGTTTATAGAGAGGCCTTCCTTAGGGTTAAGGCCCCATTAATTACTCCTTCCATTCATCTATCCATAGCCTATGATAGCACAGTTGGAAAGTGTGTACATGCTTAGATTGATATGCAGGATTCGAAACTGCATAATAAATCGTAGGCTTGTCCACCATTCTTTAACTGTCTTCGTAGCGCAATGGATAAATGCACTGAATTTCGGTGTGAGCATCCTAGGTTCGAATCCCTGGACTACCACATATATTTGTTGATTTCATTAATTGAGTTTAGGAGTAAAGTCGGTTGGTGGAGGTAAAGTAATAATTTATTGGTGGCTCCTGAAGTCAATGACGTAAGAGCCTATGTTAATATGGCCTCGTTCCGGGCTCCGCTGAGCCCGGGTTAACCTAGATCACGACGGTCGAGAACCAAGATCATCATAGGGGGTACCCCTTAATCATTCCTACGGTACGTCATTGGGTCGGAGCCACTGAAAAGTAGGAAATAAAAAAGAAAAGAATTAGTACAGTTTGAACATCGCGCCCACGCGTGCTCTGATCTTCCTCTGCTTCCCACACTATGCTAGCTACCTATCACCCGCATGGGCTTTCTCAAATGTAATATCAAGTTGACCATGTGTATGGGAAGGGGATGGTGGGAGGGCACTTTTCGTCATTGACTTCAGGAGTCACCAATAAATATTAGTTTTTCCTTCCTTCCCTTACGGGTTGTCAAAACCGTAATTTATTGGTGGCTCCTTACGTCAATGACGTAAGAGCCTAGAATATCACGACCGGTGGAGGGACCTTCATATGCTCATCAAACTAAACCGCGAGAATTTATTAGGAAGACCAAAACGAAAACTGTGACATGTGTCTAAATATAAGAGTATAGTCATAAGAAAAAGGTGTATAAGGCGTGTACCATTAAAGAAGCCTTATCTCAGAAAGACAGAACTACTGAGGTGTGAATACTGATAATTGTATATCACAAAATTAAAATTAAAAAATAAAGTTACACATTTATAGCTGCAATAACGAATAGATATTGTTATGTAACAGATCTAGTGCAGTAATGACACTCTTGCTATCCATTCCGGATTGTGTGTCCTGCCAACTTGTCATGGACTTAACACGCCCCCCCCCTTTTTCATTTAAGGTAGGACACACCTTCTATTACCTTACACACTGGTACTAAAGCATTGAATAAATATATCCATCTACTTATTGTCCTCAGGGGGCATGATCCTGCCCTAAAGCTACGTTTGGTAATTTGGGTCTTCTCCATATGTATCGACAAGTATATGGCTAGGGGCGCATTGCTAGAGGACCAACAGGCCCGTCTGAGTTATAACTTCCCCTGAAAAACCATTGAGGAAAACTAATGGTAGTGGCCCATATGTGCCTATCATGGGATTTTGCAATCACCTGAGGCTCAGCTTCCTTAATTATCTTTGCAAAAAAAAGGATGCTAACACTTCTTTCCTAACCTTATTGGACCATCTGGGGAAAGCACAATTGTGTCTTATTCCTAGGAACAATAGACTTAGAGTAGGTATATAGTGCATTAGCAGGGAATAGAGCATGGAGTATCTTTGCTCTTGTCAAGGCAGGATTAGAGAAAGGTGTAGGGAAATGTCCCTGGTGTTCCTTTTTGTGATGACTCTGGCGTAGTAACAACATGTACAGAGTCCTTGTTAGGAACAAAACTTAGATAGTTAGTAGACCTTGTCATGGCTGTCAGTTCTGAGACCCATTGGCCAATAGCCTGGGTCATTCGAAAATACACACTTATTAAGTTTCTTGTCATATGTGGTCTCCCAGGAGGAGACCTAGACTTCGACAAAGTTAGGACCTTCGAGATTGACCATTGAGGAAGCAATTGACGATTTGGGGCTCTGAGCTTAACACAAGCCTGCATAAAACACCCCGTTGGTCTTTCTGGGGCAGAGATAAACCAGTTAGCGTCAAGAAGGGTTTCTTTATGACGATACATGGTTTATAAGTGTGTTAACTGTTAGCTTTACGTCAATTAAGAAATTTAGGTGCTTCAGCGACAAAACAACCGATGGAGACTGCTGGTTTGACCCTACACTCCAAGTTGTAAATTGTTTAAAGTGTGAACTATACTGTCTTAGAGTTGAAGCTGAGCATTGACTAGTGAGCGTATCTGTGACTTCCTTGTCGCAGGACGGTAGCCACTTGGATTTGAGAACTTGGATTTGAGCAAGGTCTGCAGGTTTCCAATTTCTTTCACATGGAAATAGGACAGGGGGAGTTGCAGAGGATGTTGAACCAATGAAAAAGTTGAGTGTGCCACACCTGAGTAGGCCACGTAGGAACCAGGCCCATTTAGACCTGGAAAGACCTGAGGTGATGACTGATTATCACATCATAAATCTATTTCCACCTGTTCCAATTCACTGTGAGGGCATCTGGGCCCCTTTCCCGTGTTATGTCATTCCGAGATATATAAGATTGGAGCTTTGTTGATTTTACGAGATGCAACTAGATCGGTTTGGTGTGAAAAAATGGCAGTATTAAGTGGTTGGTTGCCTTTTTGTTTGAAGGCCCATTCAGCTGAGGTACTCTTTCTCTTGGACCGAGTATCCGTCCACAGGTTGGGGAACCCTGGTAGATATGTTGCATGGATTAATGGGGAATCGGGCTAGAAAGCATATCTTTTCCCGAGAGATCCTAGAAAAACCTGGCCCGGGTGGGGACCTGTTTCTTCAAGCAAATTACCGTGGTCATGTTGACCATCTGGCATGACATTGACCTGGAGGTTAATGATATTGCATAAACTTTGGGAAAATTAGAGGGACTGTTAGCTCTTGGGTATTGATGTGACACTGACTTAAGGTTGTCCATTTTCCGTGATACTGATGACCTTCCGAACGACTGATAGTGCCATCCTATCAGACTTGAAGCGTCTGTGTCCAACCCTAAAGTGGGAGGTGGATCTTTTTGTTTTGTTTTGTTTTTTTCTATGTGATTGAGGGAGGCAAAAGGCATAACTGCCTATAGCGAGTGCCTCCCCCATAGTTGAAAGAGTGACAGGGCCAAAATCAAGGGACGTTCGAGCCAAAATGCCTGGACACACGGAGTTTGAAGCAATTTAAGTCATAGGAAGAAGGAAAGACTGATTCTGGAAGAGAGTTCCAGAGCTCAGCTGTTGAGTAGAAGAAAGTTTGAGAGTAACGTTTCACTCTTGGGTTGGAGAGTTGCACAGAGTAGGGGTGGGATTGAGTTGCAAGACGGGTACCACGTGCCCTACGTAAAGGAAGTGGTATGCACTGGGATAGCTCTGAGGAACACTGATTATTATAGTAGTGATAGAATAGCGAGAGAGATGCAACATTGCGGCGGAGAGAGAGAGATTGCAGAGAGTTGGTGAGTGGACGGGAGTTAATGATACGAAAGGCCTTCCTTTCAACTTTGTCTAGGAGAGCGGTGTGAGAGGAACCTCCCCACATGTGAACAATACTCAATACAAGGGCGCACTATGCCCTGTACAGAGCAAGAAGCTGTGCAGGGGAAAAGAACCCCCTAAGGCGGTTGAGCACACCCAGCTTCTGGGAGGCTGCCTTAGCAAGACTGGTAATATGGTCCTTCCAAATGAGAGCAGAAGAAAAAGAGACACCAAGAATATTGAGAGAAGATGAAGGGTTGATTTTTGTATTGCTGAAGAATAAGGGATAGTCCGCTGGGAGATCCTGACGGGTAGATAGATGGAGAAATTGGGTTTTGGAAGCATTAAAGTTAACAAGGTTTTCTCTGCCCCAATTGGAAATAGTATTTAGATCAGAATTTAAGAGTTCTATGGCTTCATTACGTTTGTCGTTGAGGGATTGCTGGCTGGGGCGTTCTGAAAAAGTAATGGAGTAGTGTAAGGTTGAGTCGTCTGCGTATGAATGGATGGGAATTAAGGTACAGTTAAGGAGATCATTTATAAAAATTAGAAAGAGAATAGGAGATAGGACAGAGCCCTGAGGAACACCGGAGTTTATAGGGTGAGGAAGTGAACAATGGCCGTCCACAACCGCGGCTATGGAACGGCCGGAAAGGAAATTAGAGACAAAGGCACAGATGGAGGGATAGAAACCGAAGGAGGGTAGTTTAGAAATTAAAGATTTATGCCAGACTCTATCGAAGGCTTTCGATATGTCTAGTGCAATAGAAAAAGTCTCACCGAAGTCCCGAAAGGAGGATGACCAAGAGTTAGTAAGATATGAAAGAAGATCACCAGTAGAGCGACCCTTAAGGAAGCCATACTGGCGATCTGAGAGCAGATTATGAGAAGAGAAATGCTTAAGAAATTTGGAAGCAAGAATAGTTTCAAAAACTTTAGAAAGACAAGAGATAAGAGCAATTGGACGATAGTTGGAGGGTTGAGAGCGGTCACCCTTCTTTGGGACAGGTTGAATGTGAGCATGTTGAATGGATCTGACCAATGTGTCACTGATTCCCTTTACCTGAGATTTTTACCGCAACGACAGGGGATGTAAAAATTTCTTTGGGATGAATAGAGGGGAATTGTGAGGTGTTAGGGGAACGGGTTTATTGCCTGGCCAGATTAGTTCCTTCAACCTGAGGGAGCCTAGGGCCTTGTAATTTTGAACCCAATTTAAGGGCCTATCGGAGATTGTCAAAGTTCCTGTTTACAATCTTGGTATGTAATACTGTGAATAGTTTTATTTGAAGATGTTTGGCATTGGATGGACTTTGTGTCATAGTCTGAAGTTGTGTATCCCAGATTAATCCTACTCTTTCTGCTGATTGTGTAGGAGTGAGATTCTGATTTCTCTAAATTTATTCTGAAACCCAACTTTGTTAGAAGCAGTTAAGAGTTTTTATGAAGGGAGCAGAGCATGTGTGAGAGTAGGAAATGGTGTGTTGAGTGAATGGTTTGAGGTAAAGGTAGGTTTGCGACAGGGTTGTGTAATGTCACCATGGCTGTTTAATATGTTTATGGATGGTGTGGTGAGGGAGGTGAAAAGGAGAACTGGGGAAGAGGATTGGGTTTAGTAGGAGAGAATGGTAGAGATTGGGAGTTGAATCAGTTGCTGTTCGCTGATGACACAGCATTAGTGGCAGATTCTGATGAGAAACTGCAGCGGGTAGTCAAAGAGTTTGGTGTGGTTTGTGGAAGGATGAAACTGAAGGTGAACGTCAATAAAAGTAAAGTAATGGTGTGTAATAGGGGAGAGTATAGGGTGAATCTAGATGTGAGGCTGGATGGGGAAACATTGGAGCAAGTAGAGTGTTTTAAATATCTAGGAGGAACGATAAGCAGGAGTGGAGGTATGGAAGTGGAGGTAAAACAGAGAGTGTGTGAAGGAAGGAAGGTTTTCGGAGCAATGGGAAGTATGTGGAAGACGAGAAATCTCGGAGTGAAAGTAAAAAGTGCACTGTATCAAGGAATTGTTGTGCCAACAGTGATGTATGGGGCTGAGACATGGGCTCTGAAGAAAAAGGAGAAAAGAGGGCTGGATGTGATGGAGATGAGCTGCTTGAGGAGTATGTGTGGAGTTACTCGTAGAGACAGATTGAGGAATGAAGAGATACGTAGGAGAGTGGGTCAGCAGGAACATTTGTCAGCCAGAGTGGACAGAAGGGTGCTGAGCTGGTATGGTCATGTTGAACGAATGGGAGATGAAAGGCTTACAAAGAGAATATGTGAGTCAGGTACAAGGGGAGATAGAAGGGCAGGAAGACCCCCATTGAGATGGAGAGACTGTGTAAGAAAGGCTTTGGATGATAGAGGAATGACTATAGATCAGGCAGGGGAAGTGATGGTGGACAGGAGTGAATGGAGAATGCTTGTGAATAGTTGAGTGAACATGTGGTCATTTGGAGTAAGGGGTCGGGTGCAAGTTGGACTAGATAATAGTCCATCAGGCGCCTGGCCCGGGGAGACGATTAATATGAAGGGTGCGCCTGGAAGTGTGGTGGGAGGGCTTGTGGCTTTGGCTCCGCTGCATGTCTGCCTGCCGAGATCGGAACCTCTCCGGGTGGTCGGGGGCCGTGGGAGTGCTGGAGCGACCTTGGTGACCCTGGTCTCTGGGTGTTCTCCTGGATGACCTGGATGTGTGTGAGTTTGTGCTTTTTATCTGTGTTTATTTGTTGTTTTATGTTGTTTTTGTGTTTTCCCTGTTCTTGCTCTGTCTTGAGTCGGCTACCCCCAAAATGGGGATTGGGCCTGAGCATATAGATAGATAGATAGATAGAACTTTGCCACATGTTACATGACTATCAAGGATTGTTCTTGGCAATGGAGTGAAGTAGACCATAGCATCCTACAATCTTGAAGGTAAAACAGTATTTTTTTTACGCCGTCTTTGAGTAGAGGGAGGCGAGTTTGTTTCACTAACTTGGTGAAAAACTGGGAGCTATGTCCAAGCTGGAAGGAATTCTGGTGAACATCACCGCTCTGATTCTGAATGGGATAGCTAGGAACTTTTTTGGTAACTCTTGTTACTGGGATGTGGCAGAGGAGTCTTCTATATCTGGAGTAATTATCCAGACCTTTGATTGTAGAATTAGTTTTACTTGGGAACTAGTTAATATCCTGAAATTTCTATTGAGAATTTATTTGTTGAGGAGTAAACATGTCTATCGTAGGATTTTAGTCGTAGACTGTCCCTGTTGGGGAGAGAAACATGTGTGATAGAAAAACTGGAATCGGAGGTTTGACGTACCTCCCAACCTACCAAATAGGAAAACCTACTATTTGGTAGTAGTCTTGGAAAATCCAACGTCAAGGCTATTAACCTAATTGCAATGACGACTTGTCTATTTTGACTGCTATGTCGTCATTCCAACCGCGGTTAAAAAAGAAAACGTCTAGAGTCTACTCCTTATCTTGCTCTAGGAGACGTTGTACATTAACCAAAACTACCACCGAAGGTGAAAAAAGCATAGAAGAGAAGAAAAAGGGGTTTACCTTAGTTACCGCTTAAGGCCCATCCCGTGTTCCGTCATGTGCAGATCCCTGTCGAACGTGCGCATGAGCGACCCTCTCTTGTTATCACATCTCACGTCAGCAGAAGAACGCGGATGGGCAGGGGTCCGGCGTGAGGGAGGGTATTATGTACGTTGGATTTTCCAAGACTACTACCAAATAGTAGGTTTTCCTATTTGGTAGGTTGGGAGGTATGTCAAACCTCCCAATTTGTTAGTAGTCTTGGCAAATCCAACGTCAAGGCTGCATAACAAATAGGAGGAGGACATCCAAGCCCAACATACCAAAAAAAACAATGCATAAAGCAAAATTATGAATGACAAAGACACAATTTAAACAAGAGAGTTTAATAAAAGAGTGAAAAACTGAGGAGTAGCTAAAAAGAACAGTTTTAACACGTGCCCGTCATTCATAGTAATGCAAAAACACAGACTTGTCTTAAACCAAAAAGATACTGTACCCAAAATCCCTTTTCTTCCAAAACCAACAAAAACATTGAACACAATAACAAAACACAATTTTTAATGTGGCAACAACACTTATGTACTGTAACAATACATAATCCCAAACTTGCAATCAAGTGTTGCAAACCTGTACTCCCCCCCCCCCCCCCCCCCCTTTGTCAAATAAAACAAAGTAAAAGAACGAGGGACAAGGGGGGAAGACCAGGTATCTTCGCCAGAGCACTAGGAAACACGACCCCCGAGAGCTAGCACCGGCCGAGGGGGTCGAACACTGGACATGGAGAGGTAGGAGGAGAAGAAGGAATTGATAGAAGACCACAAAACCGCCGAGGCGACGTCAGGTAAGGATCGACTTTGCAGGAACCGGAAGGAGGCAGCAAAGGATCGCACATCGTGCGCAGAACCCCTACAAACAGGGTTACCGGCACGAATGGTCCGACAAAGGTGGCGTCCCATCTGCACCTGCGAGAGCCTCCCACCTGTCCGAGGAGACACCCACACAGCAGAACCCGAAGGAGGCGCCACAGACGCAACAGAGGAGTGCAAGGCTGACACCGGGCACAACACATGGCGAGTATGCCCATGCCGTAAAGCCTGGACGGTGAAAGGCTGGAAAACGTGGGTCTCCCTCTCATTCGTGTCAACAAAATGAGGCGAGGGGGCCAACAACGTGACGCCATGCAAGGACGGGGAGAATCGACGCAGTCCTGGGGCCGTGACAATGCCGCTAGTGCAGACACCCGATCCCCAGTGGCCAGAGCGACAAGGAAGAGTGTACGCCCGAGCAACGGAACCGGTGTAGCGGCCCGTGTATACGTGGGTGAAGCCAGAAGGTCCAGAGCCCGCCCCAGATCCCACTGTGGAGGGACCTGGCGCGGAGGTGGACGTTCCTGGAAGGCAGCCGACATGAAGGAATCCAGCACCTGCGGCGGAACGACCAGCCCAGCGACGGACTCAAAGACCCCCCGGACGGCAGACAAGTGGTTACGTATAGCGTCGACGTGAAAGTGACGTGTACGGAAGAGGTGAAACAAGAAGTGTAGGACGAGGGAAGGAGAGCCAACTGACTGGCGAGTGTCCTGTATCCACCTAGGAAAATACCTCCAGCGGGACCCGTAAGGCCCCCAAGGAGAAGTCGGCCAGGAACGCTTCAGGAAGGCAGACAGGACCCGTCCGTGGACTGGGAGCCACCGTGCCTCCTGAATCATCCACGATGCGAAGGCCAACGAGGTCCGCAGGTCCCCAACCTAGCGCAAGTGGAAGTCGGAGATAGGGAGAGGGACCGGACTCGGGCACCACCGCGTCAACTGGGCTTACCAAGCCCGTGCCGGCCACAGAGGCGCGAGTAGCCAGATGCTGCCGCGGTACAGCCGCAGCCTCGCGAGGACGTTGCACAGCAACAGTGCGTCTGGCGGCGGAAATATGTATATCGACCGCCACCTGTTCCAGTCCACCATGAAAGCGTCCGGACCCCCCACCGGAGTGCGAGGCCGGAGGGATAGGTACTGAGGCAACTGGCGCGGCACCACCGAGACGAACAAGTCGACCTCCGGAACAGGAAGCCCCAGGAAGCCGTGAGGTCGTCGAACACAGTCCGTTGCATTGCCCATTCTACAAGAACGCCCTGTCCTCTCGACAGGGCGTCCGCCCACAGGGTGGCAGTCCCGGGCAGGGAGGAGGCATGCATAGAGAAGGTGTGTCGGTTCGCGAGGAAGAACAACTTCACCGAGATCCCCAATAGAGTCAATGACCTGGAGGACCCCCGCTTTAGGAAACAGTGGTCTTAGTGTCCATCCCGAAGGCCACCGACTTTCCCCGAAGGGCCAGCGCGTGGTCCCTCAGGAAGAACAAAGGAACCAACAGTTCGAGGGCATAGACGGGGAAGGGGTGTGAGTCCCACCCATCTGCCGGGAAGTTGACGTCCCAGGTTCGATTGGTAACCTAACCCTACCTCGCTCGACGCATCTGTGGCTACCCAGATCGTCGGCGGGGGGGCGGTCCAGGGCACAGCCGCAGAGAGCGTGCCCCGAGCAACCCAGTGTCCGAAGCGTCTGCGAACGGTACGCGGGAGCGGCAGGAGCCGATCCATAGTGGTTAACGGAAACACCTCGGTGCCCATGAGGAGTAGGCGGCGTAGCCCGAGGCTCCCTAAGGGAATGGGCAGAGAGGCCCAATCCAGCGAACCCACTAACGAGTCCCAGAGCCACCCCGGAAGGGAGACCGAGTGCAACACGGCGAAGACCTTCCGCCGAAGGTGCACCGCGTCCGGCAGACCCTGGGTCACCGTAGCGCTGGACAAATCCCATGCGAGACCGACCCATGGCACGACACGCGACGGGGTCAAGCGTGACCTGGGAACAACGATGGGGAACCCTAACTGTGCGACATGGCGAACGACTGTGAGGGCGTCGCGTACGCACAGTCCTAGGGCTTCGGAAACTACCAACCAATCGGCCAAGGAAAACAGGATCTGGAGCCCGCTCCTGAGGAGAGGACCCAGAGCCTGCCCCACCAGTGCGGAGAAGATCCGCGGCGCGATGTGGAGACCGAAGGGAAGTCTGTCGAACAGGAACACACGATCGGAAGTCCGAACGGCCAAGAATCGCTGGAATCGAGGATGGAGAGGAACGAGGCAAGATGCATCCTGGAGGGCCAGCGACACCACCCACGACAGAGGGCGCAGGGCCAGGCGTACCTGGGGTACCGGCAGCATCCGAAACCGTGCGTGCACGATGCGCCCGTTGAGGGCCGACAGAGCCACCACCGGTCGCATCGCGTCGCAGTTCTACTTCGGTACCAGAAAGACACGGGAGAGGAAAACCGGGTGACCGGCGGTCAACACCCTCGACGATTCCCTGCTCGAGCATGGATGTGAACACGTGGGCCACCTCTGAAGAGATGGGCCGGCGTCGGTGACAAGAGCGGAGTGGGGGTCTGGACATCCACCTCCAGGTTAGAGCCCTCCGCGCAATCTGCCGCCTCCAAAGTCCCTCGCGGCCATCGAGGGGCGCAAGGGCGAAAACAACCCGTGGAAGCACCCGAGAAGAGGGGAGCGACCCGGGCGGCTAGGCGAGAAGGAGAACAAGGAGACCGACCCGGAGAACCTACACATTGTTTTGTCGTGGAGGTACCCCCGGTATGGTCCTTGCGGTCATGAGCGCCACGTTGACCTCCTCTACCCCCCCCAACTTCGTCGAAAAGGGCGGGCCACCCCAACCCCGGGCCGTCCTGGGGCTGACCCCGGCGAAGGGCGGCCGGAAGTGGAAGACTGGCCAGCCCCGACACGGCGGGGATGAAAAGGGGGCAAGAACAGAAGTGCGAGGCGGAACAGACGCACTGGCCTGGAACGTCCCTGTCCTGTGCCCGTGCATGGCGCCAGCGCTTGCAGCAGCACCCCGAAGAGGACCGGCAGAAGGACGGGACGGAGAAGACCCCGCTCGCGACACAGCGCATCGTTGCGTGGCGTAAGCAGGGTCCGCCGATAGAGAAGCGTAGCGTCCCCAAGCATCCTGCGCAAAAAAGCCCCGACGTAGAGAGCGCAGAGTACAACAAACCCTGACGAATATCCAAGGGGGCTGTCCGGCAGAACGAGGACCGTACCGTCCGGCGGTGCCGAGTTGCCACGCACAAAACCGCCTTCAGCTCGGGAACCAAAGACACCGCGAGCCGAAGGTGGATCCGCCGAACGCGGCCCAAACCCTCGCGAAGAACGCCTGGTGTAGACGCCTCGAGAAGCCGCAGGTGGTGAACAGATGGCTGGAGGGAACCGAAAAGACAAGATAAGAAGTTCGTCACCCCCCGTCGCAAGGGAAAATCCCTGGCGACAGAGGACGTATCTGGGTGAGAGAAGAACGGGGTAGCAATAGAACAAAGGTCAAGAACGGTTTCGCGTATCCAGGCCCAGAACGTGCCGTCCAACCCGCCGATAGACACAAGAGGAGGCAACAGGGACGACTCCGGGGGAGGGACTGAAGGAGAGCCGTACATGGAACGGTTGGCGAAGTCGCAGGCCCCAGCAAACCAGGCCCCCAAAGGGAGAGGGCGACCGAGCACGATGGCTAAGCCAGGCGTACCGTCGGCGCACAAACCTGTCCCATAGGAGGACAGTCCCGTCAACACAGCCAGGGAATGAACATCCTGAAGGATGTCCCGGCGGCTGAAGTCTAACCAGAGCGTAGGCCTGCAGAAGGGAGGGGGACCGTAGCAGGGGTAGGTAGGGTGAGGCGCCGAGGGTGCGTCACCGCCAAGATGCGCGATAAGAGGGAGTCTTGCATCGACTCCAAGCGCCCGTCGATGCGTGACACAAGCCACGCATCAAGCCACGTCGATGCGTGACACAAGCATAGCCGACAATCGATCCGAGAGAGGCGCCCCCCCCCCCAAGATTGGTTGGCCTGCAGGGGCGAGCGTGAGCGGGAGCGAGATCCACGACACGAACCAGCAGAGTCGCGGCCCAAGGAAGGCGAGCGACCACGGTTGTGTCGCCGCTGAGGGACTCGTCCCTGAACGCGAACGCCCGAGGGGGAAACAGCACCATCCCCCTCTTCCAGCGACACGTCAGCCCCTGAGAAAGGGGACCCCGAAACCTCGCTATACCCCACCAAGCCAAGAGGAGGGGTACCCCCGTGGCGAGACGGTAAGTGAAGGGCAGGGAGAGAAGAAGGAGGAGGAGCAGGACGACGTGAGTGGGAAGGCTGGCCGGGTGAAAAGAGGTCAGAAGGAGCCGCGGGGGGAAACAGAGCAAGGAGCCCCGGGGCTGAGACAACAGGGCGGCCCGACACCGAGGCGGAGGAGGGAGGGACCGCCACCGTGGGACGAGACCGTGAAGGAAGAAGAGGCACCGAAGCAGGTGAAGTAGGAGGAGAAGCAACTACATCCTGGTGGACCCTCCTGGACAGTGTAGGAGGAGGGAGCAGAGGGCCAGCTACAGCCGGAACCTCCGTGCGCGTAGAGGACAAAGGAAGAGGACGTCGTTCGAGCAGGGGAAGCGGGCGGAAGGTAGTAGAGCCCCTACCCGTAGAGGCCAGGGAAGGGCGCACAGGGGCAGAGCCGCTAACCCCGGCCGCAGGGTGAGAACCATGACGAGGGCGATGGGCGCCGTCAAGGCGATCAGGAGGACAACGAGGGGCAGCAGAGGACGGGCGACGAGGCGAGCGAGAGCGCGGACGGAGCAGGGGATCCCCCCGACGATGTGACGACCGGCTGCGGGACCCAGGGGAGAGGGCCCGAGCAGGGAGAGGGCCAGGCGAACGGCCTTCAGTCGGGTCAGGGATACCCAGGGCGACGCGGATCCGGGCGGCAACAAAGGCTGGGGATCGGTGGCCCACAGTCCTAATGTGGCGGGAGAATATCGCCCACACTGACTGAAGGGAAGCAGAGGCCACTGCCACCGCTGAGGAACCAGGGCTATGGTGCACCACAGCCACCAGGGCCAGACACGGGCCACACAGAGCAGGGAGGTAGGCCGGAGAGGACACACAGTGCGAGTGGCGCAAGCAGGACGTGTGGCTCCCCAAGCACGGGGAGCTACAACCATGGCGAAAGCAAGGCAGCCTACCTGCACTGGAAGAACACACACCATAATCAGCACGTCGAAGGAGTAAGTGGAGAGAATGTCCAAGAAGAACCAGGGAAGGAGCATGGGGAAACAGGAGCACACATGCAAACAGGTATCCGTACTCACCCTAAACCGGGAGCACAGAGGTAGGTGAGTAGGGCGGGCGAGGTGGAAGAGCACTAGCAGAACCTGCAAAGATGGAGAAAGTGTTAACCACCACTCAACATCTTACATGCAGGGCCTATAACACCAGTAAAGTGCACACACCAAAATAGTTTCAGGCAACAAGATGACATAAAAAAAGGTCAACAGTGAAAGCCAACTATTACCGCAAATTTGCGGGCCAATGGAGGCATAACTGTACCGACACAACCCTCCCGCATCTTTGAGGGACCCCCCACCGATCCCCGCAAATTTGCGGGGAGCCGAAACGTCCCAGAGGACCGAATCGAGCTCCCGCAAATTTGCGGGACCGGCCGAGATGGTCCGGCGCCGAAAAAGCGAGAGGAGCGTCTAGGGAATACCAAAAAAGGCCACAAAAATGCGTCATCTCCTTATGAACTCCAAGCGATGATGGCCATCAAGCTGAGCAGTGTCTTCCTTGAAGTTATCCTAACTCAACCGGTAAAGGGAGAGGCAAGGAAGACACATCAGGGGAGAGGAGGCACATCCCCCAGGAACCACCCAACCCACAGAGATAGAGCAAAGCCCATGAGGAGAAGTGGCAGGAAGGGTGGTTTTGCACAAACAGGGGCCCCCTTGGGGTACCCCTGGATTGGGCAAAAGACTAGGAAAGGATGGAGGTGAAACAGGAAGAGAAAACAAAAACCAGTAAATGAAACTGGCGAGAAAAAGGGTGGCCTAGCCGTGAGCAGAGAATGTGTCAGGTGCGAAAAACCCTGTGGTGTGAAGGAGGGGCCCCCGTGGGGTACCCCTGGATGATCACGAACCACCTGTCGCCCAGGCCCTTGAGACACAGTGAAGGCTCGAAAGGGGGGACTCGGGAATAACGCTAATAATGCGGCCGACACAAACTCTACAAACAGCACCGCCACCAACGAAATCTCAGATTGTTTACCAACGGTACACCTAAGGCTATGAAAAAATGAAAACTCATAGGGGCATAGCAATTCCTGAATGAGAAAACGAGCTAGGCTAAAATAAGCTAAAAGCTAAACTATACCCAGACTAACAGGAAAAAAGAATATGAAAAGAGAAAGAATGAAAAACATATACGAGGAACGCCAGGCGCCCCCGTACCTTCGGTAGGCTATTTCCACACGCGTCTCCATTATACACACTTAGGAGCTCATTTACGTGTGCCCTAGATCACGTAACATCTGTCTAACAAAAAAGAAGGCCAGATAAGCCGAAAACGAACCTAAACAGGGTGAATTAAAGGAGCACAACAAAAGCGGACTCAATCAATGGAGGCGCGTGAAAAAATGATAACAAGAGAGGGTCGCTCATGCGTACGTTCGACAGGGATCTGCACATGACGGAACACGGGATGGGCCTTAAGCGGTAACTAAGGTAAACCCCTTTTTCTTCTCTTCTATGCTTTTTTCACCTTCGGTGGTAGTTTTGGTTAATGTACAACGTCTCCTAGAGCAAGATAAGGAGTAGACTCTAGACGTTTTCTTTTTTAACGGCGGTTGGAATGACGACATAGCAGTCAAAATAGACAAGTCGTCATTGCAATTAGGTTAATAGCTTTGACGTTGGATTTGCCAAGACTACTAATAAATTGCCTTCTGGCACCTAAGTCACAACATTGTCTGTCAACATTTGGTTCATTAATGTTTCTAACTCTAGAGATAGTTGTCCATTATTGAACTGAGCTCTGAGGAGGGGTTAGCTTGTTTGTTAAAAATGCCAAAACATATCTATCTGAGGGCTTAGCAACAGAGCATGAACCTCATTACAGGTTGTTTGGGGAATCAAACTACTTGTGAATCGAGGTGAAAAGAGAGCTAGAGTGGCAATATCTTTGGGTATATTCTTGGACAATTGGATGAGTGGATACTGTCTAGCTCTAGTTGCATCAAAATTTGCAATAACGGCGGATCCCCAGATCGACCGTGGTGATTTTACCTACACCACAACAAAAGCAAATCTTGACATTCCCAGTGGTAATCCGAGAATTACCACGTGAAGCTCTTCTGATAAAATGAAGTGTAGACCTGGAGTTTTGTTCAGGGATAGAATCTGCTATTTGCCTCATGGCTTGTGCAGGATGTTGTTGCGTGATAACATTTTGACAGTAACCTACGGGTTCTTTGACGCCGTCTAATGTCTTTGTCAATCCGTGCAGGGTAGGTGTATTTATCATGGGGTCAACTAGTTGGGCACAACCTATTTTTGGAGATCTGAGATATTTCCCGAGCTTCTGGGGAATAGAGTAGGAGTGTTATGTATGCCTAGTGGTAAATTGGTGATCCTCCGATGGGAGTTTGTGTGGGGGGGGGGGGGGCATCCCCCCAAGTCAGGGTCATTTACTCTGCCTCAGTCACCCAATTAGCTCATGGGCCATCTCTTAGAGTGTATAGTTCCAACATAGGAATTTTGTTCTCTGACCTTTTTGTGGAGCAACCTACGGGTTTTGAGAGATTAGAGAGATTTAATGGTAATACTGTATGTCCATCAGCCTTATTCACGTCAGACCATGGTTTGCAGCGCTTCCCTGAAGGGACCGTGGGTCTCTGTGTGTAAGTAAGGTACTTAGCATCCAATAGAATTGGGAAATGTTTTTTATGAATACGTCAAGCAATTGGCCTTGTGCCTCTTTGCACGTAGATTCCTCAGCTCGTCCATTTTAATAATCCACTCCTTTGGTATTGGTACCAAATCTGGTTGACCTGTGTCAGCATTAGTAGGTGTTACCCTGGTAGTTGTTTCCAGTATCGGGATTTACCCATTAGTAGAGGGAGAGGGTTCTTGAACCTTTCGGGTTCCTGTGCAATGGGTGGGGGTTGAAATCTGTGATAGAACAAGGGATACTGGGAATACCCGGAGCTTGGAGACTAGTCTGAGTGGAGGATGTAGGAGTGGCTGTTATTTTATGAGCAGGTTGTTTAGGATGGACAGGTACCTGAGCCAGTGGAACTGTGTTTGGTATGGCATGTTGTAACCTGGACGGAGCAAGAGAAATACTTGGAGATCTCGGATAGCCTTGTCTAAAGGCGTAACATTTTCTGTTCAATTTGCTTGTCACACTCCTGCATAGATTTAAGAAAAATACCTGAAATTCACCCAACCAGCCCCCTGGGTTTATGTATTTCAGCTTCAATATTCACCTGAATCAGTTTTAGGGTGAATCAGAGTGGGTGGAACAAACAACGGAGTTGATTCAATATGTTGTTCAATAGTATCACCTAGCTGTACTAGGGAAAAGAGGAGGGGGGGGGGGGGACGACATGTTCAGCACTTGGATCAGTCAAGGAGGTAGAGGAGACAGGTAATTCTATGTTTTTTTTTATGAAAACAGGATTAACAGGGTGACTGACTATGTTAGACAAATGTCAAGAGTCTGGGGATATGTGTGTAGAGTGCAGGACCTGAAATCCTGATTGCGAGTCGGGGAAGTTTGGGACTTAGAAGGTGGGTCGCATTTCAGTTTGTGATTTGTTAACTTCCAAGGAGCCCAATGGAAATATGCCTAACGGCCTTATTGGGCTATCCTTAGCTGGAATTATGCCAGGCTGGTACATGTCATATTTGTAACATATTATGTGGTACCAACTCTGTAAAAATGCTAATTGAGTAAATATTATTATTATTATTATTATTATTATTATTATTATTATTATTATTATTCTTTTGTTGTTTACTGGAAGGCCCTGAGCTGACCGACCCAAGTCTTTTCCTGCTAGTTCCGGACATTTTCTTGTCAGGAGGTGGGGACTAGCTAGGAGTTCTAGAAGAGATAATTCTAAAAAGCTTACATACTTTAGCATTCCTGGTACTTGGAGATTTTTGTAAAAGGTACCTGAAATGTAAGGTTTTACTGAACTCCATATAGATAATATGACCGAGGGTATAAATGTTTTTTGGGTCATGGTTATGAGCAAAAATTTATGATTAGTGAAAGTACACTTAGCCGGTGAACCGGAACAGTCTAGTGATTTGTAAAATGAACTCACCTTAACATATAAGGTGTAAGGCTCCTCCAGTGGTTGTCACTTGGTCAGAGGAGATCGTTCTAATTGTTGAAGAGATTCTTCTCTGGTAGCTCGTTTGAGCCTGGAAATCATAACAAGGAGTCAGTGTTGTATGGTGGAATTAATACCGGAATTATTAGGTCTACTTAGATTTTGGCAAAATAGGATCTGGTCATGTCTCGTTTATTTTAATTAAACTACAGTTGCCTTTTATGTAAGAAGTAGCCTAGTGAATTGTTACTACGGTATCACTGGATATAATTGCTATTTTTTTTTATTTTTTTTTTTAGAAAGGGAAAGAAAACTTGTACTTGTTCCCTGGAAATTAATTAAAATATGTAATTAGTGAGAATAATTACTCTGTAATTTTTTAGTCAGGTATAGCCTTTTTAGAAAGGGAAGGAAAACTTGTACTTGTTCCTGGAAATTAATTACAATATGTAATTAGTGAGAATACACTTCGTAGGTGAATTGTAAATGTCTAGAGTTTTGCCCAGTGAACTCACCTTAGAGATATAGGTTTTTTAGCCGAGTGAAGGGAGCAACAGGTGAGATGGTCATGTCTACCATGGCCTTGAAATCTGGAATACTGTTCAGCTCCTGCTGTGGTTATCACTTGGTCGGGAGGGAACGTTCTCATTGTTGTCCAGATTCTTCTCTGGAAAACGCCGTGCAATACTGAGCCTGTGAATCATACCAAGGAGTCAATGTTGCATAGTGAGATGGAAATGGTACTTATTTGGGCCTACTTAACTTGGGCACAATTAGGCACTAGCCTTGTATTGTTTACTTTAAGTAAACTAATTAGATAGAAGTACTTATTTAAGTTCTCGTATCTATCGTAAATCCGATAAGTTATGTTAATTACTGGCACCCGGGCCTGTCACTAATATGGTATGACATCCTTATTATAGTATGACTAAGCCTAGAGTACCCGGCAAGAATTTCCATTTGAATCCCTTATTGGAACCCTGGTTTGTTTTTCTTAAGTATGACAAAATTTAGGGCCGGTAAAATATGTCTTTATTAACCTCTCGGCTGCGCATGGGGGGTATGAGACACCACACGCCTGTGCGCACGTATTTGAGCTGTTCCCATCACTAACATCGTTATTTTACCATAAATATCGTTAATACTTATTCATATGCGCCTATTTTACCATTAATATGAAGATATTAACCAGTTACAACAATAAAACAAGTGGAAACAGTGTTTGGCTGGTCAAAATCGCGAAATGAAAGCGAGAGTGTATGTACAAAGGAGTACAAAGGAAATCAAGCAACAACAGGTCTAGTGACCCTTCTAGGTTGCTTGTCCTCCAAAACACTGAGGATCAAGTGTCCAAACAGTGGTTTAGAGTGGGTAAGGGAACATTGGAAAGGGAACTACTGCCCTGCCACTAACGTGGCAGGACTAGGAAGTTAGTAGGGGTGTGAGTGAGTGAGTGTGAGCCAACCTTCCACTCACGAAGCTTTGAGAGACACTGGAGGTACCTCTCAATTCTCTTCCTGACTTCTCCCCTAATTCCCACGCTTGGTAACACTGATGACAACGCCCTGCTAGCAACTCCCTAATGTTAGCACGAAAATAGACCACAGAATAAGGGAATAACAGGGAAAATTGGTGATAATTGAAGGAGGGGGGGGGGGGAAGTGGGAAAGGAGGGGATTTGGAGGAGTGATATTTGGCATGGCCCAGGGGCAAAGAAAAAAAAAAATTCAAGTTTTTTTGGGGTGTTATAAATGGATTTTTTTAGGCCCAGGATCTTAAGAGTCTTCCCGCAGTCGCCCGGGGAAACTCTTAAGAGTCTTCCCGCAGCTCCTGGGTTAAGGGTTTGGGTCCGCTTAGGGTACCCGGTGAAAATAATGTTGTTTAGGCTAGGCCTAGAGTACCCGAGGTTTTCAAAAGAATTTTGTTGTAATATATGCTGTCGTCTTGACAGTCGTCAGAGCACTCGGTAAACTGGCTTACTGGAGCCCGGCCGTTTTTATGGCATTATGTTACGACCCGGTGGCATTGGCACCCGGGTCTGTTATTTAAAAGAATATTGTTGTACTGTAATATATGCTGTAGTCTTGACAGTCGTCAGAGTACTTGGTAAACTGGCTTACTCGAGCCCGGCCGTTTTTATGGCATTATGTTACGACCCGGTCGCATTGGCACCCGGGTCTGTTATTATTTTGATGGCTGTCAGAGTCACCCGCAATAGCCTAAATCGTATCACCCGGGTCTGTCCTCGTCTTGACAGTTGTTAGGGTACCTGGCCCTTAGCCTGTTGGTACCCGGCCGGGTTTATCTTTTAAGTTTGTTGTGGGTTAGAATACCACTCGGTATTGTAATGCTTGGGTAGACTCAGTGGTCTGGTTAATCTGCTCTACATAACTAACTAACTAGCTTGGGTAGATGGCCGTCGCCTGTATGTGCTCGGCTTTGACTTTATATTTGTATGGTATTATTGTATCACCCGCCCATCTGGGTACCCGGGACTGTCTCCATACCCGGCAGTCTTGGTGCCCGGGCCTTATTGAGATAAGGCCTAGGGTACCCGGGGACTTGAGAGTGTATGGTATTATAAAATCATCCGCCCATCTGGGTACCCGGGACTGTCACCATACGCGACCGTCCTGGTATCCGGGCCTTGGTACCCGGGCCTTATTGAGATAAGGCCTAGGGCACCCGGGGATTTGAGAGTGTATGGTACTATAATGTCACCCGCCTATTTGGGTACTCGGGAGTGCCTCCATACCCGGCAGTCCTGGTACCCGGGCCTTGGTAACCGGGCCTTATTGAGATAAGGCTTAGGGAACCCGGGGACTTGAGGATGCATGGTATTATAATATTATCCGCCCATCTGGGTACCCGGGACTGTCACCATAACTGGCAGTCCTGGTACCCGGGCCTATTGAGATAGGGCCTAGGGTACCTGGGGATTTGGAAATTCTCATCATGCCATATTTTTTATGCACTCGTTTCTCATCATGCCATATTTTTTATGCACTCATAAGGGTAGGCCTCTCGGGCACGAGTGTTAATTGGCGAATATTGTGTGTCTTTGTACATGACTATTACATCGTTCTGGGGCTGTAAGTCAGTTGAATATATTTAAATATGATATTATTATGGGTACTTATTTGTTGTAGGTCTACTTGATACCCTTGAAAATAATGATATACGAGTGCTTAGATGAGCAGTACAAACTAGGTTCATAATGAAATGTAATTGGATTTCGCAGTACAAACTAGGTTCATAATGAAATGTAATTGGATTTCGCTTAGATGAGCAGTACAAACTAGGTTCATAATGAAATGTAATTGGATTTCGCAATATAGAGACTATCAGCTGTAGTCTTGCTGGTTCTATTGAAACTAATGCATCTAAAATGACTTGAAGGCAAATATATGATGAGGCACTCGTGATTGATTAATGTTAAAGTGATATGTATTCACTTTTTAAAGAAAACTTGGAAGTTAATACTGAAAGTTTTGTAGTTTATTGTGGTGCGAAGAATTTAATGAAAATAGGTTAAAAGTTTTCGAAAATAGGCTTAGGAAATTTGTTCCTAAGTACAAAGTTTACGGTGGCATGAAAAATAACCTCTGGCCTGGGCACAACCAGGGGTTACCTGTCAGGAATTACAGATATATGAATAGGACACTCACATATAATTCAACACTGAAGGGAATATCTATCAAGCTATAATGTTAAAACACAACTATCACAGAACAAAAAGACACTGCAGCTAAAGAGCCAAGATTCGTATGATACGAAACAACGAAATAAACACATTAATTTGGGGCTCTGTGAACAGTGAAAGTGGCTTCTTGATCGGCACGTACGTCGGCCAGCCAGACTAAAGTCCTTACTTTACAGGTTTACAAGTGAAATTGGTCCACATAAATACATTCCTAAACATGTATATGACTTCAACTGCAACAAGACTCACTATGGACCAAAACTGATGCGTTTAAGAGGGGCTATGTAACACTGTAACGGCCGTAAGGAAACGTTTGTCTGCTTTGGGTGGCCGACGGACGAGAGAGAAAGCCCCTGCGGGTGATAGGTAGCTAGCATAGTGTGGGAAGCAGAGGAAGATCGGAGCGCGCGTGGGCGCGATGTTCAAACTGTGCTAATTCTTTTCTTATTTATTTCCTACTTTTCAGTGGCTCCGACCTAATGACGTACCATAGGAATGATTAAGGGGTACCCCCTATGATGATCTTGGTTCTCGACTGTTGTGATCTAGGTTAACCCGGGCTCAGAGGAGCCCGGAACGAGGCCATATTAACATAGGCTCTTACGTCATTGACGTAAGGAGCCACCAATAAATTATGTCTATGGAAGTGATAAAATGGCCAAAACAATGCTATTTTATTTTAGTTTTCTTGTATTCCTTCTCATATTCATTCAAGTCTTCAAACAAAATTGCTCCGGTTTGACACCTTGCACATGAGCTGCCGCAGTCGAGTGGAGAGCATGCTCACGTGTGAATCTGCTTGACTTGGGTTCGATCCCAGCCAAGGCGGACATTTAGTGGGTGTGGTAGTACGTCCTAGCATGTATATCATGTTCGCACCCAGTCGGGGGACACCTCGACGACGTATACAGACTATTAACCCGGCAAGTGCGGCAAGACTCATATAAGTTTCACTGGTGTGCTGCGGGAAGCCTTATATAATCCAAGGCCTAAAAAAACCCATTTAAATCAGCCCTGTATCAATTTTTTTTTTTTTTTTTATTATTGCCCCTTGGCCATGCAAAATATCACTCCTCCACATCCCCCCCCCCCCCCCCCCTTCGATTATCACCGATTCTCCCTGTTATTCCCTTATTCTTAGGTATATATTCGTGCTAACATTAGCGAGTTGCTAGCAGGGCGTGGTCAGCTGTGTTACCAAGCGTGGGAAAGACCGAGAGAGAGACTACCACGCAACAGTGTCTCTCCAGCCGTCTTCACGGCTGGCTGGCTGGCAGGCTGCCTGAGCCATACGTTATGTAACTCCCAGCCTCTATCGCCGATTTTGACCATCCAAACGCTGTTTCCACTTGTTTTATTGCTGTAACAGGTTATTACCTTTTTAATCAACGTAAAATAGGCGCATATGGATAAGTATTAATGATATTTATGGTACGATGACGATTTAAGTTTAGGAAACAGTCTAAATACCTCCGCACAGGGAGGGGTGGCCAATACCCCACCTACGCAGCGGAGAGGTTAACACACATACCAAAGCCATTCCAACAGCTTCCTCTTATCTACAACACCCCTTCTCTGCTATCTACACTCTCCCAGCCGTATAGTACTAGTGTAAGGTCTGATGGCGTAACGGGATCCCAAATGTAAGACCTGGCACACCTATCTCTTTCCAGATAGGCCTACCTCTCGTCACTTCATACACATTTGCCTTATCGCTTACTTCATTCAAGTCTTCCGCACATCATCCTCACCTTGTCATTCATTTCTTTCTCAAAACCATTTACACCCCTTCTCGGAATTTACTATGTCTGGCAAAAATGCAAGAAAAAACAGTTTCTTCACTCTCCTCCTTAACCCCTTCTGTACCGGCGACGTCCTTTTAGTTCTACTCTGGTTACAATTAGACAATTTTATGAAGTTTAAAAAGGGCCTCCAACAATTAACAGGCTTCGAACTATCTCACTTAACACATTCTACTACCACAGATCCTTCTTAAACTGCACTAAATCGTCTAAGAATAGCTAGATTATAAGTAATACAACGTCGCGGTACAGAAGTTAATTCCTCTCAGTCTATTGGCCTATTCAGTTCTTCCTCATTCATCCACATCCAGATAAAATTTCTTCTATTCAAGGAATGCTCTTGCTGCTTCACACCACCTGTTATTTCATTCCCTTTTAGCATCCTTGCAGCTATCTCAAGACTCACTTAACCTTTTATTTCCTTTCAGCCACATATACCACTCTTATTCCTTCCTAATATAGACAATTACCCATCCCTTTGCTTAATGGAGGCGTGTGAATTTCAGTTTTATTTTTGTGTGTTCATTGTTTTTCTGTTGTGTTGTCCCTCTTCGGGCTCTGTCTCGAATTGGCCACCCCCAGATTTTTGTTTTTTTCTTAAATGGGGAATGGGCCTGAGTAAATACAGTACTGTAGATAAATAGATACCTTCCTTCCTAACAGGGCTGTTCAGCCAGGCCACCTAGGGAATTACTACTACTACTACAGTACAGTACTACGGTGCTGTTCGGCCAGGCAGCTTAGGGAACAACAACAACAACAACTACAGTACTATTATTATTATTACTTCGTCTTTTTCATCCTACCTTATTTCTCTACCCTTCTACCCATAGCATCATTAATTAACATCAAATCTATGACTGACCTCATTCCATCTATTCCTCTTCAAGTTGCCTACCCATCCAGCCTCGTCAGATTCAGTATCTCTAGCTCCATCCATATCTTCACTGAAGTCTAACACCATCTGCCCATTCGTGTCCATTCTTTCTCCCAACAATCCTATATGGCCGTTGAAAATTCCCATAACTACGCCGTAATTCCCGATAAGGGGTGACCATGAACATTAGGCGTTTGTCACAAATCGCTAGGTCAAGTTGCCCGGGCTTGACATCTACTAAAAACATTTTGAAAGTGCGGGCTCGATCCGCTGACCCTTTGATCAACAGCCGACGCTCTACTGACTATGCCATGGCTCGCGACTTATCTCTCCCTCATTTTCTCACCACTTTTTGTATAGTCTCATATTTCTTCATATTCTCTTCCCTCTCCACTCTTCCTCTTTCCACACTCTACTACAACTACTACAGTATTTTTTTCCAGCTGATGGTGAACTGAATCCCTTAGCAGTGAATTTCTCTATACTTAATGGGAAACTATGAAACTAATATGTATCTACATCTTATTACCGACTTGTTTTTCATAATTAACAACAAATTTCCCTACAAAATGTTCGTCTTAACCAAGTAATGAAGATGGGGACATGGTAGTTTATCCTCAGCTGAAACAAAATAGACTATAGGTCACCCCAACCTCCCCCTGCTTTCAATAATCTCACTGCTGCGGGCCGTGGCATGGTCAGTAGCGCGTCTGACTGGTGATTGAAGGGTCTGTAGTTTGATCCCACCCTGTGCTACTGGTAGACATCAATAGTTTGGACACTCAGGTCTAGCGATTCATGGCAAATGTCCAGCAAACTCCCTGTAACAAGGGCACCCCCTAGCCCTGACAATCAAGGGAGTGTACGTCATTAAAAACGGCATCAAATCAAATGTATTTACCTAATTCTATCTATCTATCTATCTATTGCCTGACGCCGTGATCCCCGAAGGGGTGGCCACGAACGAACCGCCCCCATGCACCTCTGTCCCCAGTCAGTCGACGCCCTCGCCCCTCGTCGACACCAGCACCGCCTTCGTTCATGTACTTCCTCACTCCATCCTTCCACCTCTCATTCGGTCTACCTCTCCCCCTCTGTCCCTCCACCTCGCTCTCGTACACCCTCTAGTCATTCTCTCGCTTTCCATACGTTCCATATGGCCGAACCATCTCAAGTTGTTCCTTTTCACACTTTCCAGCACATCTACCTCCACACCACACCTCCTTCTTACTTCCTCATTAGTCTGTCTATCCCTCCATGTAACTCCGCACGCACTCCTTAAGTAATTCATTTCCACTGCTCTCACTCTTGGTCTGAGTCTCTCAACCAACGCACATGCTCCGCTTCCGTAAGTCAGTGTCGGGATTACCACACTGTCATGCAAGGACTTCTTCACTTCCATACTGACCACCCTATTTCTTGTTACCGGTACTGCTTTTAGCGTTCCTACAACCCTCTTCCCCTGTTGTACCCTCTCCCGCACCTCTTCATCCATAGTCCCATCTTTACTCAAACACACTGCCCAGATACTTAAAAGAGTTGACGATCTCCATAGCCTGACCGTTTCAGCTTCACCTCACACTCTGTGACTTCACCCCTTTCGAAGACCATAACCTTGCTCTTCCCGTATTTACCTTCAAATTCCGTTTTTCGCACACTGTTCCAAACTCATTTACCAGACCCTGCAACTCCCATTCATTATCACTCATAAGAACTGTATCATCCGCAAACAGCAGTATAGGTAGCTTCCACTCAATTCCCTCCCTTTTCAGCGATACACCAACATCCACTGCTCTTGATAGTATTTCTTTCATAACTCCATCCATATATACAGTAAACAACCACGGGGACATCACACACCCCTGTTTCAAACCAACATTCAGGTCAAAGAACTCGCTCTGCTCACTCTCCACACGTACTGCCGCCTTTGCACCCTCATACATACTCTTCACTGCTTTCAGCAACTTGCCCTCTACCTAATTGTATTTACCTAATTGTAGTTTACAGGAGTTGAGCTAAGCTTGTGTTGTCCCGTCTCTCAGTCTACTTTTTATCCAATTTTTTCTTGAAAATATGGATATTCCTTGCCCCTACCACCTCCTCCTCCAGCCCATTCCATTTGTCAATACATCTATAGGGGAAGCTAAACTTCCTGATATCGTTCTTGCAGGTAGGTCTTTTTACTTTGTAGCTGTGGCCTCTAGTTATTCCTGTATCCATAATTAATATATCCTCCCTATCCAGCCTCTCCAGCCCCCGGGTGCATTTGTACATCATTATCATGTCTCCCCTCTCTCCTCTCTGTTAGACTCGGTAGATTTAATTGTCTAGCCTCCCTTCATATGGCAGTTCTCTGAGACTTGGAACCAATCTAGTAACTGCTCTCTGGATTCTTTCTAACTTGTGAATAGCTTCTTTAGATGCGGGGGGACCACACCACTACTGCATACTCCAATCTTGGTCTAATCATACTCTTCATAATTTTCGCTACCATGGTCTCATCCAAGTGTTCAGAGCAACTTTCATATTCCCGGCCATTGCATACATTCCGCTAAAGAGCTTGGTAATATGTTTCTCTGGCGACAAATTATCTTGTATAATCAACCCTAAATCCTTTTCTTTTTCGGCCTTGCTAATTATATTATCTCCCATCCTGTACTCCCAATTTGGTCTATTCACACTTCTTCCCATATTTAACACTTGGCATTTACTTATATTAAATTTCATTTTCCACTTGGTGCTCCATTTGTATATTTTTATCTAAATCCCCTTGCAGCTCCTCACAACTACTTTTATTTGTTATTTGTTTCATAATTTTTACGTCATCTGCAACATTGACATGGAGGAGTTTATGTCTAGCGGCAGGTCATTCACGGACATAAGGAACATGAGAGGGTTGCCAACACAGATCCCTGCGGCACACCACTCTCAACTTTCCGCCACGATGAGTAAGTTCCTCTAATGTTGGTCCTCATTTCCCTATCTGTTAAATAGCTCTCCATCCATTGCAGCAAACTCCCCCTGACACATCCTAGCGTCTCAAGCTTAGATAACAATCTCTTATGTGGTACCTTATCGAATGCTTTGGAAAGGTCTAAGTAGACGCAGTCCACCCATCCGCCTCTTTCTTGGAGTACATCTATCACCCTACTGTAATAACATAGCAAACTGGTAACACAAGACCCTTCTCTGAATCCAAATTGCTTTGGGGTTATTATCTTCTTTTCTCTCCAACATTTTCATCCATCTCTTCCTAATTAGCTTTTCACAAATCTTGCATACAATACTAGTAAGTGAAACTGGTCTATAGTTTAGAGGGTCCTCAGGGTTTCCATTCTTGTATATCGGAATGACATTAGCTCTTTTCCATTCAACAGGAACCTGTCCTTATCTAAGGGAGCTTGAATTATGTCCCTCACTGGCTCCACTAATTGCTCTGCACACTCCTTTTAAAACCCAGGTCAGACACTTCATCCGGTCCCATAGCTTTCCTTACTTCAAGTCCTCTCATTGCAGATAACAGCTCATCTCTAGTTATTTCAATCTTACTAAGACCACTCTCCAGTACTCCCGCCTGTGGTTCGTCAAAACCTTCCTCTCTAGTTAAAACTGACCCCAATTTGTTATTCATTACCTCACACATGTCCGATACATTTTCATACGTCCTAGCATCAACTCTTAATTTAGTAATTTGGTTTCTTTGCCTTCAACTTACTGTTTATATATTTATAAAATAAATCTAGGATCACTTTCACATTTATTTACTATGTTCTTCTCATAGTTCATTTTAACTTGCCTAATTATGTTAACATATCTATTCCTCTCCTGTTTATATTTATTCCGATTACTCTCAGTGTTCCTTCTTCTTAATCTAGCCCAAGCTGCATCACGCCTACCCAAAGCTCTTTTGCATTTCAAATTAAACCAATCTTTCTGCTTAGTAAAATTTCCAGTTTTATATCTTGGGACAAACAGATTGGTTCCTACTCTATAAATTTCGAGGAATCTACTATATTTACCTTGTACGTCCTGTTCCTTCAAAATAGATCCCAATCTACTCCCTCTAAATATGTTTTCAAGGATACATAATCAGCTTTACTATAATTTAATCTGTCATTTATGTAGCTATTGTCTAATCTATTGGCATTACTCGAGGTCAACTTCCATTTTAGTAATAGGTGATCACTTTTACCTACAGGACATAGATAGTTTATATCACTAATTTCGTGAGGATCCTTTGTAAAAATCAGATCGAGTTTAGAAGGTTCGTTATTACCCCTCATTCTTGTATTTTCCTTCACATGTTTTGCAAGTACATTTTCCGTAACCAACTCCACTAGCCGACTTCCCCAAGATCTCTGATTTGGCCCTGCATCTCCCGATTCCCAATCAACCTCACTACAGTTGAAATCTCCTACCAAGATCAATCGATTCTTCCTTAAAAGCAATCTTCTCAACGACTGAATCATATCCTCGACCATCTCCTCAAACTCCAACTCCCTCATGCTCTGGTCTTTGGTGGCATGTAAGCTACTGCTATGTCTAGCTTTTTTCCTTCTATATCATTGAGTTCAACTGCCATTATTTCTGCCTTGTCATTATTTAACTCCACTTGCTTTGCTGTCATAGGGTTCTTAACTAATACTGCACTCCACCTCCCCTTTTTCCCTTTCTATCATATCTCCATATATTATATCCTTCACTAAACACTATATTGCTGTCAAAGTCCTGGTTCAGCTTTGTCTCCGTCAAACAAACTATCTGTGGTTGATCCTTTCTTAATATATCATCCAAATTCTACCTTTTTACTGTTTATTCCATCTATATTAGTGTAGTAGCACAGTATATTGGAATCCTCCCTCCTCTTGGTTTCTCTTCCCTCCCTGCCTCCCGCCCATCCCATCAGGTTCACCTCCTCTTCCATCCCCTCCCTGACCTACCTCCACATTCCCTGCTAGTTCTATTCTCCTCCCCCCCCCCCCCCCCCTCCACAATCTCCCGCCCCTCCCTCACCATCTCTCCGTCCTCCGTAAATGTGAAAACATTTAGCTTCCCATATAGGAGTGTAGAGGGTTGGAATAGTTTGGAGGGAAAGTGGTAAGAACAATAATTATCCATTCTATTAAAGTAAAATTGGATGAAATAAGAATTGGAGACGGTACAACACGAGCCTAGCTCAAATCCTATATGCTACAACTAGGCAATTACAAGTTTGTTTAACCAGACCACTGAGTTCACAGGAAGACTCTCATAGGGCTGGCCGCTAAAACTAGGTGAATATATACAGTATATACAGTACATTTACACAAAGTGCATATAGCATACAGATAATAATAATAATAATAATGGTCTGGTTACCTATACAGTCTGGCCTGCCAATACGCGAGAATATGGGCGACACGCGAGGGCGCGGAATGAAAATTCGCGTATTAGCAATAGAGTATTATATGGGAATAAATCGATATGGGCGGCACTGACTCCAAGTTGTCTACTTTAGGCCTATTTATCTCCGTCAATTGCCACAAAAGGTTCATATATGTATACATAAACATCCAAATCATAAGAAAATATAACAATAATAATAAACTCACCTTAAAATTAACAGTAAATGTCCAACACGAGTCGGACAGCTGTTGCGCGAGCGTGGACTGAGGGTAGACTGGCGTATCCCACAATGCCCTGCGTGCCTACATAACTGGTGCGGAATGGTGGGGGCCTCGCGTATTAGCTGAACTCCCCGGAATTGCCCTTATATCGGGCCCGGATTCGCGTTTTAAAGGTACATCACGCGTTTTGAAAGTTTTGGGTATGATTCGACCCCCTCCTCGCGTATAAGGTGAATCGCGTATTAAAAGCTCGCGTATTGGCAGGTCAGACTGTACATGTATAGCACCCGTATCTCCTCCTTCGAGGATTCACAAGGGCTTGACCCTTCTTTAATCAACCAGAGACCATTACTTACAGTTTCTTACAGTTTCTTACAGTAGATCCTCTGGAAAAAGGCAAACTATGCCTGTGTATCCAGCTCAGTACCAGTACTTGCACTGCTGCGGTCGTTCACGGTGTTGGCGGCGGCGGTAGCAGACGCAACATTTTTACTATTCTGTATTTTTGTTTTATAATCAAACTTCAAATCTTGTCTTCCCCATGCTTTATCAAGATTACTTTCAAACTCCCTTATTGATTCGGAATCGACTACATACTGGGGCAGTGCGTTCCACTCATTTACCACTCTATCACAAAATGAGTTCTTTGCCTTCTCAAGCCTATTTCTTTCTTTGTAAATTTTCTTAGAGTGTCCTCTCGTTCTTGTTCCCTCCCGCATCAAGAAGATACCTTCACACACATCCTCATCGTACTTTCCTGACACTATCTTAAAAGTCTCTATCATATCCCCTCTCTTTCTCCTATATGCCAGTGTCGGAAGCCCCAGTGTCCTCAACCTCTGCTCATAGCCCGCGTTCTTCAACGTTGGTACCAACTTGCTAGCTCTCCTCTGCACTTTCTCCACTGCTTCTATATCCTTTACCATATATGGTAAAGCTCCCCCTTGCTCATGGGGAGATGGTAACCGACAGCTATATCCCAGAAAAACTTTACAATCTGAGCGGGGATTGAACGCGAGACTGCAAGATGGGAAACAGAGACGCTATCAACTGAGCCAGCTGGACGGCTACATACACATACATACCGTACACAGAGACTGAAAGAGTGAGAGAGACAGACATGATAGATAGGGGGTGAAATTACTTATAAATAAGTCTGCAGTTGTTGTTGTTGTTCCCTAAGCTGCCTGGCCGAACAGCCCCGAGTCCCTAAGGAAGGCCATGGCCACAGTCAGGCTTTCCCACAGAGCTCTCAAAGAGTGTAAATTGTGTTGTTGGCGTAAGTGGTTGTGTGAAATGCAGTCTTCTATGATGTGTTTAATGGTATGGGGTGCTGTGTTACAACCCGGGCAGGTGTCGACGACGGAGTCATCCAGTCTCTTCTGATAGCTCAGAAGAGCCGGATGGTGTCCGCATCTCAGCCTGGCCAGGTGGACTCTGTCCTCGCGAGGAAGGGAGGATTCAGAAGGATGGATTTCGGGAGGTCGTGCTTGCAGCTGCGTGTTGTCTATGAGTGAGTGAATGGAACGGCGAGTGATATGAGTATGGATGTGCTTCCGGAAGTTGGTTTGGGGTGGGCAGGGAGGGAGAGAAGACAGTATTTGTGTGTGATAGCATGTGCTGGGTGTTCTTTTGATATTCTTGGTGTCTGTGGGTGTGTAGCCATGTAGTGTAGTGGGTGGTGTTGATTCGTGGAGGCTGCTGCCAGGAATTGTGTGCCTCTCATGTCTAGATGATCTTTGACTTTGAGGACTTTGGTTTCTTGATGTAGGTGATCTGTGGGTGTCGTAGCTGTGCATCCTGTGATGATTTTCAGGGCTTTATTTGGAATGGTCTGTAAGGTCTTATGATGTGTTTCAGCTAGGTTGGAAGCCCAGGCCGGGCTTGTGTATTCCATAACTGATCTTATGTATTGTTTGTAGACTGTGGTGGTGGTTTCTTTGTTGTGTCCAAATTTCGTGTGGGCAAGTGATCTGAGGGCGTTAAGTCTGGGTGTCAGTTTCTTTTCGTGTTTGTGGTGTGCTGTTTGAATGTCATTTGGGTGTCGTATGTTACTCCTAGGATTTGGTGTGTGTGTGTGTGTGTGTGTTAGGGGTGTGTTGTTTATGTTGAGTCCCGGGACGTAATCGTGCTCTCCTGTCCAGCTTGTGAGGAGGGTTGCAGTGGATTTAGCTGGGGCTAAATTGAGTCTGTTTGTAGTGCACCATTCATGTAATGTGTCGAGATAGTCTTGAAGGAGTCTTGTTGCTGTGTCTGGGTTTTGGTGCGTGCTTGTGAGTGTTATGTCGTCTGCGTAGGAGGCTATGGTTATTTGGGGTGAATTTGGTGTATTTATATCATGCATGTACAGATTGAAGAGTGCGGGCGACAGGACGGATCCTTGTGGGACTCCGTTTGGGAAATTTCTAATGCTAGATGACTGACCGGCAAAAGTTACATGCCGTAGCTCGATTGGTAGAGCGTTCGCCTGCTAACCGTGAGGTTGACGGTTTGAGCCTCAGGCCAGCCAGTGTGTTATTAGCAGACGTCATTGCTGTTGGTGAACGGTGCGGTCTAGCAATCTGTGACTATTCACTAAGGGGAGGTGTGGCGGAGTGGTCTTGCCACTGGACTGGTAGTCCAATGGACCCGGGTTCGAATCCCAATATGTCAATGGGAAGATATTATTGGGATGGGATTTGTGCTGTACCTAGAATCGGTGCATTACCACAGCACACCGAAATGCCAAATAAATACCCTCATTGTTCCCTGATTAAATAGCATTATATGAATATTCCCATATTCAAAAATATGCTACAGGAGGGCAATGCCTAGTGAGTTAATTGCTCAATAGGTGGCGTTCTGAGAGTGAGGGTCCGAGCCTGGGGGATGAGACTGTGAAGCACAGAGGCGGAGAAGCTTCAGAGATGGACTTGCTTTGAGCTGTGAAGCTTCGCATGTCTCACTCCCTAAACTGGAACAAGACCTCACGGGCCTCACCGTGTTCAGCGGTAGAGTGTAAAGGCTATCAGCCTATGCACAAGAGGGAGTAGTTGGAATATATAAAAAAAAAAGTCCCTGATTCTTCAGGGCACCCACCCTAGCCTTGCTCTTCAGCAAGGAGTGTATGGTGGTAAAAACTACATCATCATCATCATCATCATGATGTTAGCATGGAACCACCACAAATACCCCAAGGCAGTCATTCAGCCATTCCAGAGCCTTGATTTGGTGCTATGGTGTCCCTTAACTACCACAAAATTGTTTAAATATAGCTAGAATAAAATTAAAAAGATGTCGCTAATGCAGAAGGGGTTAAAGTGTAATATTAATGAAAGGGTTAATGTTGGAGTTATAATGTTGGTTTTTGTTCCAGGTTCTCGGTAACAACGGAAGTCAGTCACCATAAAGAAGCAGCGAGTGTGTGAGGGTCATCAATAGTACCACTCATCATCATCATCACGCCACAGACATCAAGGTGTATTTATCATTACCGGTATATGAAGACATGATGCGGTTTTTTTACCACCATGCATTCCTTGCTCAATAGCTGGACTAGGGTGGGTGCCCTGATATATCAGAGACTTTAGTGAGCAGTTGCCACACTGCCACAGATTGCTAGATCGCACCGTCCACCACAGCACTGGTGTCTGCCAAATAACACACTGGCTGGCCCGAGACACAAGCCCTCAATCTCACGGCTTCCAGGCGAGTGCTCTACCAACCGCGCTATGGCTGGTGGCAGGTTTCCCACTCTCTCGTAGTGAGTCATCAATAATAGCAGGGAAGGTAACTGAGGCAACCTGGTTAACACATTACCAGAGCCGGCATCACACTAGTACTCGAGTGGCAGATAAACTTAATTAAGGGTCACTGCATTGGAATAACAAATAATTATACAGTACTGTACAGTACTGAGAAAAAGTAATACTGTATAAGCAATTCTCACCACCATGGCTGTATTTTGAATATTGTAGATCATGGATTCGTAATATCACCAACCCACCAATTAACTTACAAATAAGATCATGTAAAGACTCGCTGATTAAAGTATGTTTTTTCTGATCACTAGTGAATTTTGTTTATAAAGAAGTGACGTATGGCAACAAAATAAGCTGACTATTCTTTAACTCTTCGTTTATATTTCCTGCATTTATTTGTTTTAGTTTGGTTACATCTATCGGTATAACCTCGGAGGGGAAGCCATTGATTGCGGGGGCTGATGAGTGATTGGTGCTTCTGAATGCTTGTGGGCGAACTTTTATATGTGTTATTCTCCTGTCACCTCTTTTTCCTATCTTGTGTCAATTGCTATGTGCCTGAGTATATAGATAGATAAATAGATAGCGTCTCTTGCTGATCCTCCCTACGCCTTGTGAGAGTAAGGCCTGGCTACTGACTGACTGACGGGGTTCTATCAGTGTCATAATGGAGGCTGGATCAAATAATAAGTTAGCTAAGGGGGAGATAGTAGAGTGTGAAGGGGACCCTCTGGAAATAGTACAGTATGAAACAGAAACAGACCCTCTAGCTCTTGCGGAACCTACCAAAGTGAAATGTCAATCTGAAGTCTTTGATGATGAGATAAAGTACGAGGAGTTCTCTTATGATGAAGGTAGTGATGAAAGAATTGAAAAGTGTGAGGAATTCTTTGATGGCGAAGTCAGTGATGAAAGAATTAAAAAGTGTAAGGAATTCTTTGATGGCGAAGTCAGTAATGAAAGATTTAAGGAATTGTCTTATGGTGAAGCCAGTGAGTTAAGATATAAAAGAGAGATCTATAAAAATGAAGATTACGAGGACATAGTTAAGAATGAACATGAAGTTATGGAGAGTGATGGAGTGAGAAAGAGAGTGAAAGCCGGCAATAGCCATAGAGAAATGCTTGTCCTCGTTGAAATAACTAAATCTAGCTGTAATAAGAATGGAATCAGTAGCAGTGCAGAGGAAAATATGCCGCACTCAGTGATCAAAGCAGCCAAAATATTGCGACCCCAATGTCACCAGTGTCGGAAGGTGGTTTTCAGCAAAGCAGCATTAATTCCGGTGGTTCGTTTAGGGGTGAAAAAGTACGAGTGTTTCTCGTGCGAGAAACACAATTTGCAACTCAATTCCATCATTAAACAACTGCACCAATGTGAGGCATGCGAGAAAGTGTTTGCTAAGCAGCGAGCTCTGGCGCAACATGCTTGTATATCCAGTCCACGATCAGTACCGGTACCAGATCACGCTTGCGACGAGTGCGACCAGGTGTTCCGTTTTAAGAAGGACCTAAACCAACACCATGTTAAGGTTCACCTCGGAGTAAAGTTCAAGTGCTCTTACTGTCCTCGAGGCTTTCGCTACAAGGCCCACCTCAACCAACACTTAGCCTTGGTTCATTTAAGAGACAGGTACAAGTGTAATAAGTGTGGTGAAGGATTTTCCTATCAAAGGTTCCTCAAGCAACACTCAGAAACAATGCATTCAGAAGACCTAGACAATTCTGACAGTAATAAACAGATCACTGTAGCAAAGCAACACAAGTGCAATGAATGCAACAAAATATTTAGCAGTAAGAAACATCTCCTCGTACACTCTGTGGCAAAACACACAGGGAGCAAGAAACACAAATGTGATGATTGTTCTGAGCTGTTTAGTAGTAAGAGGCGACTCTCTATACACCAGGGAACAGTTCATTCAAAGGCCTGAAATCTAAACTAATTCCTTGAACATTACGTAACGATATTGCGTTGTTATATGTGCGATTAGTTTGGGAAAAAGATTAACTTGCTCATGTAGTAATGTACACCCTATTTGGTTGATTGTGTTCTTTTATTTATTATTATTTTATTTATTATTTTACGTAAGTGTTGTTTCCACATAGCAATTTTGATTAGTTGTCTTGTCTTTTTACTGTGTTCGTATAAGTTTTGGTTTGTTTATATTGCAAGTTTTACATTATAATCTAAACCACTAACCTCAATAACTTAAAGACAACTAGAGTAATCGAGCTAATATTTCAACTTTTTGGGAAGAGTCAGGCAGATTAGGGAATAGTAAGAGGCAACTGTCTGTACACCAGGTAGCAGTTCATTCAATAGGCAAGTCCAGTCGGCCAAATAAGTGATGTCTCGGCACCAAACCTTTAGTAATAAGATACACCTTCAGGAACACTTACTAGCTTGTTACTCCGAAGGCAAGAATTACATGTGTTAGGGGTGAGGGTACACCTTTCAGTTTAAGCTTGACTTTACCTTTTGCACTTGGAATTAGGCCATGCAGAAGGCAAGACATACATGTGCAGCGAGTGCAGTAGAAAATGCAGCGAGTACGGTAGAAAGTTGCGTCACGAAGCCTACCTGTGGTAGTTCATTCAACAGCGAAGAAGTACAAGTGCGAGGAGTGCAGGGATAAGTTTTGAGTTATTAAAATGTAAAAGTTGCAAAATAAACAAACCAAAACTGGGACGACACAATATAAAGACAAAAGAACTTTTCGAAATCACTACGGAATAAACTATTTAGCCAAATAATATTTTGAAATAAAAGAATACAAAACCACCACATAGAATGTATATCACTATATGAGTACAGTAATTGAAATTGGGTCCCAATCAAAATAGTCACGCATATATCAACGTACAGTACTCTCGTCATACTCAAGGAATTAGTCAAAATAGAACACCTTTAAGTTTAATCCAGACTTAACCTTGTACAGTATATACAGTACAGTACTTGGAATTAGGTGATGCAGAAGGCAAGAAATACATATGCAGTGAGTGCAGTAGAAAATGCAGTGTACGGGAGAAATTTCCGTCATGAGGCCTACCTTGCGATACAGTCGCGCTAATAAGTGATGTCCCGGCACCATACATACAGTGGACTCTCGCATCTAACGCATTTTGATCTAGCGAATTTGCATCTATCGTCCCTTTTGGAGCTCTACCCTATCTCAATCTAACGAACCAAAATCCATTTCTAACGGCAATTATTCTGGGTGCCCGGTATCAATTTTCCAAATTTCCCGCCGATCCCTAAAATTTCCCGCCAAATAGGCCTACAGTACTGAGCCAAGTGGCGTCCCTCCCTCCCTCGCTCCCCGTCACTGTCGTCAGTCCAGTCCGCGCCTTAGGCTACTCATCCCAACCCAATCTTTTGTTGTGTTACTCGCCCCAACCTTAAGCTTTTGTTGTGTTGCGCCTTTTGTGATGTCGACCCAATCCTCAGGTACTGGAGAGGGGAGTGGTGAGAATGGAAACATGCATGAAAGAAAGACAAAAGTACCAGTGAAGAGGGTTACGCGTGTTGGAAAAACTGGATAAATATACGGCAGAGGAGAAAGCGAAAGTGATTGAACTAATTGAAAAAGGCCTCAAGAACTGTATTTACCTAATTGTAGTTTACAGGAGTTGAGCTAAGCTCGTGTTGTCCCGTCTCTCAGTCTACTTTCATCCGATTTTTTATTGAAAATATGGATGTTCCTTGCCCCTACCACCTCCTCCTCCAGCTTATTCCATTTGTCAATACATCTATAGGGGAAGCTAAACTTCCTGATATCGTTCTTGTAGGTAGGTCTTTTTTACTTTGTAGCTGTGGCCTCTAGTTATTCCTGTATCCATAATTAAAATATATCCTCCCTATCCAGCCTCTCCAGCCCTCGGGTGCATTTGTACATCATTATCATCTCTCCCCTCTCTCTCCAAATGTTCAGGCTGAAGGCTGGTTTCTCTTAAATTACAGGCTCGCTATCAGTCACCAGGAAAAAATGTACACCTAAATGGATGAAATGTCTTGATATTGATATAGAAACGGGACGAAAGGTTTTAAAATAGCCAAACTAATGGGGCGAACGTTTTGAAATCTGAAAACTAATGGGGCTAAACACGCGTAAGAAGGGGGACCAGAAAAACTCCCCATCTCCCCTACAGACCAGACTAGAGACCTTGTACAGTTGCCCAAATAAGTGATGTCGCGGCACCAAGTATATTTTGATCAATAATTGGTATCGGCACTATCTAAGCATTAATTCATCATTTCGAGGGAGATATACAAACATGTTCTGATCTTTACACACCCTATTCAACATCTGACAGACATAAATACAGCACACAGTGAGCAAAACGTAATGACAGCGGAGACACGACTTATTTGGCCAACATACTAAGAGAGACCGGACACCTTCATCTGTGGCGGCCATTTTGGTGACTCGAGCATCAACGAACCCGGTTTTACTTTATTTTTGATCATGTGGAATGTATGCCTCAAGACCGAACTCTCTCTCCTGTACAATCGCGCTAATAAGTCATGTCTCGGCACCAAGTACGTTTTGATCAATAATTGGTATCAGCAATATCTAAGCTTCATTTCTTCATATCGAGTGAAATATACAAACATGTTCCTACACTTACCCACCCTATTCAACATCTGATAGACATTAATACAGCACAGAGCGAGCCAAACGTATTGACAGCTGGGACATGACTTATTAGCGCCACCGGGGAGGTGTGGCGGAGTGGTCTTGCCACTGGATTGGTAATCCAATGGACCCGGGTTCAAATCCCGATATGTCAATGGGAAGATATTATTGGGATTGAATTTGTGCTGTACCTAGTATCAGTGCATTACCACAAAGCCCACCGAAATGCCAAAAAAATACCCTCATTGTTCCCTGATTAAATAGCACTGTATGTGTCCAAACTCTGATATGGACAGTCTTACTTTAAGTATTACATTGGGTATTTAGTATTAAGTTTGTGGGATCAATGGTTATATAGAATAATTAAGAAGTTAATAATTATGTTCTATATTGGATATTGGGTAGTCTATCATTCCTATGAACTTAGGTAATTATAGTTGGGTGGGAAAATATATACCTACCCATTTGCGCATGCGTGATATTGGCGGACCTCTCGCGAATATTGTGAGGGTCCCGCACACTCTCTCCCTAGCCGCCACAACTACCAGACCGTCTGCCTACGCTCTTGTGTTTTCACCTCACCTTTCGCCCCATTAGTGATAGTACTTAGCTCATCAATTCTCCATCTATCCATACTAATCCATAGATCAGTAATCATCATTCCCATCAATCAAAAAGTATAGTGGCCCCCTTCTTTATTCATCAACTCTATCCTATCACCCGTTTCACACACCATCTTGTAACATCATAACGGCTCAACAGGTCAACTAAGTTCTACAGCACTAGTTCCAGTCTTCAGGTGATATAAACCATTATATGATATTATTATACAGTCCACTGAACCATCTAACTAACGAATATCTATAGTATGAATATTCCCATATTCAAAATATGCTACAGGGGGACAATGCCTAGTGAGTTCACTGTTCAATAGGTGGCGTTCTGCGAGTGAGGGTCTGAGTCTGGAGGGTGAGACAGTGAAGCACTTGAACGAAGCAACCAGCAGCTTCAGAGATGGAGCTGCTTCGAGCCATGAATGGATGCTTCACATGTCTCACTCCCCAGGCTGGAACGAGACCTCACGGGCTTCACCGTGTTGAGCGGTGGATTGTAAAGGCTCTCAGCCTATGCCCGAGAGGGAGTAGTTGAAATATAGAAAAAAAAAAAAAAAAAAAAAAAAAAAGTATTTCCAATTGTTTATTATGGGTTTATTGAGGGTATATTATCACCAAAGACCAAACTATATATCCTGTAGGCTACCAGTTTTGAAGTTATTATAATTTTAGTTTTAAGGAGATAATTAATCCCTTCTGTACCTGCACCGTTCTGTTAACTTCATTCTGGCTACTGTTAGACGATTTTATTCAGTTTAAAACTTGCCTCCATCAATATAAACAGGCTTCGAACTATCTCACTTAACCCTTTTTACTACCACAAATCCTTCTGAAACTGCGCATAATCGTCTAATTATAGCTAGAATAAAAATATAAGACGTCGCCGGTACAGAAGGAGTTAATAGTTGATCAACATTTTTTGCATTATTGAGAGAAAGGTTTTGTTTGTACCGCTGTTGATCATTATTATAATATGTGGTCTATCAAGTAATGATATTCATAATTTGAGGTTTGTCTTTGATTTCAACCCTTAACCCTTCCTGCCCGGGTGTCATTTTAAAATGACACCACGGCTGAGGGGCCGGAGCCCGGGTGTAATTTAAAAATTTGTATGCTTGAAAGCGTGCTTTGAATTCCGCACGGTGAAAACTTCCTTTGCAGCGGCGATCGCAGCGCCACCAAGCCTCAACTATTACCGTTATCAGTCCGTACGTGCCCGCCATAGCGAGATATAGCGAAAAAATATCTTCCGACACGTCCGATTCCCTGCAACCTCCTGCGCGCCCCACTGCTACCCCGCTAGCTACGTCGACGCCTGTTGCAAGCGAGAAAAAGCCTGAACGTAAGAAAGTGAAATGTTTATTGAGTGATAGTGCTATTGAGAGAGAACTTTTGGCCATTTTGACTGAAGAAAGCAGTGGCGAAAGCTTGATGGACAAAGAAATATTCATTAGTGAGAGTGAAGATGATGATTTTGTGGGCTTTGAGGGTGATAATGTTGATTTGTTTGAGGGAGCAGACAGTAGTGAGTCCCCTGATATAGAAGTGGTGAAGGAAGGTAAAATTGAACTTCCTATTGTACTTGAGGCTAGGCCTACCCCGTCGCCATCTTTGCTTGGTCAGCCTAGGCTACCCCGGGAACTTCCCCCTTGCCTGCTTGTACACCCTTGAAAGTGGGCAAATACTTCTACAAGAAGACTAGTGAAAAGTGCGGCCAAAAAAGCACACAGGGCGGCAGAGGAAGCAAGGGTAGGCAAAAGTGATAGTAACAATGACACCGACTCTGCTCTAGCGACCACCCGTATTCCTTTGTCCCGACGCCTTGACCCGGGACGCCGCGCGGGTCACCTACAGCCCTCGACTTCATCTCCCTCACAATGAGCAAAGGGCCTCTTCAAGTGGTACTAGTGGTGTGGCATGGTAGCAAGGGAAACAGTAAGGGTGTGAAAGATAAGAATGGGAGAATGCTAGCCGAGAAGCAAGAGAGAGTCGAAAGATGGAGGGAGTACTTCAACGCGTTGCTAAATGTAAGGAATGAAGCGCCAGCAAACATAGTAAAATGCTGGGTGTGAAGGGAATTCATGGTCTCCTGAAATATCCTCAGGCTACCTTTACGATCAACTTTTCCTGGTACCTAGCGCGGGGTACGAACCTCTGAAGGGAATTTAACCCCCCTAAAAACCCACAGGTTTTGAGATGCCTTGGGTGGGGTTCGAACCCTGGTTAGTGACCCAACCATCACCACCAGGCCCGCGCGCTAACCCACTGTACTACCACGGACGTACTAAAAGTATAGCAACCTTAGTCCGATTTTTAAGAACCAGGTGATAGTCTCGTGGTGTTATCACGTGATGAGTTTATTGGACTTACCATCTACGACTATTTTACGCTATACCTGACGTCAACTCGGGTTAGTATTATTGTGGGTGCGGGACATTTTCGAGGGCATTACATTACATCCTTCTTTAACTGGGCTAGTCCCTAGCCTATTTTAAGGTCGTAAGGTATCGTAGCTGTATTACCTCAGCAATCTCAATATTGTTGGTATAGGGTTCGCGTGACGGGTGCTCCACGTAGCTACCTGGTCACGTTCCCTAGCTGCCACCAATGAAATGCTGGGTGTGAAGGGAATTCATGGTCTCCTGAAATATCCCCAGGCTACCTTTAGGATCAACTTTTCCTGGTACCTGGCACGGGGTACAAACCTCTGAAGGGAATTTAACCCCCCTAAAAACCCACAGGTTTTGAGATGCCTTGGGTGGGGTTCGAACCCTGGTTAGTGACCCAACCATCACCACCAGGCCCGCGCGCTAACCCACTGTACTACCACGGACGTACTAAAAGTATAGCAACCTTAGTCCGATTTTTAAGAACCAGGTGATAGTCTCGTGGTGTTATCACGTGATGAGTTTATTGGACTTACCATCTCCGACTATTTTACGCTATACCTGACGTCAACTCGGGTTAGTATTATTGTGGGTGCGGGACATTTTCGAGGGCATTACACATAGTGTGATCGGATATGGGAGGGAGAAGAGGAGAAGTAGTGGAGGAGGAGGTGGGAATCAGGTCAGAAGTGTGGGAAGCCATGAAAAGAGTGAAGTTGGGGAAAGCACCAGGAACAGATGGAGTGTGTGGGGAAATGTTGAGGTATGGTGGTGAGATAGTGATCGAATGGGTATGGAAAATGTGCAAACTAGCATGGGAGAAGGGGAGTGCACCTGATGACGGGAAGACTGGCATAATAGTCCCCCTATATAAGGGCAAAGGGGAAAGAGGAGTGTGTGGTAACCACCGAGGAATAGGTCTTTTAAGCGTAGTAGGGAAGGTTTATAGTAGGGTACCGGGTAGTGATTGAGAGAGTGAGAGTGAGAACGGAGAAATGGATAGGAGATGAGCAGGGAAGTTTTAGGAAGGGAAGAGGATGTGTAGATCAGATTTTTACCCTGAATTGTGTTGTGGAGAAATATCTGGAGAAGCAACAAAAGGTGTATGTTGCCTTTATGGACTTGGAGAAGGCCTATGACAGAGTGGACAGAGAAGGTATGTGGAAAGTACTTAGAATATACGGAGTAGATGGCAAGTTGCTGAAAGCAGTGAAGAGCATGTATGAGGGTGCAAAGGCGGCAGTACGAGTGGAGAATGAGCAGAGCGAGTTCTTTGACCTGAATGTTGGGTTGAAACGGGTGTGTGATGTCCCCGTGTTTGTTTACTGTATATATAGATGGAGTCATGAAAGAAATACAAGGAAGAGCAGTGGATGTTGGTGTATCGCTGATAAGGGAGAGAAATGAGTGGAAACTGCCTATACTGCTGTTTGCTGATGATACAGTTCTGATGAGTGATAATGAATGGGAGTTGCAGGGTCTGGCAAATGAGTTTGGAACAGTGTGCGAAAAACGGAATGTGAATGTAAATGCGGGGAAGAGCAAGGTTATGGTCTTCGAAAAGGGTGAAGTCACAGAGTGTGAGGTGAAGTTGAACGGTCTGGCTATGGAGATCGTCAGCTCTTTTAAGTATCTGGGCAGTGTGTTGAGTAAAGATGGGACAATGGATGAAGAAGTGCGGGAGAGGGTGCAACAGGGGAAGAGGGTTGTAGGAACGCTGAAAGCAGCAACAAGAAATAGGGTGGTCAGTATGGAAGTGAAGAAGTCCTTGCATTACAGTGTGGTAATCCCGACACTGACTTACGGAAGTGAAGCATGGACGTTTGAGAAGAGACTCGGACCAAGAGTGAGAGCGGTGGAAATGAGTTACTTGAGAAGTGCGTGCAGAGTTACATGGAGGGATAGACAGACGAATGAGGAAGTAAGAAGGAGGTGTGGTGTGGAGGTAGATGTGATGGAAAGTGTGAAAAGGAACACCTTGAGATGGTTCGGCCATATGGAACGTATGGGAAGCGAGAGAATGACTAAGAAGGTGTACGAGAGCGAGGTGGAAGGACAAAGAGGGAGAGGTAGACCGAAAGAGAGGTGGAAGGATGGAGTGAGGAAGTATATGGATGAAGGTGGTGCTGGTTGGGAGGAGGGGCGTCGACTGACGGGGCGGTTCGTTCGTGGCCACCCCTTCGGGGATCATGGCGTCAGGCAATAGATAGATAGATGATAGACCTTAAAAAGATTAAAATTATGTAACAATTTACTTGCCTCAAAACCTCTGTCTACTAATGGAGGGTTCACACATTCACGTATATGCTCCCGACAGCTCCCGTACGAAGGTTTATTGGTAGTTGGCACCCGAATATTGGTAGTTTGGTCAAACGTAAGGGCATATTACGCAAAACGTAAATGAAATTGTGTACAGTCGGGGGGGTTGGTACGCATGGCGGGAGTAGCCACGCGGGTCGGGGAGGCGGTTGGTGCGGGCGATGCCGCCCGGTATGTTTTGAAATTCGAATCAGATACGGGGCTCACGCTCACGTATGTCAAAAGTCGGGAACTTTTACGACCGTCCGGCCCACCACGGCCGTCTGACGGGAGCAGCCCCGTCAGACGTAGCCGCTCGCCCGTCAGACGTGAGCTGCTCCCGTCAATCGTAAAATATTTCCGTCAAACGGGAAAGTTTATGTTCGTTGGGAAGTATATGGCAACACCGCCGCACTGCGGGCTGGCGGGAAGACGCGGCAACGATGTACGGGGGGGGTATATAAGGACCAGCAGGACACACTTCCGTCAGTCATACCTCTCACCATACCGGAGCAACAACCTACAGCCAACCCTGCCACCCTCTGCACGCTGCCCTGCCCTGCCCTGCCCTGTCACCATGAATAGCAAGAAAAGCGGGAAGAAGGTCAGGAAGGTTTCCCCTCCCACCTCTCCGCCTGCCACCTCTCGCCTGCCCCCTCTCCGCCTGCCCCCTCGACGCCTGCCACCTCTCCGCCTGCCCCATCGACGTCTGCCACCTCACCGCCTGCCCCCTCGATGCCTGGCACCTCCAACTCTGCTGAGCAGGCAGAATTTTTGATCAACATCGACGACGAGAATGGAGAGGTCATGGGGCAAGTCGAAGATGATCATGAGGAAAGTGATGACGACAACGACGACGACGAGGACCCACCCCCTACAAATTCAGGCGTCGAACAGCCACAGCCACCAGAACGGCGAAAACGGCGCCGGAAGAGCACCAACATTATCCTGACGGAGGAGACTGAACGTATGCTGGGAGAGTGGCTGGAGTTCGAGGCACCTTTTCTATATGATAAGGGTGATCCCAGGCACAAAGAGAAGGAACACATAGACCATGTTGTGGCGGAGAAGGCAGCCAGCATGGAACCCCCCATCACAGCCTTGTACTTGATGACGTGGTTCACCTCTCTCCGCTCCAGGTTCGGCAGGCTGTTACGAACTGGCACTCGGGTACACAAGGGCTCTCAATCAGGACTCGAATACGGCTCGCTGCCACAACGGAAACACACGATCCCAACCCCTGAGTACTGCCAGCCGAACAAAAAACACCAATACCCTCCAGAGTTCAATCTGCTATAACGGGGTATACAATAACTCGGTACTAGTGTTCAACAACAGACTAATAAAGAGACAGGAATTATCTAGTCTGGTCAACAATCAAACAATGAAGTAAAAAACAACAACACCAAAGAATAGTGTTGGCCGAAGCCGAAGTAATCCACCCTTGACTATGAACTTAAGAAGTCCTCCACCCTCTACTTCGGATCGGCACTATTACGTTACGTTAATTAATAGTCCTTAAGCATCGAGCAAGGAATCTTCTGAAAAAAGTTAGATGCTTCTCGGATGCTCGTAAGAAGTACGTATCGGATTTTGAACAGTAATTCAATAAGCAAAAACACTGGCAATTAAATACTATTAAAGGTTTAAATTGGCATAAGAATAATTAAAAGCATATGCAATAGTAAATGGCAAACATTAAAAAAGAAGTACTCCGCAAATGCAACGGCAATAGCCTACTCGGATTGTGCTCGTGGGCCACTAATCACTAAAGTAGCCAAGCTTGCAACACATGAAATCAATAGTGCATAAACAATATCATACATAAGGAAATCTTCAATGCTATTCTGTATCTACTAATCGAGTAAAGTCTAGCTGGGGTACTGTAGGCAAAAAGGTAGCAGTGACTGAGCAAAAACGGCTCGTAGCCTAGCGAAGTCCTCACGACTGTTTAAAGTATTACATTAAAACTAACAAGTGCACTTTGAGAAATCCAGATCCCTTGTATCTGGTTTTCTCCCGGCTCCTTGACAAAGTAAAAACAAACTGTTAATAAAATACAGGGTGGTTAGGCTCTTGCCCTCACGCACTGTAAATTATTAACTCGACACAGTCAGCCGCGAAGACAACCTAGGCTTCACTGAACCGAAATGAGTATGCAGGTTTATCGCTTAACCACTGCATCAAACAACAACTCGTAACACAGAAAAGCCTTACCCCAGTCTAGCATTACCTAGACTAGCAGAAAACAGGAATAATAATAATAACACACAGGGAAATGCATATAAAAGTGCAACAAACATAAATCAATCCTATTCTAAGTCAACCCTTCCAAAATAGGCTATCTAATAGGCAAGTATCTCGTGAAAACTCAAGCGATAATACGTTGGCTGACTAGCTCTGCACCAACGGGACCATGGAAGTTAAACAGGCAGGGAAAAGAGGAGATAAGAATGTAAGGTAGTAGAGAAAGTTCCCATCAGTCAGAAGAATATATATAGTTAGCAAGGGAAATGAGAAGTCACTCTGCCTAATGAGTTCGGATGAAAAAATGGCTAGACTTCCCTTTTATACCCAGCCCTCTAGTGAGCCCAACGTGAACTACTAAGGACCGCCCACTGACAACCATTACGTAATTTCTCTCTCTCCTCTGGGATACACAAAGGCTCCCCTAGCACTGAGGGAGGGAGGAATGCGAGTGAGTTAGGCCCACCTCCCGCCTGGCGCACCCACTGACCCCCAACTGTGGCTGTTTCTCTTCCCATCATTATAAATAAGTTTTACACACAATACTTATAACTAATGATATAAAATAGAACTCGTTGACTCAGATGAAAACAAAATACATATTCATAATACTTATAGTACAACGGCTCACATGAACTAAGTTAGGAAACTCTACATAGACTACAGCCAAAGTTCCTGCCCTGACGATCCTAGCGAGAGTGGGGCATGACTAGGCGTTCTGTACAGCATGCTCACACTGGACATGCGTCACAAGGCTCACCAAGCTGAAGAGTGGTGATGGGGCCAAAAAGTTGACGGAGAGGGAGAAGTGGATCATTGACATGTTCCGGTTCCTGAAGCCACACATCGTGCGGCAAAAGAAGCCCCGGACACTTGGTATGCCTCAGGTACGTTTATGTTTTTTATGTTTTCCAACCCTTTCACTATTCAATCGACAACCACATCAATATTTTCCTGGCAAGCGATAGCAAGCCAAGAGGTTTGGCGTCCTCAGGACAGTGACAGGTTTTGTCTTTTTCTGAATTATTTTGCTTATAATGATGTCATTATTTTTTTCAATTTATCTTGTTCACTTAAGTTTATAATTACCTAACATTTCTGTTAATGAAACACATAATAATAATAATAATAATAATAATTCTTTATAATAATTATAATAATAATAATAATAATAATAATTCTTTATTCCAGACACATAAGATAGATACAGTATAAATACAGTACGACCTAATGGTCCATATCACATACACTTCTCGTCAGAGCACAGATAATAATTATACACAAAGATATATTAATAAAGACACAATAAAATAAAAAATACAGTAGGCCTATTTACAGAATAGAGCACATATCACATTTTGTCACAATATAACACAGATAGGCTAACTAAGGCTATTGCTCAATGTTGGTTAACACCTATTGCACAGATCATTGCTCATAGTTCAATTAGACCAATATATTACATTACAGTACATACTATGTGTGCAGCAGCTTCTGCCAGTGAGATATAATACGGGATTCATAGATATGATCACTAGACCAAAGAGCTACAATCAGCGTGTTACTGGAGGATTGCAGTCGCTGCGAAAAGCTGTACACCAGTCTCCTGATGACAGCCCGACAGCACTGCACATCCAACAGTGTGCACACCATACTAGTGCTTTCATATTTAGAGAGACCAATGAACATCTTGAGTATATTATGATAGGATGTACACAGACCATTTATGGTGGCTCTCTTATACTTCCACCACAAATGGGCCGTGTACATAGAGGAACAATATGTCCGGAACAAAGTTACTTTAGTTTCCCAATTACACATGTGGAATTTTCTCAAGATGGTGTTACCACGTAAATATAGCTGTCTGCGCTGACGGCCGATATCTGCATCATCTGAGCAATCGTTTGAGATAATGTGTCCCAGGTATTTTATTTTGTTTACTTCTTGAATAATTTGATTATTGAGTGAGAAATTTGGCAGTTTACTTTTATACAGTAATTTAGATCTAAATATAAGAACAGCACTTTTCAGTGGGTTGAATTTAACACAATGTTTACTACCAAGAGATTCACATATATCAAGAAGTTTGCTCAGACCCGCAGAAGACGGTGCAATAATGACCAGATCATCAGCATACATGAGATGGTTGATGATTTTATTCCCACCATAACATCCAATCTGCTCTTTATTCAATTTATCACTTAATTCATCCATATATACATTGAATAAGTAAGGTGAGATAATACTACCCTGTCTCACTCCATTGGTTACTGTAAAGGAATCCGAAATAATGTTACCCCATCTTACATTAAATGTTTGATTGGTGTACCAGTACTTCAAGATTCTCAGTATATAGGATGGCACTCCCCTTGTTGCTAATTTATCAAACAGGATATTGTGGCAGACTCTGTCAAATGCCTTACTAGCATCAAGAAAGCATGCAAAAATAGAGCTGTTCATTTTGATGTACCCATCCACTAGCTCCTTCAGAGTGTAGATGCACTGGTCCGTACCATGATTCTTTTTAAAACCAAATTGATTACTATTAGTTGAGATATACACTGAGATTCTGTCTAAAATGATTAACTCTAGTATCTTACTTACAATACTGGCAAGGGCAATAGGTCTATAGTTGTCTTTTGATGTAATTTTGCCAGCCTTGTCTTTAATTACTGGTATCAAGGTAACGGACATCATAGATTCTGGTAGGAAACCATGGATTAGAAAGCTGGTAAAGCAACTGCTGAGTTTCTCCAAGAGGAGAGTGGAGGAGTACTTCAAATGTTCAGCATATATACCATCAAAACCACAGGATTTGTTAGCATCTAGCCTACTTATTGCAGCCTTGATTTTTTCACTTGTAACTTTAATTGTGTCATATTTTTCTTCTTTGTTACACTCTGTTGTAGCAGCAATGGTATTTCCTTGGTGCCCAACAGAGTTAAACAAAGTTTGGTAATGTGTTTTCCAAAGATTGGCTATGTTATTAGTACCAGAGATCCCATCTACACTAACGGGTAGAGGTGTGCAGCTATTATGCATTTTTTTAATATCCTTCCAGAAGGCCAATGTGTCTTTGCTAGCAAAGTTTTTGGACAATGCTTCTCTTCTTAATAACACAAAGCAGTTTATTAATTTTATTTAAAGGTTACAAGGATGAATGGTTATGTTGAATGGTATTTTACAGTTGATAAATAATGTACATGTTACTAATTATACATTCATGTCCCAACAGTCTGCTGCCCAAGCTGCCGAACCTGCTTCTGTTCCTGTGCCTGACCCCGCCCCAGCACCTCCCACAGACGATGTGGAGGACCCCTCTGCCGGCAGTCAGGAGGACACCACCCCAGCCATCTCCATGCCTGCGCGGAAGGCAAAGTAGGGGAAGCCTCCTGGTGCTGTACCATCCACAGCATCCACATCACACGGAACCCTGGAGCAAGTGAGTAGAGGAAATATTAGTTTCATAATAGCAACAATAACTTTGAACATAAGAACATAAGAAAATGGGAGTCTGCAGAAAGCCGATTGGCCTAAACAAGGCAGATCCCTGTCCCACCCAACCCCAATTACAAAGCCCAATTATAGGCTCAACACTCTAATACCTTGAGGATCATCTCACCAAAACGGTTAGAGATTAACACAAGATTACTGGGGTCAGCAGGACGCTGATTGGCCCACACTGGGTAGATCCCCCTTCATACCCAACCCTTCTCGTCCATATGCCTATCTAATTTTATCTTAAAGCTCCCTACCGTTTTTGATCCCACTATAGCATATTGGCTTCCCAGAATACTACATAATTTTATTTGTTAAAATTCCTAATTGGTCAATTATTGAAATATGTTATGTTTCGTGTGTTGTGCAACGTGTTAATGTTCTCTTTTTCCATAATGGTAACAACAACAACAACAACATAGTAGGCTTCCCAGAATACCACATTTTATTTGTTAAAATTCATAATTGGTCAAATATTAAAATATGTTATGTTTCGTGTGTTTAATGTTCTCTTGTTCCTTGTTCCCATACCAGGTCCTTGCAACTGCGGAGAAGGTGCGCCACAACCTGGCTGGGGTTATGGATGTGGTCGAGGATCCGGAGCTACAGTATTGGCGCGCCTCCCTGGATGTCATGGCCAAGGACTGTGTGGGGCTGCCGGCAGGTTTCAACACCCCACTGAAGATTGAACTGATGGCAGCCCTCAACCGGTTCCGAACTGCCCATGAGGAGGGAGTCACCAAGCCTGGTCAGGGCCTCATGCTGCACGCCACTCGGAACTATGGCTTTCAGGCGCCCCAACCCCAACCCCAGGCACAGCAGCATCAACTGGCAACCACAGTGATGTACCAGGGCAATCCGCCAACCACCCTGCCTCAACCCATGCCGACCCAGCCCAAGCCTGCTACCTTCGTGCTACCTCCACATGTATTGCAGTCATTGCTGCGGCTGCAGCAATCAGCAACACCCCCTGGCACATTCCTGCCACCTAATGCCTCCACACCGACACATTTGCAGTTAGTGGACCTCTCAAACTTGGGCTCACAGTTTGGGAACACCAGCTTCAACCTGGATCATCTTCTGTCTGGATCACCTGGATATAATCCAGGTACGCCCGTGCAATCCGTCGATCCAGATCAGACCCTAGAGACCCCCAAGAAGCCACCCTAGCAGCCCTAGCTGCAACCCTCCTTGTCTCTCTTTCTAATTATTGATAATGTATGTATATTAACAATATATGTATTTGTGTAATGACGTGTGTGTTTCTATTTCCAATATTGTAGCTAAAGTATTTATTAATAGATGACAAATGAAATATATACTGAAAGTAATGAGTAAGAATAAAAAAGAAATTACTAATTGAAACGCAATAATGATAATATGGTTAATAATAAATATGAAAAACCTTGAAAACGTAACTAAAACATAAAGTACAAAACAAAGGAAACATGGAAACAATTAAAAACTTGATTGAAATATAAAAGTAAAAGAAGAAAAATAAATTAAGCAGGGAACAATTATTGAAGTAATTAAAGGAAATATAAAAATATACAATAAACAAAATATGGAAGAACCTACAAACTTAAAGAAAATCAAAAGTAACAGATAAAAGTACAATACAAAGCAAACTGTCAAAGACTCGATAATAAAAATGTAAAATGAAACTGAAATATAAAGCAAAATACAAAGTAAACGGGGGGAAACCGTAAACATTTCAAAGAAGTATTAAAGTAGATATAACTCACCTAAATACGGTCATCCTGCCAAGCCACAGATCCTTGAGGGGAAGAGAAGTAGGTCTTGAGGTAGTTCCGTTGCTCCTTGGCAAGCCTGGTTGCAGTGTTGTGGGACACGGGTGGGATGTTGGTTCCTACAGGTGGGTCACTCCTCCAGGGGGCAGGTATGAGTTGGTGGGTGTGTGGGTCCTCTTGATCTACCTCTGTTCGGGGTGGGTTTCGTCCTCGTAGGATGTTGCGCAGAATGCATGAGGCCAACACAACAACCTCTGCACGCTCAGGTTTCATAGACATTGCAGTGTGGAAAACCCGGAAGCGGTTGGCAAGAATGCCAAAGGCGTTCTCTACCACCTGGCGGCCCCTGCTGAGTCTGTAGTTGTAGATCCGTTCAGGTTTCGTGAGGAATCGTTGGGGGTAGGGCTTCATCAGGTAGGCGCGCAGAGGGAATGCATCATCACCTGCTAAGAAGTATTCCGTTGGTGGTCCAGTGGGATCGGTAGAGATGACCTCGGCGGGGGGCAGTTTGGCGGTCTGTCTATCAAGCAACTTAGACAGACGGGTGTGTGCAAAGCCACCACCATCAGACTCTGACCGTATGGCACCAACGTCGACGTAGATGAACTTGTAGTTGGAGTCAACAATTGCCAACAGGACAATGGAAAAAAACTTCTTGTAGTTGAAGTAATATGTGCCACCAAAGGAGGGGTTGTGGATCAGTATGTGTTTGCCATCAATGGCTCCTATACAATGCGGCAGGTTCCATCGTTCCTCAAAGCCGCTGGCAACCTCCTTCCATGCAGCAGGCGATTGTGGCGTTTTGAGCTCCTGATCTCCGTAGACAGAGATGAGGGCCTGGCATGTGTCTGGAACAATTTGGCTGATGGTGTTGTGGGCAACCCGAAAGGAGTACTGCAGGCTCCTGTAGGTTTCACCCGTAGCGAGGAAACGTAGGGTGATGGCCACCCGCAGACCAGGAGGAATGGGTTTTCGCCAGAACGTAGGTTTCCTCTGAATGATGGGGCGACACGTTCCACAATCTCATCAAATAGTTGTTTGTCTACCCGGGTGAAGTTCTTGTACATGTGTGGACATTCTCTGGCCAACTCTTCCATCAGGTTCTCATAATGGCCAAGTTCAAGCCTTCGTTGCAGATAAGGCCACACCCACACTGTCCTCTTGCTCCGTTCCTTCTTCTCTTGTTCCTCTTGATGGATGTAGTTTGCTATTGCAAGTAGTTTAAAAATTTCTATGTAGGAAAGGATCCATTTCATTAGCCGCGTGTTATGCCTGTTCTAGGGAGTTCACAAAATTTAACTCCTCCAGGATGAATTCCGCGATGTTGTTCATGGTGCCGAGGAAGGAGTGGGAATGGCAAAGGTGTGGCCAGTCCTGCCCTTTTATAGTTCCCAGATTCCAACCCATACCTACGTGGTTGACAAAGACTGTCTTTGTCTGTGTTTGGACAGATGGGGTGTGCCTACGATTGTCCGGAACCGGTCCAGGTAGGTCCTAAACAATCCCAAGACGTACGGCCTCAGCTACGCAGGTCTTGTGGGGGCGTGGCATGGGCGTGGCCTGTGTTCCCGCAAATCTGGCAGCCCATGCGGACGACGAACGGGGACATGCTTACGCAAGTCGCAAACACGTACATAGTTCAATACGACTGACGTAACACTGGCCCCGTCACGGTACGTCTGTCGGGAAGTACAATAGTAGTGGTTATACGGGCGTTCACGGCCGGACTACTCCCGTCAGAACACAAAATTGGCGATTACGCCTGACGGGAGCTGTCGGGAGCAATATATGTGAATGTGTCAACCCAGCATAAGAATCGGCCTTCGGCCGGGACATTTTTCTACTGAAAAATGTACAAATTAATCTAGAGGCTCTCATCACCCTCCCTCCCTCTCTCTTTCCCCCTCCCTCCCTCTCTCTCTTTCTCCCTTCCCCCTCTCTTTCCCCCTTCCCCCTCTCTCCCCCCATTGCTCCCTCTCTCCCCATTCCTCCCTCCCTCTCTCTCCTCCCCCTTCCTCCCTCCCTCCCTCTCTCTCCTCCCCGTCCCTCTCTCTCTCCTCTCCTCCCCCTCCCTCTGTCTCTCTCTCTCCTCCCCTTCCCTCCCCTCCCTCTCTCTCCCCTCCCCCCTCTCCCTTCCCTCCCCCCCCCCTCTCCCTCTCTCTCCACGAATTCACTAAACATTCCGGGCTGGGTAGTATGACGCGGGTATTGGGCTGCGTGACTGGCCTCAACAAGTAGGCTAGGGCTCAGTCACCTATTCAAACAACAACAACTACAATAACAACAATTCTCCAACACCCGTCAGATGTATACAGTACACACACACACTCTCACTCACACTAAAGCCCCGTCCACACGATCGAGCAGTGTCTGGCGGGCTGTGCCCCATCACCGGGTAAAGTCTGTCGAACACGCTTTACTTATGTTGTCCACACGGCAGTGATTGGTCAGTCAAAGTCTGCCAGTGGTCATAGTAGGTGCTTGGCATGGCTGGGTCAGTGGGTCTGGTACAATCACCATGGTCCCCAACAACAATCACAGGACAGTTATATAACTTATAATATATCCAAGCAGATACCAACCCTCCCAACAACTCTTAATCATGGATATAAAGTCTACTTTATCAGGATATAAATATATCATGGATATAAAGTCGTCAGCGAAGGCAACTTTACATGCAGGGAAATTCAATATTAAGAAAATTTCATATGTGCACATGGGATACAAAAATAACATTGTTCAACTCCTACTGCTCACCAATGTATACAGCACAACTATGGTGAAACTATAAGAAAATTACAGTGAATAGACTAAGAATCTCATATCACAATATCATGAAAATGTTTCTGGGGCTCTCAAAATATGAGAGTACAAGTACACTATGTGCCTATATGAACTTACACTGTTACAAATCACTCATTAGAAAGCTAACATATAAATTCATTCAGCGCCTTAACACTTCTGAGAACAGGATCATTAAAATGCTACAAACTCCAAGCATAGTGTACACCTCCAGGATCCAGGCACACTGGAGGAAGTTGCTCTATATTTAACCTTAAGTAATGATTTCAGGTCTGCTACTCTACAGAATTAGCATACCGGTACTGATCCTCATAGTGCAGTACAGTACCGATATTCCTATACTGTACTGTAGCAACATACTGTACCGGAAGCTAAATGATGTGAGGCATGGTACTGTACACAATTAGGACAGTGGTTTTGGTAACACAGTAGTTTGATGACCACTGTTTTTGGTTGAGGCAGTGCTGTGAACTACATGATAGCAAGCTGGGTATTATTTAATTTCTTTTTATTTTATGTAGCCTATGTACAGTAGCTTATATACATTTATATATATTTATGTTACTGTAAGGTATATATGGACCCCAGTATGGTCCCCTCTGTACTGTGTGAGTCTGAAATAAAGTATTATTATTATTATTATTATTATTATTACTTCATCTCCCAACAATTTGCGTATTGCTACTTATAACTGTAGGGGGCTCCCTAAAACCAACAGAGGGCTTCTCCTACGCCCTGATGTAGTAGACGTATTTAATACCAGTGATATTGTGTGCCTGCAGGAGACTTGGTATTTTAAACAGGATTTGGGTAACCTCAGTACTATCTGTGATAATTTTCATGGGTTTGGGGTCTTGACAACCGATGCTATGGATGGTCTAGTAGCAGGTCACCCACCGGGAGGAGTAGCTATTTTGTGGAGGGACTCTTTAGACAGCCGGGTTAAACCACTTGTAACAAATTTACCATGGTGTACAGGTATAGAAATAGAAGATATCCAACGGAAAGTAGTTATTCTTAGTGTGTACTTGCCCTACCAATGTAATGAAAATGAAGAACAATACCTGGAATGCCTTGGAGAGCTAAGTGCTCTTTTACAAGAACTAAATACCACCTGCTACTCTGTAATAGGGGACTGGAATGCTAATCTGAAGGACATGAGTAACTCTCTGTTTGCTAGTCATATGACTAACTTCTGTGGTGAGCATGATCTAATTATCTCTTCTCAGCTCATGCTCCCTCATAGTAGTTACACATGTGTCAGTGCAGGCATGGGGCTCAACGTCTTGGCTAGATCATACCGTAGCTAGTGCTGATTTCCATGATATAATAACAAATATGGAAATTCAGTATACATATACAGATGAAGATCATATCCCATTGACCTTAACAGCTAGTTTGGAAAGAGAGCCAGAATTAACCCAGTCAAACAATAGTGTAAATCTAAAACTGCCATGGGGCAGGCTTGACGAGGAGGAGTGTGAGCAATTTTGCACTTTAACACACACTCTCCTTTCTGAGCTTGATCCTGGCAGTGAGGATGCCATTACCTGTGAAGACCCCAATTGTGTTAATGCTAGTCATCGAGAAGAGGTCAGCAAGCTGTACAATAATATTATATCTTGTCTTACTAAGGCTAGGGACATAGTATTTCACAAGCATAACAAAAATTACTCTTTTAACAAACCTGGGTGGAATGACCATGTTTCAGAACTATACCAGGCATCCCGAGATGCTCGTAGTGTATGGCTGGATCATAACAAACCGAGACAGGGACCCATTTTTTACATGTTCACCAGACTAAAGGCTAGATGCAAGTATGCAATCAGATATATAAAAAACAATGAAAATGTATTAAGAAGAGAAGCATTGTCCAAAAACTTTGCTAGCAAAGACACATTGGCCTTCTGGAAGGATATTAAAAAAATGCATAATAGCTGCACACCTCTACCCGTTAGTGTAGATGGGATCTCTGGTACTAATAACATAGCCAATCTTTGGAAAACACATTACCAAACTTTGTTTAACTCTGTTGGGCACCAAGGAAATACCATTGCTGCTACAACAGAGTGTAACAAAGAAGAAAAATATGACACAATTAAAGTTACAAGTGAAAAAATCAAGGCTGCAATAAGTAGGCTAGATGCTAACAAATCCTGTGGTTTTGATGGTATATATGCTGAACATTTGAAGTACTCCTCCACTCTCCTCTTGGAGAAACTCAGCAGTTGCTTTACCAGCTTTCTAATCCATGGTTTCCTACCAGAATCTATGATGTCCGTTACCTTGATACCAGTAATTAAAGACAAGGCTGGCAAAATTACATCAAAAGACAACTATAGACCTATTGCCCTTGCCAGTATTGTAAGTAAGATACTAGAGTTAATCATTTTAGACAGAATCTCAGTGTATATCTCAACTAATAGTAATCAATTTGGTTTTAAAAAGAATCATGGTACGGACCAGTGCATCTACACTCTGAAGGAGTTAGTGGATGGGTACATCAAAATGAACAGCTCTATTTTTGCATGCTTTCTTGATGCTAGTAAGGCATTTGACAGAGTCTGCCACAATATCCTGTTTGATAAATTAGCAACAAGGGGAGTGCCATCCTATATACTGAGAATCTTGAAGTACTGGTACGCCAATCAAACATTTAATGTAAGATGGGGTAACATTATTTCGGATTCCTTTACAGTAACCAATGGAGTGAGACAGGGTAGTATTATCTCACCTTACTTATTCAATGTATATATGGATGAATTAAGTGATAAATTGAATAAAGAGCAGATTGGATGTTATGGTGGGAATAAAATCATCAACCATCTCATGTATGCTGATGATCTGGTCATTATTGCACCGTCTTCTGCGGGTCTGAGCAAACTTCTTGATATATGTGAATCTTTTGGTAGTAAACATTGTGTTAAATTCAACCCACTGAAAAGTGCTGTTCTTATATTTAGATCTAAATTACTGTATAAAAGTAAACTGCCAAATTTCTCACTCAATAATCAAATTATTCAAGAAGTAAACAAAATAAAATACCTGGGACACATTATCTCAAACGATTGCTCAGATGATGCAGATATCGGCCGTCAGCGCAGACAGCTATATTTACGTGGTAACACCATCTTGAGAAAATTCCACATGTGTAATTGGGAAACTAAAGTCACTTTGTTCCGGACATATTGTTCCTCTATGTACACGGCCCATTTGTGGTGGAAGTATAAGAGTGCCACCATAAATGGTCTGTGTACATCCTATCATAATATACTCAAGATGTTCATTGGTCTCTCTAAATATGAAAGCACTAGTATGGTGTGCACACTGTTGGATGTGCAGTGCTGTCGGGCTGTCATCAGGAGACTGGTGTACAGCTTTTCGCAGCGACTGCAATCCTCCAGTAACACGCTGATTGTAGCTCTTTGGTCTAGTGATCATATCTATGAATCCCGTATTATATCTCACTGGCAGAAGCTGCTGCACACATAGTATGTAATGTAATAGATAGGTCTAATTGAACTATGAGCAATGATCTGTGCAATAGGTGTTAACCAACATTGAGCAATAGCCTTACACTTAGTTACACTTAGTTGTATTCCGTCCGTTAGTGACACAGTTGAGCTGGGGCTCCACTGCGACCAGGCAGCTCCCTTTCTTCCACTCTCCATTCCAGAAGTCGGTTGGAGTTGGTGCTGGGGTATCCTGGTGTTGGTGGCCGGTCCGGTATTTTGGCCAGCCACATGTCCAAGTGTTTCTTGAAGGTGTCTGGAGACACCCCGGTTATGTTCCTGAGAGGGGCTGGTATACAGTTGAACAGTCTGGTTCCATTGTATGTAAAGCTGTGATGGATCAGGGATTTGATTTTTGTGTTGATCCCGGCGTAGTCCTCACATAGCACAGCCTCCCTCGCCTTTGGTGCCGAGTCTCTTGGATGTTTGGGTTTGGTACCTTTTTTTTCCAAAATCTTCCAGACGTAGATGATGATGTATCTCTCCCTACGTCTTTGAAGTGAGTACAGCTGCAGCTCCTTAAGTCTCTCCCAGTAGTTAAAGTGTTGAAACCCATGGATTTTACTGGTGAATGTCCTCTGGGTGGCTTCAATTTCTGTTATTTCTCCTACTTTTTGGGGAGACCAGAGCTGGGAGCAGTACTCCAGTCGTGGTAGGACCAGTGACTTCCACAATGTTAGCATACACCTCTCATTTCTTGTGTGGAAGGTTCTCAGGATCCAGCCTGCTATTTGTTTTGCTGTTGTTGTGGCTTTGGTAATATGCTGGGAAAAAGTGGCGTCACTGCTCATATTTACTCCCAAGTCCTTCACTGTGTCCTTGGCGGTAATTTCTTGCTGTCCGCTTTTGTAGTTGGTGTCGTTTTGTAGTGCTCTCTTGTTCCCGTACCTTAGAAGCTCGAACTTGTCTCCGTTTAGGGCCATGTTGTTTTCTTCTGCCCACTTCAGGATTTTGTCCAAGTCTTGTTGTAGTAGCTGAGCATCATGTTGTGAGGTGATTTTCTTCATGAGTCTGGTGTCGTCTGCAAACGATGTGGCTGTTGAGTGTTCCAGGTCCCTGTCGATGTCTCCTATCATGATGAGGAATAGGAGAGGTCCCAGTACTGATCCCTGTGGTACTCCGCTGATGACCCCACCTGCTTCTGATAGGCTTCCTTGAACCGTGACTCTTTGTTTTCTGTTGGTGATGAAGCTATGGAGCCATCTTCCAAGGTCTCCCCCTATTCCCAGTGATTTAGTTAGCCTATCTGTGCTATATTGTGACAACATGTGATATGTGCTCTATTCTGTAAATAGGCCTACTGTATTTTTTATTTTATTGTGTCTTTTATTAATATATCTTTGTGTATAATTATTATCTGTGCTTGACGAGAAGTGTATGTGATATGGACCATTAGGTCGTACTGTATTTATACTGTTCAGTTCAGTTGGAATTCGGGAAGTTTAGCCTTAACGTCGGCACTTCCCTAAGAGGTTTTGTTATTTTTCTTTTTGTGACTTTGTGACGTGCTCATTTGTTTAAAAATAAATATATCTCATTTTTCATCCCTTTTTCTGAAATCTTCTTTCTTCTCTCTTCAGTCTTGTTTCTTCTCTCGTCTTCCTTCATTCTTGTTTCTTCTCTCTTCAGTCTTCTTATTTCAGTTCTTTCAATTTTTTCTCTCGTACTCTCCACATTTGATAGATTGTCTGTTTCACTCTATCGCTTATTTCTTTGTTAAATAAAAGATGTCCGATGACTTGATTTTCATTTTCAATATAAGGCTGTTGGAACCCTGGATCTTTTATTCTGCATGCTTTATAAAATGAACAGTGTAGTAGAAAATGTTTTAGGTCTTCTGTTCCTTCCTTACACATATCGCATTGTGTCTCTCCTCCCACATGCCTATTTCTATCTTTTAGATTTAAGTTATTATATACTGTATCTATCTTATGTGTCTGGAATAAAGAATTATTATTATTATTATTATTATTATTATTATTATTATTATTATTATATCGGCAGAAGCTCGACTGGAGGCAACACCTCATGTTTGTTTCAAATGGATGCAGGTACACTTATTTGCAGTATACTACAAGATTATCCAAGCATAGTTTGTCTTGCATAATTCCTGAAACGAGTCGAACAATATACGAAGTACTCAAACAAGAGTACTTGCAGGTTAGAGTTGTAGTGAGACGACCCAACCTAAGTTTACAAGACCGGGAAGAAGGACACATACACGAATGTCCATATTACATAATAATATGCAGTCTTCCCTTTATTATCACGGTGGTACTGTAAAGTCGGCGGTAAAAATCCCATTGCCTCTACGGCCTCACCGTGACCCCCGACATTCATAGACTGGAGAATGTATTGTGTACAGAATGTGCACAATTGTGGCAAAACGTGGCATACTGTTAACTCAGGTGGTTCACTTTCTGGGCGATTTTTGCATGTATTCATTATTTTTCTAGTTTTCTCCCTAGGCCTCCATAAAATTAAAAAAAAAACATCCATTAGATCCCCGTTCTAGATTAATTTGTAAATTTTTCGGTAGAGAAATGGGTAAATTGATACGGTGTGACAGTCACGAGTTTTAGCATGTGTTTTTTTTTTTTTTTTGCATTTTTTCTTTGATAGCCTATACTGTTGTTTTATACCAAGGGCTGCAGCAAATGAGTATTTACCCATTATCCAACAATCTAAAAACACGGCCCCCACTAGTGGGGAGGGCTATGAAGATCAGGGAAATTTCGGGGTAAAAGGGGAAAAATAGGGGTAATATGGGAAGAACTTTGCATTTTTCAAAGTAAAAAAAAAAAAAAAACAGGAAATTAATTTTGAAAGTTGGCTCGAGTTTTCATGTTTTTTGAAACTCATTAAACCCCAAAAACCTGAGCCAACATTTGCCAAAACTTGGCTCGGGTTTAGCGATTATTTGAAGTAAAAAAACACAGTAACCTAACCTAGAACGTTGGATAGAAGAATAACCCTTACCTACCAGCTAGTATGTGTCCCTAGTTTATCCCATACCTACCAGCTGATCCCTTGTCATGAACCTAACTATGAAACGTAACCTAACCTAACCTAACCTAACCTAAGGTCCTCCGAGTAAGGTAGGAGGGGAAAAAACATCTAAAGCAGAAATCCCGTAAAACAGGACTTGTCATTATGCAGACAAGACTCTGTGTTTTACCCTATATCTCCCTTATAATACATTTGCGAAGGGAAGGACATATATATAGGGCTGAAGACTTATGTAACATACCTATAGGCTACACAAACATCGATGGGGCTTGTAACTGTCACACCGTAAAACCTTACTGAAAAATGTCCCGGCCGAAGGCCGTTTCTTCCAACATTACAGGCTCACTATCGTTCGCCAGGGAAAAAATCGACACCTAAATAGCACGAAAGGTCTAAATGTTGACTAAGAAATGGGGCGAAAGGTCTTAAAATCAACTAACTAATGGGGCAAACATCTTAACATCTGACAACTAATGGGGCTAAACATGAAGGAGAAAGTGATCGAGAAAATCGGCCCATCCCCCCTTAAATATCAAGGTACACAGTACTCTCCTCCTTCCACAGGCCCCCTTTATCCCCATTACCGGGCAGTGTCTGGTGATTTCGCTCAACTACGTGCACGGGCATAGGCCTATCCCTGGTTTGCCCGCGGAATTTGCCCCATATCGAACATTTCCCTCGTGCCCGATCGTGTGGACGGTGCTTAACGCTAACTAACTCTAACTTTCTCTGTCTCTCTCTCTTCTCTACTCTCCCCTCCCCTCTCTCTCTCTCTCTACTCTCTCCTCCCCTCTCTCTCTCTTTGCTATCGACACCTTAATGGCACGAAAGGTCTTAAGTATTGACTATAGTAGGGACCGCCAGATCTGTACAGTCAGTGTATCTATGTAACTCTATGTAACTCTCATTCCAAGGTTAACTCAGATTGTAGATAAAGTTGAGATGACCCCCTAAGTTGCCTCCACTCTGTACTTAGTCCCCCAGATTACTAAACACTTAAGGGGAGATGGTTCGTTTTTTCGAGACACCTTTCTCCCTCATGTTTAGCCCTATTAGTTTTCAGATTTCAAGATGCTTGCCCCATTAGTTTGTCGATTTTAAGACCTTTCGCCACATTTATTTGTCAATTTTAAGACCTTTCGTGCTATTTTGGTGTCGATTTTTTTTCCTGGAGAACGATAGTGAGCCTGTAATTTTGGAAGAACCGTGGCCTTCGGCCGGGACATTTTAAAATGCCCCAGAACAAGAAGCCCACCACAGAAGCCACGAGCGAACACCACACAGAAACACCCGGAAGAAAGGTCCACAGAACGAAAGGACCAGTTGACCGAGCCAGCCATTTCAGACAGGCCCAAGCCCGCAGGGCTAAGCAGCTCCAGGCCGCACCCACCTACCTTTTCTAAACTGACCATTTTCCACACCTCACGTACACTACCCCCCCTCGTGTCCTACACTCCTAACTACAAAGATGATGAACAGGAATATACATTCATATTAAAAACACCCATGCCCTGTCCCGACGTTGAGCCAATGCCAACACATCAGACAGCCATAATTATATCTATGTATGTTCTTACATCCGAGAAGTAGATGTTATATATCTTAGAAGTTAAAACACCCACGCTTGTCCCTAGACCTCGTATATCATTTCCCATGACGAGTATAGATATATGTAACCCGTGCTCAGTCGCCCCTTGCATTGTTCCTCTAGTAACTAAGTCTATAATATTAACTGCCACCAGCATTGATACGACATAGCGGCACTGTCCTGGTGTCGTATTGTGCCAAGTACAGATCAACCAGGTTTCATCACCTTATTAGGACGACAACTATAATGTCGTCGTTCATCGATGTATGCAATCCTTAGTTTTAAGTATTAATATTAACATTCCCGAACATCTTGTCTTGCCAGACTAAACTTTCTGAAGAACCCATCGCCCCATAAATCTATGTATTCAATCCTTAGGTTAAGTATCTTTATCAGCCATTGTGTTCACATTTTTCCATTTACTTTTCCACAATTGTCATACGTCTTCCACTTGCCTCCTTCGTATCCACAGTCCACACTACGCCAATTTGCTTCGTGTCATACACCTCTTACCCCCTCCAGAGATTGTATAGATAACCTTGTTACCAGTATCTGTCATAAGTACCTCGAAACAATAACTAAGTAACCCTACGAACTGCCGTTTTATTGGTATATATATTTCATAGAAAACGCAGTTCCCAGGGCCAACTAATAATATCCATAACCCCTCATACTGACTACATAATTCTATCTTTTCCAGACTCATATACCACCCCGTAGTTGCATCCCCGGTAGCATTTGACTAACGTACTCACTGTCTTTTCAAACTCCAATATCAATTGTAGCCTAATGCCACCCCCACGCCCAGGGACCTTAGGGGCAAAATTTCCCTGTAGCCCTTGAACTCTTCCCCCCCTCTCAATAAGACACCCGCGCTTCTCGACTCTTGTCCGACCTAGCCTCTCTCTCATACCTCTTGAAGATCCTTGAATTGTCCGTTACTAACGCTCTCCAACTTTTTATATATATACTCCTATCCAGCCTACCTTCACTTAGTTGGCCAGAACAACATTAGAACTTTACTAACCCCGTGCATGCCATCTATTCTCTTACACCCAATTCACAACCCTGCACCCAATGGTCGTTGGTGCGAGGCTAGCCGCCTCGCCAGTAACTAACTTCTATTACCATACTTCCAGATCAATGTGGCAGAGTTAACAACCCAGTCTCCACCACATCCAGCAAACCCTACAATTAACAACCAGCCGAGTAAAACCAGCTAGCTAAGGCACCTTCGGTTTTGGTATTAAGGACACCCACATCTGTCTCATACACAGAGGGTTATTACGAACACTGGTGATATGGCAAGCCCCTAGCCACAGCCGCCGGACGACTATTACAGAGAGAGGGCGCCCAGCTCCCCCTTTTTGCCCACCCGAGGAGGGAGACCCCCACCCCCGCGGAGGTATACCTGGCCCCTGTTTTGACTTCCGAGTCATTGCCAGGTAGCACAGGAATTCTTCCTATCAATGAACTAACCATGCATGACTACACCTTTACTAACCTCTATTAACTCACAATAAACCATTTACCTTTCTTGCATTGCTCTGATCACTAAATTAGCACCTCAGCTATACCATAGAATGAAGATTGAACAATCTGAGAGACGCTCCTATCACAGCTGTCCCCATCCTCCTCGCAAAGTAGATCCAGTCTCTCTCCCCTAAATACTTCCAGTATAGCCAAAATAGTACCTCTTACTAAGGCTCAGTTATATGAAAATATAAAGGCTTCCTATAGCCATGTGCCACAACAGTAAATACCATCTTACCTAGTCCCCATATCTATTGAGAGCTCAAATAAGTCCATAAGACTCGAGATCCCTACTGTCTACAGGGTCCAGAACCGAGCCTATAAATCTAGCTCCTGCCCCCAGTCAAATCAGTTGAAAGCTAGACACCAACCAGTGGTCACTACCCTGCAGTTTACCTCTAGCTCTGCCCTTGTTCTGTTCCGGAGTTGAGAGATTCCAGATCCGGCAGACTCCGTGGCAGAGAAGACTGATAGAAGCATCTGTCCATGTACAAGTCCTAACGTGCACCTTATAACCTTCACACAAATTCGTGGGTATATAAGTGTGTAGCCAGCAACGATCGTCAAGAGATCCGACTTGAGAACTTCCTACATTTTGGACCATCTGGACGGCCGAGGAACCAGTCGTTAGCCCCCAACATCACCGGAAGCAAGATAACCAGGACCAGATCTACAAATACTATTCAAGATTCATGTTGCTAGTACTAAGTGTTATAGTACTAGCTTGATACTCACTTATTAACTTTCTATAGAAGTGGCTAAAACCTTGCCCAGTGTAATTCATATTTAACCATTCCATTTGGGACGTACTAAGCGATCAGTGCTCTTTAATTAACAGGCGACCTTGACTCTCGTAATTACCTTATTCAGATATTAAAACTCTAGTGATATCTAACGTTCGCCCACTGATTTGTGTTCTACGTATTTCTGCCATAAGAATATAAAACTTAGATCAGTACCCCCATGAGGTTACTAGAGATTCCGTGTTCTACAATATACGCGTGTCTAATCCTAACTGTGAGCTGCTACTTGGGCACGCGACCAGCCAGCAAGAGGTCAAATCAGTGACATTGAATTATATGAATATATTGAGGTCTTCCAGTAAAATAAAAACTTGCTAATTAAACCCGTGATCAAAAGAATATACCTGAACGTTGGAAGTGGGAGACTAGGCTCCATCCAGATCCGCTAATGCTAGCAGTTCCCTTCTATTATTTGTTTTGTGCGAGAATTACTATCTTTCTATGCTCTTTATTTATTTACTTCAATAAACGTGAACTTGTGTCGTGTTACCGTGTGTTTATTTTGTGTTCTCTATTCCTCATACCTTGTATTGTGCATGCAGCCTTATATACCCAGTCATTCATGTTATGCCCTGTTTTTCTACAGGTTTAACTTGGGTAATGTGAGTTCTAAATTGACTGGGTATATAAGGCTGCATGCACAATACAAGATATGAGGAATAGAGAACACAAAGAAACACATGGTAGCAAGTTACATGATCACGTTTATTGATATACCACTGCAGAATACTTGTGTAAGACAATATAATAGAATTGAACAACACTAGCATAAGTGGATCTGGATGGAGCCTAGTCTCCCACTTCCAACGTTCAGGTATTAATCTTCTGATCACTGGCTTTGATTTCACAGGTTTATATACCGAAGACCATCAACGTTACTTATAGATTCATATTCACTGTTAGATTTATTGCTGGTAGCTCTGGTGCACAAGTAGTAGTTCACAGACTAGATTAGACACCGTATTTTTAGAGCACGGGAAATCTAGTAACCTCAGGGGGTACTGATCTAAGTTTTATATCCTTGTCTCAGAAATACATAGAACGCAAATCAGTGGGCGAACGTTAGATATCACTAGAGTTTTAATATCTGAATAAAGTAATTACGAGAGTCAAGGTCGCCTGTTAATTAAAGAGCACTGATCGCTTAGTACGTCCCAAATGGAATGGTTAAGTATGAATTACACTAGGCAAGGTCTTAGCCACTTCGTAGAAATATTAATTAGTGAATCTAAAACAGCACAGTAATATGTAGTACTGCTAAAGGGAATCTTGGGTAGTATCTGATGGGTCTGGTCCTGGTATCTTGCGTCCATGATGTTGGGGGCTAACGACTGGTTCCGCGGCCGTCCAGGGGGGCCATATGTGTGAAGTTCTTCAATACGTGGGCAGGTCCTTCTAACCAAATCTGCCACGGAGTCTGCCGGGTTTGGGATCTCAATCCGGAACAACACACAAGGGCAGAGCTAGAAATTAACTGCAGGGTAGTGACCTCTGGTTGGTGTCTAGCTTTCAACTGATTTGACTGGGGGCGGGAGTTAGATTTATAGGCTCGGTTCTGGACCCTGTAGACAGTAGGGATCTCGAGTCTTATGGACTTAATTGAGCTCTCAATAGATATGGGGACTAGGTAAGATGGTATTTACTGTTGTGGCACAGGGCGATAGGAAGCCTTTATATTTTCATATAACTGAGGCCTTAGTAAGAGGTACTATTTTGGCTATACTGGACGTATTTAGGGGAGAGAGACTGGATCTACTTTGCGAGGAGGATGGGGACAGCTGTGATAGGAGCGTCTCTCTAGATTGTTCAATCTTCATTCTATGGTATAGCTGAGGTGCTAATTTAGTGATCAGAGCATGCAAGAAAGGTAAATGGTTTATTGTGAGTTAATAGAGGTTAGTAAAGGTGTTAGTCATTCATGGTTAGTTCATTGATAGGAAGAATTCCTGTGCTACCTGGCAATGACTCGAAAGTCAAAAACAGGGGCCAGGTATACCTCCGCGGGGGTGGGGGTCTCCCTCCTCGGGTGGGCAAAAAGGGGGAGCTGGGCGCCCTCTCTCTGATATAGTCGTCCGGCGGCTGTGGCTAGGGGCTTGCCATATCACCAGTGTTTGTAATAACCCTCTGTGTATGAGACAGATGTGAGTGTTTTTAATACCAAAACCGAAGGTGCCTTAGCTAGCTGGCTTTACTCGGCTGGTTGTTAATTGTAGGGTTTGCTGGATATGGTGGAGACTGGGTTGCTAACTCTGCCACATTTATCTGGAAGTATGGCAATAGAAGTTAGTTACTGGCGGGGCGGCTAGCCTCGCACCGACGACCATTGGGTGCAGGGTTGTGAATGTGTTGTAAGAGAATAGATGGCATGCAAGGGGCTAGTAAAGTTCTAATGTTGTTCTGGCCTACTAAGTGAAGGTAGGCTGGATAGGAGTATATATATAAAAGGTTGGAGGGCGTTAGTAACGGACAATTCAAGGGTCTTCAAGAGGTATGAGAGAGAGGCTAGGTCGGACAAGGGTCGAGAAGCGCGGGTGTCTTAATGAGAGGGGGGGGGGGGGGGAGTTCAAGGGCTACAGGGAAATTTTGCCCCTAAGGTCCCTGGGCGTGGGGGTGGCATTAGGCTACAATTGATATGGAAGTTTGAAAAGGCAGTAGAATACGTTAGCCAAATGCTACCGGGGAATGCAACTATGGGGTGGTATATGAGTCTGGAAAAGATAGAGTTATGTGATCAGTCAGAGGGTTATGGATCTATTAGTTGGCCCTGGGAACTGCGTTTTCTATTAAATATAAAATACCAACCACAGCGGCAGTTCGTAGGGGTACTTAGTTATTGTTTCGGGGTACTTATGACAGATACTGGTAACCAGGTTATCTTATACAATCTCTGGTTGGGGTAAGAGGTGTAAGACACGAAATAAATTGCCGTAGTGTGGGCTGTGGATACGAAGGAGGCAAGGGGAAGACGAATGACAATTGTGGAAAGTAAATGGAAAAAGGTGAACACAATGGCGGATAAAAATACTTAACCTAAGGATTACATACATAGATTTATGGGGCGATGGGTCTTCAGAAGCTTAGTCTGGCAAGACAAGATGTTAGGGAATGTTAATATTAATACTTAGTTACTAGAGGAGCAATGCAAGGGGCGACTGAGCACGGGTTACATATATCTATACTCGTCATGGAAAATGATATAAGAGGTCTAGGGACAAGCGTGAGTGTTTGAACTTCTAAGATATATAACATCTACTTCTCGGATGTAAGAACATACATAGATATAATTATGGCTGTCTGATGTGTTGGCATTGGCTCAACGTCGGGACAGGCATGGGTGTTTTTAATATGAATGTATATTCCTGTTCATCATCTTTGTAGTTAGGAGTGTAGGACACGAGGGGGTTAGTGTACGTGAGGTGTGGAAAATGGTCAGTTTAGCAAAAGGTAATATGGGTGTGTCCTGGAGCTGTTTAGCCCTGCGGGCTTGGGCCTGTCTGAAATGGCTGGCTCGGTCAGCTGGTCCTTTCGTTTC
>CM064505.1:6949161-7098799 GCA_032716605.1 Paralithodes platypus | reverse complement strand
GGTGATGTCTTCGTGGTGTTATCACGTCATGAGTTTATTGGACTTACCATCTACGACTATTTTACGCTATACCTGACGTCCAACTCGGGTTAGTATTATTGTGGGTGCGGGACATTTTCGAGGGCATTACATTACATCCTTCTTTAACTAGGCTAGTCCCTAGCCTATTTTAAGTTCGTAAGGTATCGTAGCTGTATTACCTCAGCAATCTCAATATTGTTGGTATAGGGTTCACGTGACGGGTGCTCCACGTAGCTACCTGGTCACGTTCCCTAGCTGCCACCAATGAAATGCTGGGTGTGAAGGGAATTCATGGTCTCCTGAAATATCCCCAGGCTACCTTTAGGATCAACCTTTCCTGGTACCTGGCGCGGGGTACGAACCTCTGAAGGGAATTTAACCCCCCTAAAAACCCACAGGTTTTGAGATGCCTTGGGTGGGGTTCGAACCCTGGTTAGTGACCCAACCATCACCACCAGGCCCGCGCGCTAACCCACTGTACTACCACGGACGTACTAAAAGTATAGCAACCTTAGTCCGATTTTTAAGAACCAGGTGATAGTCTCGTGGTGTTATCACGTGATGAGTTTATTGGACTTACCATCTACGACTATTTTACGCTATACCTGACGTCAACTCGGGTTAGTATTATTGTGGGTGCGAGACATTTTCGAGGGCATTACAAATAGTGTTGGCCGAAGCCGAAGTAATCCACCCTTGACTAAGAACTTAAGAAGTCCTCCACCCTCTACTTCGGATCGGCACTATTACGTTACGTTAATTAATAGTCCTTAACCTGACAAGCGCTAAATAGACCTAGGGGCTAGGGTAGTTATTTGTGCATTTCTAGCCTTGGATTCTGACAGAATTCGTTATATTTACAATATAGAGCATTATTTGTTTTCGGTATGCTTTTATTTTACATATATGATGTATATATGAACCTTCAAGAGTGCTAAAATAAGTGGGGAAAAGCATTTGGGTGGTGAAAAACGAAGATATTGGCCACCCGGTCATAATCTCAGGCGAGAGAGAGCCACAGGCAACCCTCCTCTCTCGCTGTCTGTGAGGTAACTGAGACGAGCGGGGCGGTGTGGGCCGGTGTCTGGGTGTTGCATAACGATCTTTTCTGCAACCCACTTGTGCTACATTATCGCGGGAGAGAAAAATAACGGAAAAATGATGATAATAAGAGAAAAAATAGGTGATAATGGAGGGGGGGGGGGAGGGGGGAATAAGGTGGGGAAGGAGGGGAGGGGGGTGGGTGAGATTTACATGGATGAGTACTGGAGGGGAATTATCTCACCTAGAGACAAATTCCTTTGTTTTGATAGGCCCTTTTTTTTTATGGAAGGCTTTTTTTATGGTCTTGCTTCCGTGAGGCCTATCGCGTTCCCTATAGGAAGCCTTCCGTGAGGCCTATCGCGCTTGCCGGGTTAAGCATCGAGCAAGGAATCTTCTGAAAAAAGTTAGATGCTTCTCGGATGCTCGTAAGAAGTACGTATCGGATTTTGAACAGTAATTCAATAAGCAAAACACAGGCAATTAAATACTATTAAAGGTTTAAATTGGCATAAGAATAATTAAAAGGAATATGCAATAGTAAATGGCAAACATTAAAAAGAAGTACTCCGCAAATGCAACGGCATAGCCTACTCGGATTGTGCTCGTGGGCCACTAATCACTAAAGTAGCCAAGCGTGCAACACATGAAATCAATAGTGCATAAACAATATCATACATAAGGAAAGCTTCAATACTATTCTGGTATCTACTAATCGAGTAAAGTCTAGCTGGGGTACTGTGGCAAAAGGTAGCAGTGACTGAGCAAAAACGGCTCGTAGCCTAGCGAAGTCCTCACAACTGTTTAAAGTATTACGTTAACACTAACAAGTACACTTTGAGAAATCCAGATCCCTTGTATCTGGTTTTCTCCCGGCTCCTTGACAAAGTAAAAACAAACTGTTAATAAAATACAGGGTGGTTAGGCTCTTGCCCTCAAGCACTGTAAATTATTAACTCAACACAGTCAGCCGCGAAGACAACCTAGGCTTCACTGAACCGAAACGAGTATGCAGGTTTATCGCTTAACCACTGCATCAAACAACAACTCGTAACACAGAAAAGCCTTACCCCAGTCTAGCATTACCTAGACTAGCAGAAAACAGGAATAATAATAATAATACACAGGGAAATGAATATACAAGTGCAACAAACATAAATCAATCCTATTCTAAGTTAACCCTTCCAAAATATGCTATCTAATAGGCATGTATCTCATGAGAACTCAAGCGATAATACGTTGGCTGACTAGCTCTGCACCAACGGGACCATGGAAGTTAAAAAGGGTAGGGAAAAGAGGAGATAAGAATGTAAGGTACTAGAGAAAGTTCACATCAGTCAGAAGAATATATATAGTTAGGAAGGGAAATGAGAAGTCGCTCTGCCTAATGAGTTCTGATCAAAAAATGGCTAGACTTCCCTTTTTATACTCGGCCCTCTAGTGAGCCCAACGTGAACTACTAAGGACCGCCCACTGACAATCATTACGTAATTTCTCTCTCTCCTCTGGGATAGACAAAGGCTTTCCTAGCACTGAGGGAGGGGGGGGGGGGGGGAGTGCTAGTGAGTTAGGCCCACCTCCCGCATGGCGCACCCACTGACCCCCAACTGTGGCTGCCGCTTCTCCCATCATTACAAATAAGTTTTTCACACAATACTTATAACTAATGATATAAAATAGAACTCGTTGACTCATATGAAAACAAAATACATATTCATATTACTTATAGTACAACGGCTCACATGAACTAAGTTAGGAAACTCTACATAGACTACAGCCAAAGTTCCTGCCCTGACGATCCTAGCGAGAGTGGGGCATGACTAGGCGTTCTGTAAAGCATGCTCACACTGGACATGCGTCACACCCATTGTCATTGAGATTATAAAACATTCGCCTCATTACTTTGGCGATTTTAAGACCTGTAATGTCATTTACTGTAGGTGTCGATTTTTTTCTGGCGAGCGTTAGCGAGCCTGCAATTTTGAAAGGCATTTTTTCCTACCTAAATGTGATCTCGAAGGAGGGTCTTGGGAGTATTTTGTTAAAGGGGGTCACCTGTTTTTGTTCTCTTTCTCTTCTTTTCTTTCTTTCTCTTGTATCCATTCGGCCCCATTCAGCCAACTGTTTTAAGACGTTAATCCCCATCCAGGTGTCGATATCTTCCTGGCGAGCAATAGCGAGCCAGCATTGTTTGGAGAAATCCGGCCTCACCGGAGAAATTTTTCTATCGAAAAATGTACAAACTTAGCTTGCTCTCAAAACAAACATTTATATATGCTGGCTCGCTACCGCTCGCCAGAAAAATATTGACACATGGTTGGGGTTAAACGTCTTAAAACAATAGGCTGAATGGGGCCGAATTGATACAAGCCAAAGAGAGAGGGAGAGACAGAGAAAAAGAGCGAGGTGGGCTCCCTTAAGCCTAATGGAGATCTTGGGAGGTAATAAATTAATCAATATATAAGTAAATAAACATATAAATAACTAAAAATATCCCATAAATTTAGAAGTTACCAGGATTCACTTGACGATAAAAAATTGAGGAAAATTGTGTTGGTGTGAATTGGAGTTTATCCGATGTGGTTGTCGATATTCCTTGGCGAGGAATGGAGCGGTTATCTTCCTGGGAATAGGAATGGGAATGGGACACTCTCTCACTCACTCACTCACTCACTCTCTCTCCCTCTCACACACATCTTTTGAACAAACATACACGTATACATAAAGCTAACAAACACACACACACACACACATCTACAAATATACCCACATTCACATATACAAATAGCTAACCAAAACACATACAATCACTAATATACTCACATTGACAAATACACACAGCTACCAAACACATATTGCCGTACTAATATATACATACACATAGGCCTTAACTCAAACACACACAAGTAACACATATATTATGCCTCTACTCAAGCACACGCAGCTATCACATATGCATTTACTAAAAGAAAAGAAAAAAACACAGCTAACACATATGCCTATAATCAAACACACACAGCTATAACATATGCCTATAATCAAACACACACAGCTATAACATATGCCTATAATCAAACACACACAGCTATAACATATGCCTTTACTCAAACACACACACGCCCAACACATATAGCTTTGCACGCACACACACACACACCAAACACATTATGCCTTTACTCTTTCTCTCAAACATACACACACACAGACACACACACGCACCTTATAACGCAGACACACACACACAACTAACACTTATGCTCCCCTCCGCCCCCCTCTCACTCACTCACTCACTCAATCTCTCACACACACACACACACTCACTCTTTCTCTCTCTCACACACGTTATAACAGAGACATCCCAACCCACTACACAACAAAGGCCATGAACTAGCCCCGACCCGTAAACTGCAATCATCTCCATAAAGCAAGGGACTTTGATCTCAACCGCTTCCATTTTCAATTTACATGAAGCTACACAGGCGGCTTTTAACACTAGCTGGTCCGATGTCCTGTGAGTTAATAGGATATTTTGTTTATTTAGTAGTGAGGATTTGTTGCTTACTTTTGCCATTGTCGAGCGATGTAATTTAGTTTGTTCCCTAGGCTAACAATATATATATATATATATATATATATATATATATATATATATATATATATATATATATATATATATATATATATTAAATAAATAATAATAATAATACTATTATTAATAATAATATAAATATAATAAACACACTGAAATAAACGCCTCTCTAGACTTCCGGGAACTAAAAACAGATGCCTACTCAGACACCCTTCAAGCCTAAATGAGCACATTTGTTCGATAAAACAATATCTCGGCTCGAGGCCGATGTCTTCTAAGTAACAGGCTCACTATCGCTCGCACAGAAGTAAATCGACGCCTGAATGGGGGGAATAGTCTTATTATCGCCAAACTAATAGGGTGAAACCATATAACCTAATTAAGTACCGGGAACGTCCTTTTCATCATATTCTGGCAACCATTCGACGATTTTAATCAGCTAATAGGAAGGATCTGTGATAGCTAAAAGAATAGATTAATTCTGAGAGGTCATTCCTACACTGAATAAAATAATCTAATAGTTGCCAGAAGTCAGAATTTAATGGAAACGATGATACCGGTAGTGAATGCGTTAAACTCTCCAAAGTGTAATTTTTTAAGCTTCCAAACCAGAATTGCCCGTAAAAATTGCTCGTGTGACTCCGGCTTAAGGGGGATGGGCCGGTTTTCTGGACCACTTTCTCCCTCATGTTTAGCCCCATTAGTTTTCATATGTTTGCCCGATTAGTTAGTCGATTTCAAAACCTTTCGCCCCCTTTCTTCGTCAATATTTAAACCTTTCCTGCTATTTAGGTGTCGATTTTTTCCCTGGCAAACGATAGTGAGCCTGTAATGTTGGAAGAACTGGCCTTTGGCCGGTACATTTTTCTACCGAAAAATGTACAAATTAATCTAGAAGGGGGATCTAATTGATGTGGGTTTTTTTTAATTTGATGGAGGTCTAGGAAGGAAACTAGAAAAATAATGAATACATGCAAAAATCGCCCAAAAAGTGAACCATCCCCTATTGACAAAAAATGGAGCGAAAAGTCTTAAAATCGCCAAAATAATGGGCCGAACGTCTTAAAATCTGAAAACTAATGGAACTAAACATGCGGGAGGAAGAGGGCCAGAAATATTAACCAACTCCCCTTAACAGTCACATTCGCCCCATATAAAGCCATCAGATTGGGTTACCATTAATTCCACCACTATAGCTGCAGGCGTCACACAAGCCAGTTCGTCGATTAAATCCGCTTTAAGGGAGCCCACCTGTTTTTGTTCTATCCTTTTCTCTCTGTTTCAAGGTTGTATACATTCTGCCCCATTCAGCCTACTGTTTTAAGACGTTTACCCCCATCCAGGTGTCAATATTTTCCTGGCGAGCGGTAGCGAGCCAGCATATACTGTATATATTTTTGTTTTGACAAGCTAAATGTGTAAAATTTTCGATAGAAAAAATTCTCCGGCGAAGCCGGATTTCTCCATACAATGCTGGCTAGCTATCGGTCGCCAGGATGAAATTGACACCCGGATGGGGATAAACGTCTTAAAACAGTTGGCTGAATGGGGCCGAATGGATGCAAGCCAGAGAAAGAGGGAAAAAGAGAGAAAGATTAAAACAAAACGGTGACCCCCCCTAAATCCACCTTAAAGGGGTAGTGCTTGTTTTTAGGGTCTATGTATTTATTTATTTATATATTTTTTAGTTTCCTCGCTAAACCTCCATCTAGCTTTAAAAAAAACACACCCTGAAACCCCTTTCAAGATAAATTTGTACATTTTTCAGTAGAAAAATGTCCAGGCCGAAAGCCGATTCCTTCTAAATGTACAGATTCCCTATCGCTCGCCAGGAAAAAAAATCAACACCTAAATGGGACGAAAAATCTTAATATTGACAAAGAAATGGGGCTAAAGGTTTTAAAATCACCAAAATAATGGAAGGCACTTAAAATGTCAAAAGTAATATGCTAACAGGAGGGACAAGGAGGTCCCTAAACAACGGTTACCTGCCCCTTAAATCCACTACAAGTTGTGATTGCTTTACCATTGTATTCGTATAGGAAATGAAATTGTCCGTGATCAAGGAGATTTGAGACACACGATACAGTCATGACGAAAAATACAAATTTTCAGCAGGTATATTTGAATTTAGCAACTTTTTGACTTGGACACTGTGACTACGGTAGGCTACATCTGCCTCTAAAGTGCCCTTGTTTAAATGGGAAAGCATAAGTATGGCTTCTACGTGAATTGAGATTATAAAAATATATGCAGCCATATTGTCGGTGGTGTGATTTATATATACATTGCATAGCTCAACATATAGAGTTTATATTTCCGAAGTAGTTTTATTGTTTAAATAACGAACCGTTTATTCATCTCTAGTTTACATAACATTTTCTAAGCATACATTATTCTCGATAAAATACCTTATAGATTTACTGTGGAGTGAAAGCACTGCGCTATTTACGATGGGTCGCAGGTATTCCCAATATCCTCGTAAAATTCTTGAATCTCCACTTTCCTTTAAAAATATATTCGCATGCATAATCCGAGGACACTTGCGTCAACAGAAAATTACCAACATAGTCCGTGCTTAAGGGGGGTCACCGGATTTGTTGTGTCTTTCTCTCCTTTTCTCTCTTTCCCTGGCTTATATCCATTCGGCCCCATTCAGCCAACTGTTTTAAGACGTTTATCTCCATCTAGGTGTCGATTTCTTCCTGGCGAGCGATAGCGAGCCAGCATTGTATTGAGAAATCAGGCTTCGCCGGAGACATTTTTCGATATAAAAATGTACAAATTTAGTTTGCTGTCAAAACAAAAATATATATATGCTGGCTCGCTACCGCTCGCCAGGAAAATATTGACACCTGGATAGGGGTAACCGTCTTAAAACAGTAAGCTGAATGGGGCCGAATGGATACAAGCCAAAGAGATAGAGAGAGAAAGAGAAAAAAAGAGGTGGGCTCGCTAAAGTACAGTAGATTATGCATTTTTGCTGTACATTTATATTGTATATATTAGGACGATAACAATATCAATGGTACAAAGGAGAGCAGAACAATATGATGTGCTAATAATACACACGGAGGAAAACAAGGAAAGGATGAAAGTAAAGGGATGAATGGAAGGACAACAGACGAATGACAGGAAACAATAAGGACGAAGGGATAATGAAAGAATGAAAGGAAAATAAAGGATTGAAAGGAAAATAAAGGAATGAAAGGAAAATAGAAGAATGAAAGGAAAATAAAGGAATGAAAGGAAAATAAAGGAATGAAAGGAAAATAAAAGAATGAAAAGAAAATTAATGAAAGGAAAATAGAAGGAATGAAAGGAAAATAAAGGATTGAAAATAAAATAAAAGAATGAAAGGAAAATAAAGGAATGAAAGGAAAATAAAGGATTGAAAGAAAAATAAAGGAATAAAAGAAAAATAACGAATGAAAGGAAAATAGAAGGAATGAAAGGAAATGAATTACAAGGAAAATAAAGGATGACAGGGAAACTAAAGGAATGAAAGGAAACTAAAGGAATGAAAGGAAAATAAAGGAATAAAAGAAAAATAACGAATGAAAGGAAAATAGAAGGAATGAAAGGAAAATAAAGGAATACAAGGAAAATAAAGGATGACAGGGAAACTAAAGGAATGAAAGAAACTAAAGGAATGAAAGGAAAATAAAGGAATGAAAGGAAAATAACGAATGAAAGGAAAATAAAAGAATGAAAGGAAAATAGAAGGAATGAAAGGAAAATAGACGAATGAAAGGAAAATAAAGGAATGAAAGGAAAATAAAGGAATGAAAGGAAAATAAAAGAATGAAAGTAAAATAAAGGAATGAAAGGAAAATAAAGGAATGCAGAAATCTGTTAGGGTGTATAGGTGGGTTAGGAGGGGAGCAAGGGAAGGAGAGAGGTGGAGAGAAAGGGAAGGAGAGAGGTGGAGAGAATGGGAAGGAGAGAGGTGGAGAGAAAGGGAAGGAGAGAGGTGGAGAGAAAGGGAAGGAGAGAGGTGGAGGGAAAGGGAAGGAGAGAGGTGGAGGGAAATGGAAGGAGAGTACAAAGGAGTACAAAGGAAATCAAGCAACAACAGATCTAGTGACCCTTCTAGGCTGCTTGTCCTCCAAAACACTGAGGATCAAGTGTCCAAACAGTGGTTTAGAGTGGGTAAGGGAACATTGGAAAGGGAACTACTGCCCTGCCACTAACGTGGCAGGACTAGGAAGTTAGTAGGGGACATGGGTTAGTAACTGAGGGGAGGATAAAGTTATTCATTTACAACGCAGTCAGTCGCGGGTTTGATGCGAGATATTTGTCTAGGCGGAATTTAAATGAATCAACGGTGCTGCAGTCTATAACGTCTCGGGGAAGCCCATTCCACAAGTTGACAACTCGATTGAAGAAGAAATTCTTAGATTCGTGCGAGTTAAAAGATTTACCAATAATTTTGCAACCGTTTCCCCGCGTGTAATTAGATTGGTCGATAGTGAAGTACTTACTACAGTTCATATTGTCGATGCCTTTGATGATTTTGAACACTTGAATTAAGTCGCCTCTTAATCTGCGCTGGGTTAAAGGAAATAGATTTAATTCTCTAAGACGCTCTTCGTATGGTTTGTTCTTTAGGCTAGGTATCATTTTGGTAACTCTACGTTGAACTCGTTCTAGCTTGTTTATATCTTTTTGGTAATAAGGGCACCAGGATTGAACGCAGTATTCCAGAAGAGGGCGGACTAAGAAATTGTAAAGGGTTAGGATAACTTCTTTGGATTTATGCTCAAATGACCTGCCTATAAAGCCAATTATTTTGTTTGCCTTCTTAACAACTTCTGAACATTGTTGACTCGGTTTTAGGTTACTCGATATAGTTACTCCCAGATCAGTTTCTCTGTTTACATTCTTAAGCTGAGTGCCATTCATCGAATAGTTTGCTTTCTCATTTAGGTATCCGACATGTAGTACTTTACATTTATCCGCATTGAAACTCATTTGCCAAATTTGGGCCCAACATGACAATTTATCTAGATTGTGTTGCATATCGCCAACTTGTTCTTTTGAGAGTACGCTATTTGCAATTTTTGTATCGTCAGCAAATTTTGAGATTGTGCAGGTGAGACCCTCATCTATGTCGTTGATGTAAATTAGAAAGAGAATTGGTCCTAGTACCGATCCCTGAGAGAGGTGGAGAGAGGTGGAGAGAAAGGGAAGGAGAGAGGTGGAGAGAAAGGGAAGGAGAGGGGAAGAGAAAGGGAAGGAGGGAGGGGGAGAGAAAGGGAAGGAGAGAAGGGGAGAGAAAGGGAAGGAGAGGTGGAGAGAAAGGGAAGGAGAGAAGTGGAGAGAAAGGGAAGGAGAGAGGTGGAGAGAAAGGGAAGGAGAGAAAGGGAAGGAGAGAGGGGGAGAGAAAGGGAAGGAAAGGGGGAGAGAAAGGGAAGGAGAGAGGGGGATAGAAAGGGAAGGAGAGAGGTGGAGAGAAAGGGAAGGAGAGAGGTGGAGAGAAAGGGAAGGAGAGAGGTGGAGAGAAAGGGAAGGAGGGAGGTGGAGAGAAAGGGAAGGAGAGAGGGGGAGAGCAAGGGAAGGAGAGAGGGGGAGAGAAAGGGAAGGAGGGAGGTGGAAGGAAAGGGAAGGAGAGAGGTGGAGAGGGGAGGTTGGAGGGGGAAGGAAGGAGAGAAGGAAGACGGAAGGGAGGGGGGAAGGAAGGTAGGGGAGGGAGGGAGAGAAGGGAGGTAAGGGGGGAGGAAGAAGGAGGGAGGAGAGAAGGAAGGAGGGAGACAAACCAAAGACAAACAAACAAGAACATTGCGAGGCTGATTATTAACCCTTTCATTACTTAAAAAGCCTTACTATTCTATGTTATGGCTTTGTGTTGGTGGTGTAATGGTTTAGATGATTATGTTCTGGGTGTGGAATCCCGAGTTCGAATCCCAGGAGGATCATATGGTTTAATTAATGTATTCAAGTGTATTGGGGTTTGTAATGGAGGATTAATGTTAAGAACGGGGTGTTCGTTAATTTAACAGTTCCTCCTACATTACAGGCTCATTATCGCTCGCCAGGCAAAAATCGACTCCTAAATGGCACGAAAGGTCTTATTATTGGCGAAGAAATTGGGCGAAAGGTCTTAAAATCTCAAACCTAACGGGGCTAAATATGAGGGAAAATGGGGTAAAAAAAAAATCCCCTTAAAAAATCTGTTGATCTGCCCATAGTTTACAGGTCAATAATGAACAAAAAAAAAATACACACAATGACAGAGGGAGGTGACAGAGGAAGGGATGGAGAGAGGGAGGCAGATATATAGGTGGGAGTCAAGGGGGAGGGGGAGGAGAAAGGGGGGAAGGCGAGGGGGAACGGGAAGGAGATGGAGTGTAAGCGAGGGAAGTGGGAGGGATGGTAGGGAGGCGAAAGAAAAGGGAGAGAGACGAGGGGGGAGAAGCAGAAAATAGGAAGGCATTTTAGTGAGGCGAGGGAGGGATGGTAGGGAGGCAAGGGATACGGAAGGTGGGAGGAAGGCAAGGAGGTGAGAGGAAATCGAGAAAGAGGGAGGGAGGCGAGTGGCAAAGAAGACAAGAGGGAAGAGAGGGAGTCGGACGGCCGTGGTAAGAGACACATAGTCCGGGAGCAACCCTACCAAATTGTTAATTTTCGTCGTCCATGTAAGTGGCCGGACACAAAAGTATCAAATTACTAATTAGAAAAATAGACAAGTTCGAAATATATGTTCGTTAACTAAATATATTGGTGCATTCACATTAAAAACATATTAATTTTTAGACTGTTGCCATTTGAGCAAATGCGTTTTCCCTTATAATTCGTAACAATTATAATTTCTACATTAGTTGATTTTTAAAGTTCTGCATTGTTTGACCAAATAAACTGTGTATCATAATAATTGTCTTGTAGTTTACAATTAACCTATATTCAAATAATTTTGTGATAATTAAATAATTGTGTTACCACTGTTTTGGCTACGAAAACTCCAGATGAAGCACTGTCATACGTGCGGAGGTGTCCGTAAGCCGCGTGCGTGAATTACGGACACCTCCGCACGTATGGCAGTCAGTATGGTGTACCACTCAGTAGTAGCAGGTTAGTACCGCTCCGCACCCCAGTCGGGTACTGAAGGGTACTAAACAAAAGCTGCATTTTGTGTCACCCCAAAGTCTGATAACCCACTCTCATTAAAGTGTGGTGGCACAAAATGACAAGGGGCGATCCAGACTTTTAAATATATACATTATATGGACAACCTTTCCTGACTATTTTTAAGAATGAAAGTAAATATGTATTGCAGAATAATTATTACAAAGCAAATAAAGACAAAATAAAAGCGAAATAGCGTAATATACCAAATAATTATCATTAGGTATGTCAGGGACTGGAATAATCGACAACAGAACATATCGGCAATAAATTTGAATATATACAATTTAAGATGTGTTGTGACATTACATATTAGGTGAAATTATAAAACATATTTATTTGTTTAATAGTAGAGCAAGAAATATTCGCATACATAGACATTTCAATAATTCTGAGGAAGAGTGACGGATTAATTACCGTAACGAACACTGATTTTCTGAACTTCACTCTTGGTCAAGGTCACGAGGCTAGATAACCCACCCACCCCTCGATATATCTACGTTCCTACTGGCCCTCACGCAGCCGTGGTGCTTGGCACGGTCGAACCTATATTTCACAAATGTTATGATATTTATATATATGCGTGTACTGTTTAGTAATATTGTATTGTGTAACCTAATCAACCCGAATGATATACATTTAAGTAAGAATACACCGAAAAATAATCGTGATTAGGCTCGAATGGAGTGGCACCGCGGCTGCGGCCAATGTTTATAAACAACATGCTTTAGGCCTACATATCAAGATCAATAATTAATGATCCATCATTTCGATATTATTTTGATCTAGTTGAATTTGTAAAAAATTGTGATGACTATTCCTATAATATAATCGCTTACTTTGAGGTATTATATATAATAACTCCGGTAGGTTATCGGACATCTATAGGATTATGACGCTTCTTTCGGATATTCTGAGGATATAGCTAGGTACATTTATAATTATCACATCCAAATCAATTATTTGTATATGGATATATACACAAAGTCTTAAAACTATTATCAAGTTCCGAAAGTCTGAATCGGGTTGAGTTTAGACCCTGTGGAAGAGCAGGGTTGAGTTGGCTTGATATTGGACACCCTTTTATGGCATTTGGGTGTGAAATACGACACCATTTCCAGTCTATCGGAGATAATGATGGTAAAAGAAAATGCGGCTCAGGAGGTCCTTTCTTAAGCTGCATTTTGTGTTACCACCACTGATAAGCCATTGGGCTTTTGGCAGAAAATGCCAAAAATTATCAGTGATATCCGAGACATGTTTACATACAGTGTTCTTATCGTCCAGCATATTACTGCTTCATATTCATCAGCCAACTTAAAATAGCCCTATATAATATTTAATTATCACTAGAACAATAGACTATACCATGTAGGAAGTCTTCTGGAGAAATAGGGCAAATTTAGACAAAAATGCAAGATAAACTAAATCACAAATGTATGCTAGAATAGCATTGACAAATCGCTAGATAGTCACCAGACACTAACAACTTGTATGTCACTAGAAAACATATGTTGAAGTATCTAGAATAATCTTTAACAATCGAAATATCTCTCCAATTCCTTAAAATAGGGAAACTAACTTGAATATCGCTAGAATTCATCACATCTTGATGTCGCTAGATGGAAGTGATGTAAGTGATTCGCTGGATTTAGCGGTAGCAGCTACATTGGCAACATCGTACCAAGAACCTTCATTCCGTTATAATGAACAAGGTCAGATTTCGAAACTATTACAATTATTTCAAAGTTCAGAGATCATCAGATTGGTTTGGAAGTCGAAGTACACAATTTCAGTTCCATTAGTTTAACAAACATTTACATAATAAATGATGATATGCTACTTAGAGGGTTTAATAAAGAAGGATTACTTTCCCGATATCGTATAAGCGTACGCAAGCTGTTGTTCTTTTTTTTTTTTTTAAGAACGTCAACAAACGCTTCGTATATTTGGGGTTCTTAGTTATATATTAGAACATATTTATAGTTTGCACACTCTTATAAGTATAAACACTTACTTGTTAAAGAGGAAATACACAAAAGCCCAATTTAGAATGATCGTGAATATCTTTATTTTGGCGTATGTTTGGGCTAATTTAAGACTACATTTAGATTGATAGAATTTTTTAACACTCGCCAATGAAATATGATGACTTGCTTACAGATATATACTTAAAGCCCGAATCGGCTTGACTTTAACCCAGTTGTTTACTTTACTCAACCCTGTGGAGGAGCAGGGTTGAGTTGGCTTGATATTGGACACCCTTTTATGGCATTTGGGTGTGAAATACGACACCATTTCCAGTCTATCGGAGATAATAATGGTAAACGAAAATGCGGTGTTACACTACCTGCCTTGCAGATTGGACCGCTCCGCAATAGTACGGAAGGGTAATAAATACAGCAGTCCTTTATTATAGTTAGTTATGCTAAAATATTATCTACAAAACTGTAATACATAAAAACAACATTCACAAGTAATCAGTGATTTAAATCGAAGAAAACGGTTGAAGGGTAACTAAAATATTCAAAATGTTTTTCAATATTTCTCGTAAATACAATAGATTTCGAAGTTAACGTTTTAGCATTATATATATGTCTAAAAATTATACTCTTTGTATATAACTTTACAAATTTTCTCAACAATGGTATGGATGAGGTTGATTTTATCTAGATACAATTTGCGGCCTTTGCTCCCGGACTAACAAGGGTGGTGGGGAGAGGCAACAGGGAGTGGGGTGAACACATTCGGGGGAGAAATAAAGGGAGGTGGGGGGGGGGGGGGGCGGAGAATACCCATTTCAGACACATCCACTTTCCGTGTACGGCACAGCCCCATGCCCGTAAATAACCATGGGGGTATGCATGGTTCCACACACGCCTCGACCTATGTAAATTGCTGCATACGGCCGCCGTGGCCCTTTCAATCCGACACGGCGCTACAAAGTTACCAAGGTAATCCTGTTATGTCATGGTATTCACTATAATAGATAGTCCACACAACTCTGTGTAATGCGCAGTGCAATGCTATACAGTATACTGTGGTAATTCGATGCGTCTGTATTGGGCCTCTGCGCATAATTATTTATAATGACGGTGTACACATTGTGACGCAGGCCAGTCCAGGCCTACGTCTAATTTGAAAAACCATTTGCATTATTCTGCCCTGCTCTGTACTGCGTTACCTGTGTTGCCCGAGTCTCACTGTGTGCCAGACGGAAGGGAGGAGAAACGTTGTGTGGGATGAGGGAGGGAGGGGGGGATGAGGAGGGGATACACAGAACCAACCCTGGCCGACTATTCCCAGAGCACATAATGAAAATAATATCATTAACAAAGAGTAATATGGCCAACCATACCTACTTTCATCATTGTCCCGAGTCCTCAATCTCTTGCGCCAAACAGCCAAGTTGCCAACAACGTACTCCTGAAGACCACATGCAAATAAATCCACGAAACACTCCTTGAACTATCACGCGCACTGTCACTCCCGCTATGATCAACTGGGTTACTGAACTTACTGGGAAGAGAAAGGTGAGGGTGTAGGGGGGGGGGGGGGGTTGCTTCTTGACTCAGGGTGGAAAACGAAAGCCGAGTCCATTCTTTTGTGTCTGTAATACGGAATTGCATAAATAAAGATACAACCATGGCTTACAGTTTAATGAATCCCTTTGAAAGCGATAACATAGCCAAAACAATGCTATGCCACGTTAATTGTTTTGTATTCCTCCTTCGTATATTAATTAAAGTGTTCGGAAAAATTTGCTAAGGTTTGCCATCCTGGTTCCCGAGTCACGTGTTTGCCCAGTAGCTATGGTGCCGGAAATCATTTTAAGGGGGTAGTACTCGCTTTTTATGGACCCCCTTCTCCCTCATGTTTAGCATATTCGTTTTGAGGTTTTAAGACGTTCGTGCCGCTAGTTTGTCAATCTTAAGAACTTTCGCCCCATTTCTTCGTCAATGTTAAGACCTTTCGTGCCACTTAGGTGTCGATTTTTCCTGGCGAGCGATAGGGAGCCTGTAATTTTGGAAGGAATCGGCCTTTGGCCGGGAAATTTTTCTACCGAAAACATTAAAAATTAATTTTCAAAGGGGGTCTAGAGGGTGTTATTTTAACCTTGATGAAGGTCTAGCGAGGAAACTAAACAATTACTAAATTAATAAATACATAGACCAAACACCAAGCAATGTGCTTTTATATCTCGTTATGGGGAAATACTAATTAATGATACGGCTAGGTGTCAATGTCGGGCTGGCTTAACTGTTATGTATATGTATGTGAACGGGACGATATGCAAGTTATATCCTTAATGCAGAAATAAGAGAGAGCGGTAGGGATGGGGGGAGGGGGGGAGAGAGCGGTAGGGATGGGAGGGAGGGCGGGGAGAGCGGTAGGGATGGAGAGAGAGAATGAGAACGGTAGGGAGAGAGAGCGGTAGGGATGGGAGAGCGGTAGGGATGGCGGTAGGGAGGGGGGGAGAGAGCGGTAGGGATGGGGGGAGTGGGGGGAGAGAGCGGTAGGGATGGAGGGAGGGGGGGAGAGAGAGCGGTAGGAGGGGGAGGGAGAGAGCGGTGGTAGGGAGGGGGAGGGGGGGAGAGAGAGAGCGGTAGGGATGGGGGGAGGGGGGAGAGAGCGGTAGGGAGGGGGAGAGAGGAGCGGTAGGGATGGGGGGAGGGGGAGGAGAACGGTAGGGAGGGGGGGAGGAGAGCGGTAGGGATGGGGGAAGAGAGCGGTAGGGAGGAGAGAGAGCGGTAGGGATGGGGGGAGGGGGGAGAGAAGAACGGTAGGGAGGAGACGGAGGAGAGCGGTAGGGATGGGGAAAAGAGAGCGGTAGGGATGGGGGGAGGTAGAGAGCGGTAGGGATGGGGGGAGGGGGGGGGAGATTGAGAGCGGTGGGGAGGGGGAGAGAGCGGTAGGGATGGGGGAGGTGGTGGGAGAGAGCGGTAGGGATGGAGGGAAGAGAGCTAGGGGGAGGGGGGGAGAGAGCGGGATGGGGGAGGGAGGAGAGAGAGCGGTAGGGATGGGGGGAGGGGGAGAAGGGAGAGCGGTAGGGGGGGGGGGAGAGAGCGGTAGGTTGGGGGGAGGGGGGAGAGAGCGGTTAGGGGGGGAGGGCGGGGGGAGGTGGGGGGAGAGAAGCAGTAGGGAGGGGGGGAGGAGAGAAGCGGTGGGGGGAGGGGGGGGAGAGAGCTGTAGGGAGGGGGGGAAGAGAGCGGTAGGGAAGGGGGGGGGGTGAGAGCGGTAGGGATGGGGGGGGGGGGGAGAGAGCGGTAGGGATGGGGGGAGGGGGGGGGGAGAGCGGTAAGGGGGGGAGTGGAGAGCGGTAGGGATGGGGGGAGGGAGGGGCGAATGAGGTAAGGTTTGGGGAGGTATAAGAGACTCAAGGGTAGGGGGGGATTTTTTTTTTATTTGATTTGATTGTTTTATTGAGAACAGTACAAATGTTACACAAGTATCATAGTTACATTATCTCAAAAGGGCGAAGGTGCATACGCAATCTTCACCCTATTTCTGGCTTAAACTATGTCATTACATATATAGTTAGACGAGTAAAACATTGATATTGAAGATAATTTTTAACACTACCTAAGTTTAGTATATACAGTATTATAATAAAGACATACCGGTATCTAAAATACATGAGTCCCCGTTATAGACCTTGATCAGATTGTTTTTTGTTTTTAAACACGCATGCTGTCCCACAAGACCCCCAACTGAGCCCCGACCGTGTTAATCCCTCCTTAAACATCCTAGAGGGACCCTACCCGTCGTGACCCAGGCACCAGACCCCAGCCTATGCCTTCTCTATACATATGTATAGTGAAGACATTGCCCCAGCACCCAAAACATACAGCCATACAGATTCAGATTCAGATTCAAATTATTTTATTTCCATAAAATAATATTCGGAGGGAAGGTGCAAGTAGTCCTCCGGGAGGGATGTGCCGCATATCCGGAGGTACTTGTACACTCACGCATACTAAAAGTTGCTCAGGGGTGGGTCCTTCTTTCCCCTACTCCACCCTGCGCAGACGGAAGGGGGGAGTCGAGTTCAAGTCTACCCCACCTTCCACCCCCAAACTATCCCCAACTCCCCCACCTTCCTCCTCTGGCTGCTACTTACTGATTAGCAATGAATGTTCACAACTTCACGTCTTGTAAATTATTGCTAAACCATCATTGCACTCTCTTACAATGGCCAACATTTACAATGTATTAGGAATTTAATACAATATGTAATTGTATTCTCAAAATGTGTTTACATACAACGTCGGCTACATAAATTTCGGTTGTAGGGGTCTTCTCTCTGTCTCTGTCTCTCTCTCTCTCTCTCCGACCAAGGTTTAATGTGATTTGAATATGATGATATCGTAATTTGATCCAATCTCATACAGTATTAAGGATAACATATTCAGCATCATTGCCATACACATCAACGTGCCCTCTACAATCGAATCATAGGTTCTCAAATCACTTACGGCAGTCGGCCTTTTTAACAAATAAGGAAAGGACAAAAGGCAAATATTGGCTGGAGTAGTGTTGCGACTGTTACAGATTGTTTTGTGTATCATTTCAGTCAAATTGTCCCATTTATGCAATATCATACATAATATCAACAGTATATGTTTCATTCTACGTGGCTTATACACTCATAATTCAATCACTTAAATGTAGAACTCGATGTAAATTACAATCAAAGACGGTGTTAACTTATAGTAATGTTTTAATTTCGAGCCCCTGAGTAGCAGTGCTCACCTTCTCACTTCCCCCTCCTCTGTCTCTGTCTGTGATCCCAGCCTCTCATCTCTAAAAAAACCCAACTAAAGATCAAAATTTAATAGACAGCTCTACCATCAACTCTCCTATATGTGTATCGAATGCAGGCACCATTCATCACACACACATACACAAATGAAGGGATATATAACCCCATTCAGACCTGTTAAATCTTGGTCGTAGGTAGTGTAGGCTATAAGAGACAGTTAGAGTAAGTGTTACAAGGAGTTACAAGAAGTATTATAAAAAAGACCTTGCGGTCCATTCCGGAGAGATACTCAAAGTGGAAGGACAAACATTGTTTAGTGCACTACACTCATTACAGAGTGTGGAAAATACTATCTACTATCTTCTTGAACTGTTCTACCGAGGATATTTTTACAAATTCCAAGGAAAGTTTGTTCCAGGTAGAATAGTTCTTATATGTGAAAAAGTGTTCACAAATACTAGTGCTGAACCGTTTCAATTTTAGCTTCCAGCCAATGGTTGTGTGAAATATTCATATTGAGGCTAAACATGTTGCTATAATCCACATTCTCAAAGTCATTAACTATTTTAAAAATTGAAAGGACCTGAACCATAGCCTGAACTCATAGTCTACGTGTTGATAGAGAGAGAGAGAGAGAGAGAGAGAGAGAGAGAGAGAGAGAGAGAGAGAGGCAGAAGTCCCCTACAGCCGAAGTTCATGCAACCGACGTTGTGTGTAAACTCAATTTGAGAATACAATTACATATTGTAATAAATTCCTAATAAATGTTAAATGTTGGCCATTGTAAGAGAGTGCAATGATGGTTTAGCAATAATTTACAAGACATGAGAACATTCGTTGGTAATCACTAACTAGCAGCCAGAGGAGGAAGGTGGGGGAGTTGGGGATAGTTTGGGGGTGGAAGGTGGGGTAGACTTGGACCAGACTCCCCCCTTCCGTCTGTCCAGGGTGGAGTAGGGGAAAGAAGGACCCACCCCTGAGCAACTTTTAGTACGCGTGAGTGTACATCAAGCCATTAGCCGAGAATATTGAGGACAATACAGCAGTATGGTTAGGGAGCGTAGGGTCGCTGACCCAGGGTGGCCTGTAAGGCACCACTAGATTGTACACGTGTTTAGTTGAAGAGCATAGCTACACATCAAATTATATGTTTTATAATTGTACATTCTTTTAAAAGGTTGTACATAGTTCCACTGTTGAACATCCATATTATCTGTTTCACATACAATACAGTAAATCAACTAAAGTACATGGAATGTATATGACCTCCTGTCTAGATGAAGAGACAGGGGCAGTTAGTTAATCCCCGCCAATCCCCAGTGGGCTGGAAAACGGTCAGATTACCTCTTAACGAGGAAGGGGGGGAGGGATGTGTGTATGGGGGAGGGGTAGGGAGGGGAGGGAGGAGGGAGTACACAGAACCAAACCAGGCTGAAAATTGCCACGGCAAAACTAACCAAAAACACCGCCATTATTGACCACTTGCGAGTTTCAAGCTATAAGGAAGTTGGAGCTGTAAACATCGATATCCAGCAGAATTGTCAGCTAAAATAAGGTCTTAATACATATATATATAACCAAATTTATCATACTTTTTATCCATCAGAAACCCAGATTATTATAACATTTCTGTATTATATCGATGTTTACGGTTCTAAATTCCCTTATAGCCTGAAACTCGCAAGTGGACAATTAACACCAATCAATCGCCATCAACACCTACTTTATTATCCTTGTCCCGAATCCTCCAACCTTCCTGTCACCGTCACCAACCACCCAATCATTAACGCCAGGAGACCATATGCAGGTTAATCCACGAAACATAAGCCTTAGGGGGAGGCTGGCCGTTTGTTTGGTCTATTAATTAATTTATTCATATATTTTTTTAGTTTCCTCCCTAGACCTCCATCAAGCTTAGCAAAACACCCCCTAGACCTCCCTTCAAGATAAATTTGTAAATTTTTCGGTAGAAAAAATTTCCCGGCCGAAGGCTGGTTTCTCTTAAAATTGCAGGCTCGCTATGGCTCGCTAGAAAATAATCGACACCTAAATGGCACGAAAGGTCTTAAAATTGACAACGAAATGGGGGCAAAAGGTGTTCAAATCGCCAAACTAATGAGCTGAACGTCTTATAATCTCAAAACTAGTGGGGCTAAACATAAGGGAGAAGGGGGTCCAGAAAAACGGTCTTCCTCCCCTTAAAACATTCACACGCGCACTGTCACTACCGCCATGTTCAACTCGGAAGTGAGGGTGGTTGGGGGGGGGGGGGGATTGCTTCTTGGGTCACGTGTTTGGGCAGTAGCTAGGATGCCGGTAATGTATTTATAATTGTATTTTTTATGTCTGGTTATCGTGGAATATTAACTAAGTATGTGGTTTAATAGGTTAGGATTGAAATGCGTGGCTTGCTTACTGTATAATATGTGTATGTGAAAAAGAGCAGGATTTAAACTATAGACTTAGTATGTAAATAAAACCGAATCCCTCACCTGATAAGTTGCATCCCCATCATCCCACAATTTGCTGGTGGTGTCATCTGTTGAGGGAAGAAGGGATTATGTTATTGGATGAAAACAACATGGGAAACGTTACATTAAGAGAAAACGGAATCCTGATACGAATTTACGGAAAGACTTTAATATTTTCTGTCACGACTATTTGTTTGTTTATTGTTTTGTACTTGTTAGCACGCACACAGACACTTATGCGCGCGCACATCAACACACTGGCACTTACATTTACACTCACATAATTGCCGACTTGCGAGTTTCGTTCTATAAGGAAGTTGGACCTGTCTACAAACGATATTTAACAGAATGTACTGCTAAAATACGGTTGTAGTACATTTATAAATACAAAAAACCCAAGTCAACTTACCATTTATCCATCAGAAACGTACATAATTATTGCATTTCCGTTTAATATCGACGTTCATGGCTCCAAATTCCTTATAGCCTGAAACTCGCAAGTGGTCAATTATACACCCCTTCAGCTACAACGTCAGGTCAGGTGAGGTGAATGTCTTGATGGTGTAATGGTTAGAGTGTTTAACATTTGTGTGTGGTAACCCAGGTTCCAATTCCGGTGGATCACATGCTTTCATTAATTTCATTGGGAGTGTTGGAGTGAAATTAATAAATAGATTATATTAACCCCTCCTGTACACTCGGTCCAAAAAGTATCTGCACCCCTACCCTGATAATCTGGTGTGTACAGCTTGGTAGGGTTTGCATATCTACCTGTAGCTATATCCATCTAAACTACTATCTACCTATACTACCAAAGACCTACTATCTACGACCTACAACCTATACTACCTTGGTGATGGGCTGGTCTATCAGAGCGAGAGCTGAGCGATCTCTGCCATACCCATAGCTTACTCTGACTGTTCCTTTTCTTATATATCTTCTAGATCTCAAGTGACGGCGTCTTTTCCGTGGATTGACCTCCCTACTGCCAACCTAAAAGTTGGCAGATTGGGAGCCAAAGTGTCACATTTTCCCCTTGCCCCTCAACTTTCCCTTCATAATTGCTAAGAGGCACAGGGCCTCGGGTGGGGCTTTGGTTTCCCGGGCGTTTCCGCGCCCTCCTCAGCTCCCTGCCTTAAGAGTGGCTTCGGTCACCCGGGCTTTGTTAGTGGTAAGCAGGGAGGGTTTTGTGGGGGCGCTCGTTTATGGCCTTGGCCTTGCTCGGGACCTTGGGGCTGTTCGGCCAGGCAGCCTGGGGAACAACAACAACAACAACCTATACTACCAAGCTGTACACACCAGATTATCAGGGTAGGGGTGCAGATGCTTCTTTGACCGACTGTACCTGCGACGTCTTTTTGTATTTTATTCGAGCTATATGTTAACGATGTTGTGCAGCTAAGAAGGAGCTGTGGTAGTAAAAACGGTTAAGTGCGATAGTTCGAAACCTGTTAACCCATACAGTACCAGGGACGTTCTTTTCAACACATTCTGGCAACTATTAGACGATTTTATTCAGCTTAGGAAGGACCTCTAGAATTAATAACGCTTCAAACTATCACAACCAACCCTTTTAACTACCATAGATCCTTCCTAAGCTGCATAATGTCATCTAAATATAGCTAGAATAAAATATAACACACGTCGCTGGTACTCAAAGGGTTAATTGCTGGAGGCCACCTTCAAGCTGAGTAAAGTGGTCTAACAGTAGCCAGAATAAAGTTAAAATGCTGGCTTCCCTTGTTGTGTGTAATGTGTGAAGTATTGAATGTTACTGTATTGTTGGAGTGGTTATGGTTGGGAGTGTTAAGGGGGATGGTTCACTTTTTGGTCGATTTTTTCATTTATTATTTTCTAGCTTCCTCCCTAGACCTCCATCAAACTTAAAATAAACATCCATTAGATCCCCCTTTCAGATTAATTTATACATTTTTCGGCAGAAAAATGTCGCGGCCGAAGGCCGATTCGTCCAAAATTACAGGCTCACTATCGTTCGCCAGGGAAAAAATCGACATCTAAATAGCACGAAAGGTCTTAAAATTGACATGGAAATGGAGCGGAAGGTCTTAAAATCGACAAACTAATGGGGCAAACATCTTAAAATCTAAAAAGTAATGGGCTAAACATGAGAGAGAAGGGGAACCAGAAAAACGACCCATCTCCCCTTAACCAGTGTAAAGCCTCGTCCACACGATCGAGCACTGCCCGTCGGGCACAAGGGAAATGTTCGATATGGGGCAAATTCAGCGGGCAAACCAGGGCCCCTACACGTAGTTGAGCGAAATCACCAGACACTGTCCGGTAGTTTGCCGGGGGGAATGGGGATAAAGGGGGCCTGTGGAAGGAGGGGAATACTGTGTAACTTGATCTTTAACCCATTCAATACCGGTGACATCCATTGTATTATATTCTGGAATTATAGAAAGCCTTTATTCAGCTTAGGAAGGACGTCTACCCATTAAAAGGCCACAGACGATCTCAATTAATCCCTTTAGTAGCCATATTTCCATTTAAGCTTAATGAAATCGTCTAAATATAGCTCAAATAAAATTTAAAAAAAATACTTCGCCGATACAGAAGGAGTTAATAAATATATATATATGTTATCCTTCTATTATTCAGTTATCAGGAAAATCTGGTGGAAGGTAACCGGGTATCGGTAATGTGTGCAATCACTTATTAGATGTCATTAATGGTATGAATTAAATGTTAGCTTCTTAATAATGTATAGGGAGCGTCCACATTTCTATCTATCTATCTATTGCCTGACGCCGTGATCCCCGAAGGGGTGGCCACGAACGAACCGCCCCCATGCACCTCTGTCCCCAGTCAGTCGACGCCCCTCCCCCCAACCAGCACCGCCTTCGTTCATGTAGTTCCTCACTCCACATTTATATTTAGTTATTATTATTATTAATAGTAATATTATATATTATTGTTAAGATTCTTATGAGTATGGTGAAATATGATATTTATCTTCATGTTACTCCACCCAATATCGGTTACTCCTCCTTTCCCCCATCACCATCGGAGTTAACAGTAAGCCATGTTATATTGGTCTTTGCTTGGATATATAGGATATATAACTGTCCTGCGATTATTGTTGATGTGGATCATGGTGATCGGTACCGGACCTAGCCTTGCCAAGCACCCACTCTGACCACTGGCAGACTTTGACTGGCCAGTGCACCGCCGTGTGGACAACAACACAAACGTGTTCGACAGACTTTGCCCGGTGAGGGGGCACAGCCCTCCGGACACTGCTCGATCGTGTGGACGTAGCTTAAGCACCTCGCCCATGCTTATCAGGTGCTATACCCTATTCCAAATAGGTAGCCCAAAATTCTTGAACATTAACCTCTATATAACTCACAAACGACTAGAGTAATCGAACTAATACCGGTACTTCTACTATTAGGTAAGGGTCAGCCAGGAAAATTACAGCCAATTTGCTCTAGCCCTATTTGAGTGATATAGGTTAAGGTTTACGATTTCTAGACTACCTATGTGGAACAGGGTTATAGCATATACAATACATGTGTACAGTACATGTAACACTGGTCTACCGCACTGTTCTACATTGTTGGGCTTTTACAGTTGGACAAATAAGTCCTGTCCCAGCTGTCATTACGTTTTGGTCGATGTGTGCTGTATTAATGTCTGTCAGATGTTGAATAGGGTGGGTAAGTGTAGGAACATGTTTGTATATTTCACTTGATATGAAGAAATGAAGCCTAGATATTGCTGATACCAATTATTGATCAAAACATACTTGGTGCTGAGACATCACTTATTAGCGCGATTGTACAGTTGGCCAAATAAGTCCTGATCCGCTGTCATTACGTTTTGCTCGCTGTGAGCTGTATTAATGTCTGTCAGATGTTGAATATGGTGTGTAAAAATAGGAACATGTTTGTATATCTCACTGGAAACGATGAATTAATGCTTGGACAGTGCGAATACCAATTATGGAACGAAATACACTTGGGGCCGCTACATCACTTATTTGGGCAACTGTACTGAAGATGAATAAAGACTACAGATTGGTTTCTGACCACATAGTTCAATAATTGTAGGCAATTATACTCCAAAGACGAAATTCGTAAATTCGAGGCAGATGAGCTATTGCAAATTCGCCATCAGTAATAGTCACCCCTTCATTATCTCCACCCAACAAATATTACAGAGATTATGTGATCGTCCTGACGGTCTGTCTATCCATTTGTTACCTCTGTCAACGAACTTGGAGGAGGTTAGGTTTTTGCCTAAGTGTTTTTTTTTCTGTAAACAAGATGTACGGTATAAAGAAGTTATGAACCGATTATCATGTGGCAAGGAAGAAGTGATTCAATTTAGGGGGTGATCGGTACAAAGGAGTACAAAAGGAAAACAAGCAACAACAGGTTCCTTGCCCTCCAAAACACTGCACTGGTAGAGTGCATATCTCCGCCAACGTAGGTCACAAAGTTATGAACCGATGTTCACGAAATTTGGTGAGTAGAAAGGATATGCGCCAAGGAAAATGTTATTCCATTTAGGAGACAATCGGTAGAGCGCATACCTTCGCCAGCGTAGGCGAAGGTATGCGCTCTACCGATCACCTCTCGGTAGTTTGTCTATCTGTTCTCAGGATTTTTCAGAGACTATTGAAACAGATCTAGATGAAATGTCTCTGGCCAAATCGATCAATGTTACTGTTCGGCCTCCATATAGTGAGCTGAGAATGAAAACTATAGTGTTATATATGAGAGAGAGAGAGAGAGAGAGAATTGGCTAACAGGTAGACAACAACGAGTGGTAATCAATGGTGTTTTTTCTGAGTGGATTCCAGTCACTTCTGGAGTTCCACAGGGATCTGTCCTTGGCCCACTACTGTTTATCATATATGTCAATGACATCGATATTGGTCTGTTGAGTGTGATCTCTGTGACGTTAACCACTCCGTTAGAACCGCATGGCTTGTCCTACAGTGACTCGCTAGGATCGCCAGGGCAGTGGATGTGGCTACAGTTGATGTATTATTGTGTGCTTTATTTCATATGAAAGCTCGTGTCATGGGCAGTCCAGAAAGGCTCTTTGTTTTCGCCCATGTCAAGGCTTTATGTATTTAATTGCAAAGTATATGTTTTATCATTAAGTAGTAATGATAGGAATTGAGAGAGAGAGAGAGAGAGTAGAACAGAGTGAGAGGAGGCGCGTAGTGTTTTGCTATACTTGATGACGTCATAGCTGGCTGGCCTCGTGGGGATTCGTTGAGGGAGTTTTTTACCATGCTTTGTGACGTCATGTTTGGCTGGCTTCTTTAGTATTGGTTGGAGGACTTGTTACCGCTTTTTTCCCACGCGGCTCGAGCTAGTGCTAAGTATATATACAGCCCTCTCGCCACTTTCTCCCTCAGATCTGGTTTCTAGAACGCATCCCTCTTATCCCTTTGATACCTGTCCCGCGCTCTGCACCTGAGAATCTTTTCCTCTGCCTATCTCTCTCATTTTCCATATCTTTCACCACCTTTTATTAACATTATACCCCCTCTGGTTAACTCTGAAAAATCAGCTTCATGCTGGCCAGTTGTATTGTGCGTTAAGGTCTGATATAACTTATGTATGTTAGTTGTTAAGATAAGTTGATCACGAAGCATTGGTTAGCATTCATATAGTTCAGTACCGCTTCCTATAATTATTAGTGTTCTACTGGATTAGATAATGCTAGACTAGGGGTCTGATATTATAAGGTATTGTTTCCAATGAGTGCTGGCTTTAGTTAAAAGCTGCACGACATACCTGAGAACTGGAGTTGATTGGGTAAATTCTAGTCTGTGTGCCATTGAGAGTAGAGCATGCACGAATGAGGGCTTTTTGCCTATACCATTCTGCACTGTTCTAAGCTCGTTGTTTGTCTTTGAGGTACGCCAGGAGAACGCTTAATACTTCGGTATTAAGGTTTCTCAAGAGAGCTACCCTTCCCTATAACGTAATATTTGATGCACAGACTTGAGATTTGCACTAGGCTATGCGGCATGCCATGCGCACCAGTATCTCGTATCATTGACTCTAGCTAGACTTTATCAGTCATAGTAGACATAAAGTATATTAACCCAATTACTCTTTTTATGCATACCCGTTTATGATTACACAAGCATTTCGCAGCCTAGTTTGATGTATGGAGACACAAACGACTTAGGCTCTTTTTGTTGATGGGAATACTGCATTGTCGTGGCGAATATTATTATTGTTGTAGCGTTTAGGATATTCTTGGCTCCGACTGCATTATATATCCTGTCTTTTTGTGTGCTTAGCCTGCGCGAGCATTGTTCCGCTGCCTGCCTTTTTGGGTTCCATTTCCGATTCGAGCATCTTTATAGCATCTAACATTTAAAGAAGATTCCTTGTTGGTGTTGAAGGACTTTAGTGCACTTTCTTTCATGCAGGAGTGCCTGACATTTATTGATTAAAGTAACGTAAGCTGTAACTTCTCTTACCACCTTACTTTGCATACCATAACCAAGCACCTTCGGTTATAGGTAGTAATAGGCTGTTTTCACATAACATTAAGCCTAGAATAGACGCACATTTATTGAGAGTTTGATAGCCTATTATTGCAAATAGAACTCTGGAGAGTATTTGTGTTCTTTGTTCACTGGGAATATACATCAGAGGTTGGAGCTAGCGCTTTCCGTTGTAGCATTTATGCCATTACTAGTCCAATGAATAAGAGCCCTGATATATTTGAATCCCAGTCGTAACAAATGGCGACCTTACCTAGGATTTGGTGAACCTACATTTATTAGCAGGGAACATTTGTTGTTTTGGGGAATATTTTGCGGGGATCAGCAAGAATAATTTTGTTTTGCAACATAGTATAGCCCTTGAGTATTTCCGAGAATTTTTGTGTATATATTGAGGTATAAGAGTTTGGGGTGCTTCTTTTCTGAATATTGAGGTGGGAAATTTTTGTGAGCATCATGTCTTATACCGGATCAGAGGAGAATGGAGACACAGTACGTAATGTCGAAACTGAGGAACAGCAGTATGATGAAAGGGTTAATCAGGTGAACTGTGAGGAGGATGCTAGGATATTTTTGCAATGGCCTGTTACTGCCGAGCAGTTGGAGGGTATGAATCGGTACGGTCTTCAATGTCTGGCCACAGCTATCGGTCATGCGGGTACTAGCAGCATGACCAGGGATAACTTGATAACGTGTGTACTGGGCAGGGTGACTGGTGAGCGAGATGGGTTGAGTGCTCAGAGCCTTCGGCCATGCTCCCTACACTCGACTCCCAGCCATCCCAGTAGTTTGCCGACCCCGGGTACGCTTCCACAGTTGGGTGGTGACTGGCAGGGTGGGTTGCCCCTGGGGGGGACCACCGGTAATTTCAAACATTGTAGCACCTTCACCTCCTCAAGGGTTAACTCCAGAATTATTGCTTCAGCTCGAATTAGCTAAGATCGAAGAGAGAAAGGCTATCAGGGTATCTGAGCTTCAGATTCAACAGCAACAAAGAGCAGGTGAGCAGCAAATAGAGCTAGCAAAAATCCAAGCTGAGTCGACTAAGTACTGTGCCGACAGGGACGTAGAGAAGTCGCGAGTAGAGACAACGGGACAGCGACTTGGGGCTGGTAACCGTGCTCCTGATCAATCTCTCTCGCACTTATTGAAACTGGTTCCGGTGTTTGATGAGAGTGGTGTAACAGAATTTTTCGCACGCTTTGAGAAGAAGTGCCAGGAACACCAGTGATCAGAGAATAAATGGGCAGCACTTGTATCCTCTAGATTAATAGGCAAGGGTCTTAAAGCCTACGATGCGTTACCTTTGGAGTCATGTATTGTGTATGAGGATCTCAAGGAGGCTGTCCTGAGGGCTTACGAACTGCAACCAGAAACGTACCGTTTGAAGTTCGGGGTGTAACTAAGGGAAGAGATAGCACCTTTCTGGAACACGCCCGGGACTTGTCCGATGGTATGGGGAACTGGCTCCGATCTGAGAAGGTAACAACGTTTGATGGAGTTAAGCAGTTGATGATGTTGGAGCAGTTCTTTAAGAGCACGGGCGGTGATCTAACTATGAACTTAAAGGAGAAAAACCCAAGAACTCTAGTCGAAGCAGCAGAAATGGCTGATCGACGGCTGTCGTTGATTCGGGGTTGCGGGTCCTCACAGAAGTACGATGTAAGTGCTAAGGACCGTTATCCTTCCCCTCCCCGTAGCAATGACACATTTAAACAGAAGAGCCATGAAACTAAAACTGAATCCAAACCTTACACCACACCGTATGTGAAAAGTCAGGGGCCTTTTACATCACAGTATAAGCCGAAACCGAAATTTATGTGTTTTAGTTGCCAACAGGAGGGTCATAAGGCAAATGAGTGCCCTACTCGACCTCCTCCGGCGGCCGTGTCTTTTGCTCACGGCATTGGAGTGTTCAAGAGGACATCGGAGTTTGTTAGAGGCAATTCTTCCGAGGTATATACACTGCCAGTGCAGAAGGATCCGGAAGGCTTATTCCCTGTCTGTGATGCCTTTAGTGACCACAGGGGACTCGGTTGTGTGGAGTTGGGGGGTAGAAGACATGAGGTGAGAATTTTGCGTGACACTGGGGCATCGCAAACATTGTTGAGGAATTTCACTGGTAAACCTGTAAATACGGCGTGGGTGGTTGTGGTTCAGGGGGTTAATGCAACAAGGTCATACCCGCTTGTAAGAATGAAGATGGAAGTTGATGGTGTGACTCGTGACCTGGATGTAGGAATTGTGGAGAAGTTACCTGTTGGGGGCGTTGACCTCCTTCTCGGCAACGACTTTGCGGGACCTACTTCTGAGGCTCCACCCTTGGTCGTTGCCGAGAAGCCGGCCGACGTGAGTAGGGAGGAGCAGGAGTGGGTTGAGAAGTGTCCGGTGCAGCCTATGGCGTGTGTTGTCACCGGAGATCCTGCATCCAGGGAGTCACATTCTGGTCAACAATCTTTAGATCAGCGGAGGAAGGGTACCGAGAAGGGGTTGGAAGTTGATGCGATTGAGAGTTTAGTGTCAACGGACCTTCTCGGGGACTCATTATTAGGACCACATTTCGAGTCTGGAGAAGACCCAGTAACTGTTCCTGAAAAGGCAGAGGATGGGCTTAAAAAGATGAAAGAGTTGAAGGAGGACAGTGATGCTCAGTCAGGAGATGTAGCAACAAGGTACCCTGACGCGTACCCTATGAGAAATGGGTCGGCGAAGACGGTGGTCCGAAGCTTGCTAGTGTATTTTTCCCGGTATGGTTACCCGCAGGGGATTCAGTCAGTCCAGGGACCCAACTTCACTTCTAGCCTCTTTGTTCAAGCAATGCCGCAGCATGGGATTGTTGGGGTTGTGTCATCTGCGTATCATCCGGATAGCCAGGGTGTGTTAGAGCGATGGCACTCAGCCTTGAAATCTGTGCTTCGTTGTTGTTGCTTTGAGAGTGGGAAGGATTGGGATCTTGGCCTGCCATGTGTTTTGTTTGCTGTGCGGGAGGTACCTGGGGAGAGTTTGGGATTCAGCCCTAATGAGCTCGTCTTTGGACACCGTGTCAGAGGGCCTCTCCATATGGTTGAAGAAGTATGGGAGGGCGCAGAAAAACCTTGTTCTATACTCAAGTGTGTCCTCAACAGTCGAGAACGGATGTTGCGCAGTCTGGAGTTGGCTGGCCGTAATTTGACTAGCTCTCAGGCCCTCAGGAAGGACAGGTACGACCTCAAGGTTGAACTCAGGGAGTTTCACGTGGGTCAGGAGGTGTTGATTCTACTGCCCCTTGTAGGTCACCCCTTATCCACGAAGTACGCTGGTCCTTATAGGGTGGTTGAGGAGCTATCAGACCTGGATTACTTGGTAGCCACTCCAGACAGACGGAAGCGCAATCAGTTATGTCATGTTAATCCCATGAAGGAGTATGGGAGGCACCCCCCTGAGCCTCTCACTGTGCCTGTGATGACGTTTAGCAGTCAAGGTGGAGAAGGAGAACGGGACAGTCAAGCTCAGGTGGGGGATAACTGGAAGGATAAGAAATTCAAATGGGCGCCTGAGTGTGAGAAGGTTTTTTGGAGTAGTGAAACACCTGTTGTGCACTCACCCGATCCTCAGGGCCCCTGACTTTAGCCTAAGTTTCCAACTAGCAACGGATGCTAGTGGTGTGGGGGCTGGTGCCGTCCTTGTGAAAAAGGACGATGATGGGCTGGAGCATTCTGTTAGTTTCTGCTCGGAGAAGTTCAATTCAGCCCAGGGGAGCTGCTCTGTTGTCGAGAGGTAGCTGCTGGCAATTGTACTTGCTCTGAGGCATTTCGAGGTCTATGTTCCAGCCTATGGTCCGGTCGTTGTAGTTTACCCAGATCATCACCCTCTCAAGTTCTTGGACCAGTTTCACAATCGGAATATGAGGCTGACCAGGTGGTCACTAAGGTTATTGGTATATAACCTGGACATACGCCATATTGCCGGTTGTGACAACGTGGTTGCAGATTGTCTTTCAAGGGTATATGATCCTGGGTAGATTGACACACGGGTAGCCTCCTGCTTTAGTTTGAATAGTATTTTGCGCTTGGTGCTTGTTGGCTCGCGGTTGTAGCCCACCGTATTGGGTCGTAAAGCAGGAGTTGAGAGTTTGGTATAGAAGAAAAAACTAGGCTTGCCCCTATAGTGCAGCCGAAATAAACAAATTCAAAACATAAAAATCAAATAAAAACTCTTTCTTTGATAGTTGAATTTTTCAGTATGTTATAGCAGTAATTCTGAGTTGCACTCCTCTCAGAATGCTGGGCTAGAGAAGCTCGCTCTTGAGGAGCATAACTACATATGATTTAACCTATTGTGTTGGGGAAGGTTATAATTTTGTAAAATGTTCTGTTGAGAACTGTGCCAGATATTTTACTGCCGCTGGGTGATGGGAAGTAGAGATATAGCATGGGTTCTAACAATCAAATTTTTGTGAGCCTTGGGCCTCTGAGAAAAATCTTGGGGGGGGGTGTGACGTTAACCACTCCATTAGAACCGCATGGCTTGTCCTACAGTGACTCGCTAGGATCGCCAGGGCAGTGGATGTGGCTACAGTTGATGTATTATTGTGTGCTTTATTTCATATGAAAGCTTGTGTCATGGGCAGTCCAGAAAGGCTCTTTGTTTTCGCCCATGTCAAGGCTTTATATATTTAATTGCAAAGTATATGTTTTATCATTAAGTAGTAATGATAGGAATTGAGAGAGAGAGAGAGAGAGTAGAACAGAGTGAGAGGAGGCGCGTAGTGTTTTGCTATACTCGATGACGTCATAGCTGGCTGGCCTCGTGGGGATTCGTTGAGGGAGTTTTTTACCATGCTTTGTGACGTCATGTTTGGCTGGCTTCTTTAGTATTGGTTGGAGGACTTGTTACCGCTTTTTTCCCACGCGGCTCGAGCTAGTGCTAAGTATATATACAGCCCTCTCGCCACTTTCTCCCTCAGATCTGGTTTCTAGAACGCATCCCTCTTATCCCTTTGATACCTGTCCCGCGCTCTGCACCTGAGAATCTTTTCCTCTGCCTATCTCTCTCATTTTCCATATCTTTCACCACCTTTTATTAACATTATACCCCCTCTGGTTAACTCTGAAAAATCAGCTTTATGCTGGCCAGTTGTATTGTGCGTTAAGGTCTGATATAACTTATGTATGTTAGTTGTTAAGATAAGTTGATCACGAAGCATTGGTTAGCATTCATATAGTTCAGTATCGCTTCCTATAATTATTAGTGTTCTGCTGGATTAGATAATGCTCGACTAGGGGTCTGATATTATAAGGTATTGTTTCCAATGAGTGCTGGCTTTAGTTAAAAGCTGCACGACATACCTGAGAACTGGAGTTGATTGGGTAAATTCTAGTCTGTGTGCCATTGAGAATAGAGCATGCACGAATGAGGGCTTTTTGCCTATACCATTCTGCACTGTTCTAAGCTCGTTGTTTGTCTTTGAGGTACGCCAGGAGAACGCTTAATACTTCGGTATTAAGGTTTCTCAAGAGAGCTACCCTTCCCTATAACGTAATATTTGATGCACAGACTTGAGATTTGCACTAGGCTATGCGGCATGCCATGCGCACCAGTATCTCGTATCATTGACTCTAGCTAGACTTTATCAGTCATAGTAGGCATTAAGTATATTAACCCAATTACTCTTTTTATGCATACCCGTTTATGATTACACAAGCATTTCGCAGCCTAGTTTAATGTATGGAGACACAAACGACTTAGGCTCTTTTTGTTGATAGGAATACTGCATTGTCGTGGCGAATATTAATATTGTTGTAGCGTTTAGGATATTCTTGGCTCCGACTGCATTATATATCCTGCCTTTTTGTGTGCTTAGCCTGTACGAGCATTGTTCCGCTGCCTGCCTTTTTGGGTTCCATTTCCGATTCGAGCATCCGCTGCCTGCCTTTTTGGGTTCCATTTCCGATTCGAGCATCTATAGCATCTAACATTTAAAGAAGACTCCTTGTTGGTGTTGAAGGACTTTAGTGCACTTTCTTTCATGCAGGAGTGCCTGACATTTATTGATTAAAGTAACGTAAGCTGTAACTTCTCTTACCACCTTACTTTGCATACCATAACCAAGCACCTTCGGTTATAGGTAGTAATAGGCTGTTTTCACATAACATTAAGCCTAGAACAGACGCACATTTATTGAGAGTTTGATAGCCTATTATTGCATATAGAACTCTGGAGAGTATTTGTGTTCTTTGTTCACTGGGAATATACATCAGAGGTTGGAGCTAGCGCTTTCCGTTGTAGCATTTATGCCATTACTAGTCCAATGAATAAGAGCTCTGATATATTTGAACCCCAGTCGTAACATCTCCTTTAACCCTTTTGCTGCGGCTATGTCTACGACTGGCGGGTCTAGGAGAAGGACCTGTCCACTTCCTGCTCGAATCCTGGCGCTGCTTTGTTGGCTGCCGCGTCGATGTTTTGTGTTCGCCTTTTTTACACTATTTTAGTACCTTCTTTACTCATCTACTATGGAAAGACGACGGAATTTATAGTGATCATGGCTGAGCAAATGAACGGATCGGATACAGCTTATACAGGTTTATGGAGACACCAACAAAACACCAGGATTACGACTCAGGAAGATCGGGAACACACCAACCAAGATCACGAACACAACAACGAAACACCAAACCAAATAGATGTTCTCTCATATTCAAGATGGCAGCTTTTAAAACTACGCCGCACTAAATTGAACTACGAAGTGGTTAAGACTTTGAAAGAAAATAATATTTTTAAAGCAAGAGGAAAGAAAGCAGGAAAGAGACAAAAGCACAAAATACCAGTTCGAATCACACAGAGAAAGAAACAAAACAAACAACTTCGAAAATGCACTGTTTATAAAAACTTGAGTGAGATTCCGACACTGTATTATTCCTTCCCGACCTTCATAAATTTAAATGCAACCTCTATTAGAAATAAAGAAGATGAATTAGTTGTTTTAATGAAGGATAATAATGTTGATATAGCCTGTATTAGTGAAGTTTGGCAAGTGTCAGAAGAATTTTTTACTATGCCGAACTATGAAGTGTACCTACAAACTCGACAGCGACAACGTGATGGTGGGGTGGGAATATTTGTTTGAGAAGATATTCAATCCCGCCGCCTCTTTCCACCACATGATGTTCAGTTGGAGACATTATGGGTGTGGTGCCGGCCCAAACGTCTACCCAGGGAGGTGTCCTGCATTATTGTAGGGTGCATATACTATCCTCCAAGATCACCTCTCCATCAAGACCTCATCGACCATATCGTTACTTACGCAGATGAATTACGATCCCTTTATAATGGATGCAAATTTGTTATTTGTGGTGATTTCAATGATTTAAACATCGAAGACATCATCGACAACACTCATCTGCAGCAAATTGTAAACTTTCCAACGCATCAAAATAATATCCTAGACCTAATCTTCACTGACCTTAGCCAGCACTACAAATCACCTCAACGTTTAGCACCCCTTGGCCGTACCCAGCACCTCACTGTGTTATGGCAACCTATTTCAACATTTCCACCTTGTCATCACTCCAAGCTGGTCACCGTTCGTCCCATCAAGCAGTCAAGTGTCATTGCATTCGGCCAACATATTAATAACTACCCATGGCTAGAAGTGTACCATGAACAGTGCGTCATAAATAAGCTAAATAACTTTCTTAGTTCGGTAAATATTTTAATTGACCATTACTTCCCCACGAAACAAGTTTTAATTCAGTCTAACGATCATCCTTGGATTACTCCCTATGTGAAAGAAATTTTATCTCTACGTCAAAGTAATTTTAACAGTGGTAACATGGTTTTATTTAGACATTATAGGAATAAAGCAATTCGGGAAATAAAGAAAGCTAAACAACAGTATTTCAAGTCAAACGTGTCAGATTTGCGTACAACAAAGCCAAGTAAATGGTACAGAGTAATTAGTAAGTTAACTGGAGACAACTCACAGCGTAAATTTCAATTTCTTATTGACAAAGACCCTAACCAAGCTGCAAATACCATAAATTATCATTTTTCAACAATCTGCCAAAGTCTACCCCCCCTTAGACCAGTCAAGATTACCTGAGTCTGTGGATAATTTACCACCTTTACCTTCTGTTGAGCCCTACCAAGTGTATGAAAAACTGTGTGAGGTAAATGTAAACAAATCTGTAACCCCCTTTGATCCCCCACTTCGTATTATCAAATCATTTGCATATGAGTTTGCTTTTCCTATTGCTAGCATCATTAATTCGTCATTCAGTTCAGGGATCGTACCTCCCCTTTGGAAACGTGGCTTCATCACTCCCTTGCCCAAGATTCCCAAACCCGAAACTTGTAATGATCTTCGACCAGTGACTATAACATCAATTTTTGCACGTATTGCCGAGAAGTTTGTTGCATCTTGGGTGCGTGATGACACACAGGTAAACCTTGATGCATATCAGTTTGGTAATCGGAAAAATACTTCTACCACCCATTATTTATTGTACTTAATGAATTTTCTTTATAAAACGACTGACATTAGGGGAGAATGTGTAGCTGTGCTTAGCATTGATTTTTCAAAAGCATTTGACCGAGTAGACAACACAATAGCAATGAGACATTTACTTCATAATGGCATGAGACCTGAACTAGTTCCTTGGATGTCTTCTTTCCTTACATCTCGTGGTCAGGTTGTACGTTATAGTGGTGCTACCTCTGAGGAGCACACCACTACATGTGGTGTTCCGCAGGGTACCGTACTGGGACCTCGTATTTTTAATAATTATATAAATAGTGCCGGTTTGGATGATGTTCAGTGTGAATTCGTGGATGATATTACTTTTGCTTGTGCATATAACAGTACACATATACCAAAATGTCAGGAGCAAGCCAATAAGATCGATCATTGGTCTAACGAGAACAACATGAAAATAAATGGAAGTAAGTCGAAATTAATGTTACTGGACTTTCAGAAAATTAAGACAAATGTAAATGCTGTTAGTTTAAGTAATGAATCTGTTCCATTTGTTAATGAGATGAAGCTGTTGGGTGTTATTATTTCGAGTAACCTTCAGTGGAAGGCGAACACCAAGTATATTGTCTCGCGTGCAAGTAAACAAATTTTTGCAGTTAGTAAATTGAAACGTTTTAAGGCTAATTTGTCTGATTTAAAGAATTATTATTGTTGTTATATTAGGCCTGTACTTGAATATGCATCGACGGTTTGGTGTTCGTCACTCACACACGCAGAAGTAAATTCTATTGAGAGAATACAACAAAAAATCTGTAGAATTTCATTAGGACCTAGTTATATAAATTACGAGTCTGCTTTGGAGTTATTAAATTTGGAATCATTGGAAGAGAGACGAAGAAAGAAGTTTGAAGAAGACAGCCTTAAGTTGTTGCACGATAAACAGCATAGACATATACTTCCACCGGACAACACCAACACTTACACACACAAATTACGAGCAAGAAACTTTCTAGTTGAAGAAAAATGTAACACCAAGAGACACCAAAACAGTGCCATTCCACAGATGACCAGGTATATAAACAATTACTTGAGGAAGTAGGTAGTCAGTGTTTTGAAATTATATTATATTTTGCCAATACATGATCATTATTCCGGCAAATTGTTCTTAATATTTGTATTTTATGTGTATTTTATGTGTAATGACACTTTGTATGTATGTTTTACACACTGTATATTTTCAACTCTATGGTTGCAATTGTAAAAAATACATTAAATAAACCTATTATTATTATTATTATGTTTGGACTATTTAGGGCATATTCAGGCACTCCTGAATGATAAATCAAGCATCTGCATTAAATGAAGTGTATTCTGCCGAAAACTAGGCGAAAATAGCTTCAAAATGACACCAGAACGGACCCTGTACGTGGTCTGGTTCACCCGCAGTGGTCCCAGTGAAACGCAGTAACCCCGCCATTATGTAACACCCGCTCGCTTGGCTACACTGGTGAGAGAGACAGAGAGAGACCCGCGCGAGACACAGCCTAGCTCAGTGAGCCGCTCGGTGCTCTGAGGGTCGGAGGTGGGCCCCTCACGCTCCCGCCCACTGGCACTCGATTTTTACGTTTTTTACAGGCTTTTAGAGCCTGGAAATTGCTGTAACTTGCCAAAACATTCAAGAACATCACCCGCAGCGAAAGGGTTAATTTGCAGATGACATAAAGTTTGGAATGAATGTGAAAGACCCTAAAGGGATTGAACAGCTCAGGATGGACCTCAACAGACTGGGTGAATGGTCGGAGACATGGCAGATGCCTCTAAACTTGGAAAACTGCACGGTGATGCATATCGGCCAAGTAAACCCCAATTCAGGCTATTCGCTATTGGGACTGCCTCTGGAAGTGACTGACTTAGAAAAGGATTTGGGTGTTCTCATAAGCAGTGACCTAAAGTTTTCCAAGCAGTGCATTGAAGTAGAGAAGAAAGCTCAGAAATTATTGGGCTATATTAAGAGGCAATTTAAGTATAGAAATAAGGAAAATAGTCCTCACACTTTACAACTCTCTAATACGGTCTCTCCTGGAGTATGCTGTTCAATTCTTGTCTCCAGCACACAGGAAAGATATACAGCGACTAGAAAGAGTACAAGCTAGAGCTACAAAGCTTATTCCATCGCTTAGAATACTGAGCTATAAGGATCGGTTGAGAGCTCTTGATCTCTTCCCGTTGGAGACACACAGACTGAGAGGTCAGCTCATTGAAGTTTTTAAAAATACCGGTACTTAATGGGTTTGATAATGTGGATCATAGCAAAATGTTTAGCCTCAATATGAATACAACACTAACCATGGCTGGAAATTAGAATTGAAAAGGTTCAGCACTAGTACTTTTGGGGGAAAAAAATCACATACAATATCTGTTCTACCTGGAACAAACTTCCCTCCGAATTTGTAAACAGTTCTTCAGTAGAGCAGTTCAAGAAGAGAGTAGATAGCATTTTTCACACTCTGTAATGAGTGTAGTGCACTAAACAGTCTCTCTCCTTCCACTTCGAGTATCTCCTCGGAATAGACCGCAAGGTCTCTGAGATACTAACTATTCCTTGTAATTCCGTGTAAATCTCTCTCTCTCTCTGTTTCTCTACGTCTGTCCGTCTGTCTGTCTCTCTCTCTCTCTCTCTCCTATCATCATTTCTTCCCTTCCGTTAACGTTCACTTTGTTGTTGCAGGTTTTCTCATTCATTGCCTCATTTATCAGCCTTTCTCTCTCTCTCTTATATTTTGTTAATGTTGGCACTGTGAACAATTTTGGTCGTAGTGTTCAATGTCTTGGAGGCAGCAGTTTAGGAGGAGTAGTGCGTCAAAACACGACCCTCTTCCTATTGGAATCGGGGACAATCTTTTGCTGGGGATCCCTAATGGTCCTTGGTCACTGGATCTTCTCCTTGGTGACCTAGATATGTGTCAATGTTCTATTTATATTTTATTTTGTTGTTTCTGTTCGGGCTGTGTCTTGAGTCGGCCACCCCCAGATATGGGTTATGTGCCTGAGCATTCTATATATACAGTACTATATATATAAATATATATATATATATATATATATATATATATATATATATATATATATATATATTATATATATATATATATATACTGTATATATATATATATATATATATATATATATATATATATATATACTGTATATATATGTATATATATATATATATATATATATATATATATATATATATATATTTATAATTATATATACTGTATATACAGTATATATGTAAGTTGGAATATAGAAAAAAAAAAAATATATATATACATTATATATATACTGTATATTCGAATCCACGGACTGCCACATGTGTTTGTAAATTTCATTAATCGATTTTAGGAGTATAGTTGGTTGTTGGAAGGAACATAATAATATATATATATATATATATATATATATATATATATATATATATATATATATATATATATACTGTATATACAGTATATATATACATTATATATATACTGTATAATTATACACTATACAGTATATATATATATATATATATATATATATATATATATATATATATATATAGTATACTGTATTTAACATACAAATTAACGGCACGCAGAGGATTAAAGCAGAACCACGCAGTTTTAATTCCTCATTTACAGTACCGTATATAGCCTATATTGTGTTACAGTACCGTATATAGCCTATATTGTTACAGTACCGTATATAGCCTATATTGTGTTACAGTACCGTATATAGCCTATATTGTGTTACAGTACCGTATATAGCCTATATTGTGTTACAGTACCGTATATAGCCTATATTGTGTTACAGTACCGTATATAGCCTATATTGTGTTACAGTACCGTATATAGCCTATATTGTGTTACAGTACCGTATATAGCCTATATTGTGTTACAGTACCGTATATAGCCTATATTGTGTTACAGTACCGTATATAGCCTATATTGTGTTACAGTACCGTATATAGCCTATATTGTGTTACAGTACCGTATATAGCCTATATTGTGTTACAGTACCGTATATAGCCTATATTGTGTTACAGTACCGTATATAGCCTATATTGTGTTACAGTACCGTATATAGCCTATATTGTGTTACAGTACCGTATATAGCCTATTGTGTTACAGTACCGTATATAGCCTATATTGTGTTACAGTACCGTATATAGCCTATATTGTGTTACAGTACCGTATATAGCCTATATTGTGTTACAGTACCGTATATAGCCTATATTGTGTTACAGTACCGTATATAGCCTATATTGTGTTATTACTTTTTTTAAGTTTCCTCCAGACTTCCATCAACCTTAAATTTACACCCGCCCAAGACCCTCCTTCAAGATAAATTTGTACATTTTTCGATAGAAAAATTTCCCGGCCGAAGGCCGGGAAATAAATACAGGCTGACTATCGCTCGCCAGGAAAAAAAATCAACACCTAAATGACACGAAAAGTCTTAATATTGACAAAGAAATGAGGTGAAAGGTCTTAAAATTGCCGAACTAATGGGCAGAACGTCTTAAAACTTGAAAACGAAAGGGGCTAAACATGAGGAAGAAGGGGGACCAGAAAAACGACTCATCCCCCCTTAAACAGGATCCAAGCCGAACCCAGATCAGAATGGAAGAAAAGAATGGAAGAAAAGAATGGAAGAACAGAATGGAAGAACAGAATGGAAGAATAGAATGGAAGAACAGAATGGAAGAACAGAATGGAAGAATAGAATGGAAGAACAGAATGGAAGAACAGAATGGAAGAACAGAATGGAAGAACAGAATGGAAGAAAAGAATGGAAGAACAAAATGGAAGAACAGAATGGAAGAAAAGAATGGAAGAACAGAATGGAAGAACAGAATGGCAGAACAGAATGGCAGAACAGAATGGAAGAACGGAATGGAAGAACAGAATGGAAGAACAGAATGGAAGAACAGAATGGAAGAACAGAATGGAAGAACAGAATGGAAGAACAGAATGGAAGAACAGAATGGAAGAACAGAATGGAAGAACAGAATGGTAGAACAGAATGGAAGAACAGAATGGAAGAACAGAATGGAAGAACAGAATGGAAGAACAGAATGGAAGAACGGAATGGAAGAACAAAATGGAAGAACAGAATGGAAGAACAGAATGGAAGAACGGAATGGAAGAACAGAATGGAAGAACAGAATGGAAGAACAGAATGGAAGAACGGAATGGCAGAACGGAATGGAAGAACAGAATGGAAGAACAGAATGGAAGAACAGAATGGAAGAACAGAATGGAAGAACAGAATGGAAGAACAGAATGGAAGAACAGAATGGAAGAACAGAATGGAAGAACAGAATGGAAGAACAGAATGGAAGAACAGAATGGAAGAACAGAATGGAAGAACAGAATGGAAGAACGGAATGGCAGAACGGAATGGAAGAACAGAATGGAAGAACAGAATGGAAGAATGAGGGAAGAATGAAATAGGACACAGGGCGTAAATAGCGAATAAAGGTTGGACGCAGAGAGAGAGAGAGAGTGAAGGAAGGGGAGGAAGCAAATACGTGATAAAGGGAGGACCCAGAGAGAGAGAGAGAGAGAGAAGGAAGGGGAGGAAGCAAATCTCGATCTCTCGATCTCGATTGATAATGTGTAGGGCGCTGGACTTGCGCATATCACACATATAAGGGTATTAGGGTGGAGGATTGGGGTCAGGATATAGGATGGGGGGAGCTAAGTGGAGGGTTTATGGTGTGCGTGTAATGTGGGCGAAATGTTAGTTTATTCTGTGTTTGAATGTGTCTAGTTTAGGGCTATTTATTGTATCTTCTGGGAGACTGTTCCAATCCCGTATGGTTCGTGGAAAGAATGAGTGTTTGTAGAAGTCAGTATTAGTGTGGTATGTTTGGTACTTATGAGAATGTGTGTTACGAGTGTTGCGGGTGTTTGAGTTGTGTAGCTATTCATATTTTTAATGTCAATATAATTGTGTGTGATTTTATACATTACTGTGAGTCTGTGCCTGAGTCTTCGTGTGTTAAGGGTTTCCATGCTTATTTGATTTTTGATACGGGTTGTGATGCCTGGGGTTTGCGTGTAATTGTGTGTGATGAACCTGGCTGCTTTTGTGTTAATTTTTTCAAGTGTGTTAATGTTAAATTGAGTGTATGGATCCCATACTGCGGCGCAGTACTCCAGTGTTGGGCGAACAAGGGTGTTATAAGCTATGTGTTTGATGTCTCGTGTATAATTGTGTAAATTCCTCCTCAAGAACCCTAGTGTGCGGTTTGCCTGACTTTGTATGTGATGAATGTGGGTGTTGAATCTTAGGTTGGTGGAGAGGTGGACGCCAAGATATTTGTATGAAGGAACTGATTCTAGTGGTTGGTTGTGTAATGTGTAATTGAAAGTGATGGGTGATCGGGAGCGGGTAAAGCGGAGAAGTTTACATTTATCGGGGCGGAAAGACATCTGCCAGGTGTTCTCCCAATGTTCGAGGGCGTTTAAGTCTTGCTGGATAAGTCCACAGTCGTCTCTAGTCAGTATGGGCCTAAACATCAAACTATCGTCGGCAAATAGTCTAGTAGAAGAGTTAGGTGTTGACAGAGGAAGGTCATTAATATAAAGAAGGAAAAGAAGAGGGCCAAGAACGGTGCCTTGTGGGACACCAGAAGAAACAGGGACAGAGTCTGAGGAAGAGCCATCAAGGAGTACTCGTTGAGTCCGTTTTGTAAGGAAATTAGTGATCCAGTGAAGAGTAGGTCCAGTTATACCGTAAAAAGCTAATTTATGCTGAAGTCTTTTGTGGGGTACTTTGTCAAAGGCTTTGGCGAAATCGAGGATAATAGCGTCAACCTGTTTAATGTCTCGTCGGTCCAGTTGTTTAGTTATGTCATGATATGTGGCAATGAGTTGTGATTCGCATGATCTTTTGGGCCGAAATCCATGTTGTGCGTCAGTAAGGATGTTGTTTGCGTCTAGGTGATTCATAATGTGTTTATGTATAATGTGTTCTAAAATTTTGCATGGGATGGATGTGAGTGAAATGGGTCTATAATTCTTGGGGTCAGTCCTGTCACCTGTCTTGAAAAGGGGAGTGATGTTCGCACAAAGCCAGTCAGGTGGAAGGATGCCTGTGTGAAGTGACTGAGTAAAGATGCTTTGCAGGATGGGGGCAAGGATTGAGGCACAATTTTTAAGGATAAAGGCAGGGATGTTGTCAGGACCAGTGGCTTTGTTTGTGTCAAGTGTCCCTAGTAGTTTCTGTATGCCGTTAGTCGTTATGTCTAGGTGGGGTATGGGTGGGTAGGGGTTTTCAGGCATGTTAGGTATTTGGTTGTTTTCTTGTGTGAATACTGATTGGAAATGAGTGTTGAGTATCTGTGCTTTGTGTTCTGGAGTGGTTTGTAGAGTGTCATTGTTGTCTTTAAGTGATGTGATGTTGGTGGTATCCTGCCTGTGCGACTTGAAAAATTTGAAGAAATGTTTGGTGTTGTTTCTGACGTTGTCTGCGAGATAAGAAGCTATGTGTTTGCGTTCCGCTTTTATTATGTTTTTGGCAAATGTTTTTTGGTGTGATGTATATGCGGTCCAGTTTTCAGGTGTGTTGTGTGTCTGCGCGCATTTATAAAGTCTTTGTTTTTTGCGATGTTGTCTACGTAGATCCCTGGTGAACCATGGAAGAGTATATCTACTTGATGGGGTTTTTTGTGGTATGTATTTGTGCATGGCTGTATGGATGGTGTGTTGCAAGTTGTTCCAGTTTGTTAAGAGGGGTCTTGTGTGTGGGTCTGTTAAAAAAAGTCATTTTTGAGTTTAGTCAAGTCTTGTTTGATCGCGTCTAAGTCGTGATAAAAGGAGGAGGCAGGGAGAAGGGAAGAACGAGAGAATGGGGGAAAAAGATATTAAAAACAAAAAACAGCTACAATCCAAAACTATATAAGAAGTAAATAATCCTTTGACCCCATGCGAGTTTCATGCTATAAGAAAGTTGGAGTGAGGTTACTTTCGAGAAAACTAAACACGAGCAATAACTATTATATATTTTTAGTATACCTTCGTAAGTTACATATTTAGTTATTGTTTTATAGAATACTTTGATATGATCCACGTCAGGAATATCAAATATAGATATATTATCAATACAAAATTAACCCAAATGTGCTAAGATTAAGAAAAAAATTATCTGTCGTAATGTGTACATTTTGGTTCAGCTCCTAAAAGTTGATCATTGTGACTCAGAGATTCACTTAGATTGGACGTGAAATACATTACGTTAATACTTCCTTCAACCACCTGAGTTATACGATAATTTTCTTATGTTTACAGTATAAGTAGGCCTAAGTGTTTCGTAAGCAATTAACTTGAACCTTATTACTGTTTATTGTAATATCATCTTCAATTAAGTATTAAATTGGATCGTTGTTAGAAATGTCTTCCAATATCCCTTCGAGTGTAATCCTTCACACCGTCAGGTATATCCCACATGCTTCCTCAAAGGTGGTCAAGATACAGTATATATAATAATGTACACCTGATGATGGCCTCTGGTTGTGGTTGAAAACGTTTTAATAAAGAATGGAGCTCAGCAACATATTGTCCCCATTCGTCTTATTGGTATATATCATGGTATATATATATATATATATATATATATATATATATATATATATATATATATATATATAATATCTAGTTTCCCGGCAGCAGGAGCCCAGGTAAGCTTCCCTGTGAGGAGATATAAGCCGATTGACACAGGAGATTTTGCCAACAACTTTTGATCCGCAAATTTATTATGGTAACATTTTGAAACTTTTTGCACTGGTATACTCTAATAGCCTGAAAGTAGACTATTATAGGTGATATACAACGGGGTAAATTATTATATTGATTATAAACTATTGATACTATTATTACAATTATTGTAGTTATTGTTATTAGTATTAGTATTAGTATTTTAATTACTATTATTTTAAACCCCCATCATAACCCCTTAACCCCTTCACCAGCATTACGAAAATATTCATCATATTCTAGTTACCGTTAGACGATTTTTAGTTTATAATCAACCTTTGCGATTTAAATGGGTAAATACGATCTTAATAAACCCTCTTACTAATATAGGTCCTTCCTAAACTGCATAAAATCATCTTTTAGCCAGAATCAAAGGTAAAATGGCGTAGGTGATGGGTACGTGTAAAATACGTTCTGATTGTTGTTCCAATACATACGCTTCTCTTCACAATCAGACTGCCTCATTTTCTCCGTGAAACCCTCAAAATGATACTGAGACACACACGCACACTCTCCCTCTCTCTGTATATATACCGGTATATATATATATATATATATATATATATATATATATATATATGAATTGGCCTTTGGCCGGGACATTTTTCTACCAAAAAATGTACAAATTTATATCGAAGGGGGTCTTGTGGGTGTTTTTTTATATTTGATAGAGGTTTAGAGAGCAAACTAAACCCCTTCCTTAAACCATTGAGCCGAATCATTAAATTATGCTGCACAATACCGTCTGAGCTCCATTAAGCTTAGGAAGGACCTCTAGCAATAATAAGGCTTCCAACTATCTCAACCAACCCTTTTAACTACGACAGATCTTTCTGAACACCTTTAAGCTGCATAATATCGCCTGCATGTAGCTAGAATTAAGTACTACGCACGTCGCTGTTACTCAAAGGGTTAAACTGCATTCTGCCTAACAGTAGACCATTCAATTGAGCTTAGTAAGGACCTATAGATTCAAAAGGAATGAGACAGACGGATATAGACCCCCCCCCCCCTCCCTCCTCCTCCACACACAAACTAAAGGGGATAAACATGAGGGTGTTCAGAAAAAACCCCGACCATCTCCCCTTAACCGGCTTTTTTTTTTTATCTTCCTCTCCTTTTCTCTCTTTCCCTGGCTTGTATCCATTCGGCCTCATTCAGCCAACTGTTTTAAGACGTTTATCCCCATCCAGGTGTCAATTTCTTCCTGGCGAGCGATAGCGACCCAGCATTGTATGGAGAAATCAGGCTTCGCCGGAAAACATTTTCTATCGAAAAATGGGTCAACATACAGGAGACGCAACAATATAGGTAACAAATTTGTAATGGTAGTTTTGGGTTCCTATCATCATATGCTTCATTTCTATATACTTTTTATCCCCGGGGGAAACAAAAAACATCTTGTTTTTTTTATATTTGTCTTGGATTTTTTTTTTTTTTTTTATTAACCTAACCAAAAAACCTAACCTAACCTAACCTAAATGTATTTCGGGGCTATTAAGTTAGGTTAGGTTAGGGTTTTTGGTTAGGTTAATGACTAAAACAAAAAATCCCAAGAAAAAAAATGAAAAATCCCAAGATTTTGTTTTTTCTTTTTTCCCGGGGATAAAACGTATATAGAAATGAAGCATATGATGATAGGAACCCAAAACTACCATTAGAAATGAGCTACCTATATTGTTGCGTCTCCTGTATATTAACCGAAAAATGTACAAATGCAGCTTGCTGTCAAAACATAAAATATATATATGCTGGTTCGCTACCGCTCGCCAGGAAAATATTGACACCTGGATGGGGGTAAACGTCTTAAAACAGTAGGCTGAATGGGTCCGAATGGATACAAGCCAGAAAGGGAGAGAACGAGAAAAAAAGCGAGGTGGGTTCACTTCATTAGGCTATAGGCTATGTAGGTCATCATAACTTCTATTATAATAAAAACGACTAGAGTAATCGAGCTAATATTTCTACCATTTGGGAAGAGCCAGCCAGGAAATAGGTGTGGAAAATTACAGCCCATTTGCTATAGCCCTTTTTGAGTTGGAGGTTAACTCCTGTACCGATGACGTCTTTTGATTTTTCTTCTAGGTAGGCTATATTTAGACGATTTTGTGCAGTTTAAGAAGGATCTGTGGTAGTATAAAGGGTCAATTAAGAGAGTTCAAAGCTTGTTAACCCGTACAGCCCCAGCGACGCGCCTGACGCGTCGGCGATGTATGTAACGCACAGCCCCAGAGACGCACCGGGCGCGTCACCCTAATTGCGCCGACCGTAACCTCAGGTGTAGCCACTCAACAGGGCTCAGATTTGTATGGGAACTGTGTACGTATCCCATGCAACCGTGCCGATGGTTGAAAACTCTCAAAGTCCACGTGCGTGCGCGTGAGCGCACAATAACCTGTTTTTGGGGGGTAATTGCCTTCAATTTTTTACTCTTGTAAAATACGTTTTCGGGGGCTCTGTAGGACCATTCTTTAAGCTTTTTGAGCGGTTTTTCGTGGTTTTTCCTTCATTCCTAACCCATTCGCTATTGTTTCTGGAATAAAACCATTTTTTGAAAACCGGCCGGGTTCTGGTGAACAAACATTACAAAACTAGCCGGGGCTGGACGGGTTAATTGCTGGAGGCCTTTTATAAACTTAATAAAATTGTAGGAGAGAGAGAGAGAGAGAGAGAGAGAGAGAGAGAGAGAGAGAGAGAGAGAGAGAGAGAGAGAGAGAGAGAGAGAGAGAGAGAGAGAGAGAGAGAGAGAGACAGAAAGGTGGGGGGTGGGTGACGAGGTAAGGTAGGGAATCATGGTTTAGTATGATTATAGATCGTATTTACCCATTTTTTTTTTATTTGAGTCGTTGAGGTAGATAAAAAACTCAAGGACACCGTCTAATGGTAACCAGAATAGGATGAACATTACGTAATGGGGGTGAAGGGGTTAAACGAGAGAGAGAGGGAGGGGGGTTAGGTACTTGCGAATATAGACATATCTTACGTACTATTAAATAATAAACGAGGAACTAAAATAACACTAGCTTTATTATACAGACCCCCAGCTCAATCAGTGCAAACTGACAGTGAAATTTATGAACACATTGCAGAAATAACTAACATACAAGATACCGTAATTCTTGGCGATTTCAACTTACCCGTGACTAAATGGGGCAATATTTTTACTTCACACTCTGGACACGACCTCTATGCTAACTTGCAAGAGAGTTCACTTTTTCAATTTGTACAATCTCCGACCGTGGTAATAATGTGCTTGACCTTGTACTTGCAACAAAAGAAGAATTAATAGAGAATTTGAATGTTGGTGATGAATGTAACAGCGACCATCGTACGATAACTTTCACTTTAAAGTTTACTAGTAACAAATCAAATAGCAGCATTGAGAAAGTCCCTAATTTCAAGAAAGCAAATTTTCATAAACTTAAATCAAAGCTTAAAGAAACTGACTGGAGCTTTCTGACTAACAATAACGACATAAATACATCTTGGGAGTGTTTCACAACCACTTATCTTAAGGCAGTGCAAGACTGCATACCATCGAAAATACGGCGTCCAGGCCATAATGATAAGCCCAAATGGTGGAATAAAGGTATTTCAGACTGTCTGCTTGCTAAAAATTTGCTAATGATAGATTAAAATTCTCACAAAATGACGAAGAACGGGTGAAATTTGTAGAGCTACGACGCAAAGCCAAAAAGTTAATTAAGCAAAGTAAAAAGACCCTGGAGATACATGTTGCGAATCAAAGTAAAACAAACCCGAAAGAATTCTATAGTTATATCAGAAAGAAAAAAGTAGTTACTTCAACTGTTGGACCGTTAGTCGATGAAAATGGAGAATACACCAAAGACGAAGTACAAATGAGTAATGCCCTCAATACCTTCTTTGCATCAGTTTTTACAACCGAAGACCTCAGTGATATCCCTACACCATCGCCGATTCAGATTGGTAATTCAGATGTTCTAAGCAATATCACCGTTACAGAGAGAGAAGTATTGAATTGTTTAGATAAACTCAAGGTAAATAAAACGCCTGGACCTGATACAATCTCGCCTAGAGTTCTAAAGGAAGCTAAGGATGAGCTCTCCAAACCACTGACACTGCTATTCAATGAATCCTTGCAGTCTGGGACTATGCCTGATCAGTGGAAGCTAGCTAACGTAACACCAATATTAAAAAAAGGCAGCAAATCCCTACCCAGTAACTATCGTCCGATTAGCTTAACCTCAATTGTATGTAAAATGCTAGAAACGGTCATAAGAGACAGACTCGTAAATCACTTAGAGGCAAATAACTTACTTAAAGATACTCAACACGGCTTTCGTAAAAAACGTTCCTGTTTAACAAACCTCTTAGACTTCTTCCACGATATCCTCAACCTCTACGATGAGAGTAAAGCTGTAGATATTATATACCTTGATTTTCAAAAGGCCTTTGACAAAGTTCCCCACAAATGTTTACTGCTAAAACTAAGAGCGCATGGAATACAAGACGGTCTGTTGAAGTGGATAGAAAATTGGCTCAGCGACAGAAAGCAAAGAGTAGCTATAAACGGTAAGGCATCTAAATGGACCAATGTAAGTTGCGGGGTACCCCAGGGATCGGTACTAGGACCAATTCTCTTTCTAATTTACATCAACGACATAGATGAGGGTCTCACCTGTACAATCTCAAAATTTGCTGACGATACAAAAATTGCAAATAGCGTACTCTCAAAAAAACAAGTTGACGATATGCAACACAATCTAGATAAATTGTCATGTTGGGCCCAAATTTGGCAAATGAGTTTCAATGCGGATAAATGTAAAGTACTACATATCGGATACCTAAATGAGAAAGCAAACTATTCGATGAATGGCACTCAGCTTAAGAATGTAAACAGAGAAACCGATCTGGGAGTAACAATGTCGAGTAACCTAAAACCGAGTCAACAATGTTCAGAAGTTGTTAAGAAGGCAAACAAAATAATTGGCTTTATAGGCAGGTCATTTGAGCATAAATCCAAAGAAGTTATCCTAACCCTTTACAATTCCTTAGTCCGCCCTCTTCTGGAATACTGCGTTCAATCCTGGTGCCCTTATTACCAAAAAGATATAAACAAGCTAGAACGAGTTCAACGTAGAGTTACCAAAATGATACCTATCCTAAAGAACAAACCATACGAAGAGCGTCTTAGAGAATTAAATCTATTTCCTTAAACCCAGCGCAGATTAAGAGGCGACTTAATTCAAGTGTTCAAAATCATCAAAGGCATCGACAATATGAACTGTAGTAAGTACTTCACTATCGACCAATCTAATTACACGCGGGGAAACGGTTGCAAAATTATTGGTAAATCTTTTAACTCACACGAATCCAAGAATTTCTTCTTCAATCGAGTTGTCAACTTGTGGAATGGGCTTTCCCGAGACGTTATAGACTGCAGCACCGTTGATTCATTTAAACTCCGCTTAGACAAATATCTCGCATCAAACCCGCGACTGACTGCGTTTGTAAATGAATAATTTTATTTTATCCCCCCCTCAGTTACTAACCCATTTGTCCCCTACTAACTTCCTAATCCTGCCACGGACATTAGTTCCAGGGCAGTAGTTCCCTTTCCAATGTTCCCTTACCCACTCTAAACCACTGTTTGGACACTTGATCCTCAGTGTTTTGGAGGACAAGCAGCCTAGAAGGGTCACTAGATCTGTTGTTGCTTGATTTCCTTTGTACTCCTTTGTACTTGGCAGGAGGGAGGAGGGGGGTAAGCAGGCAGGTACAGGTTCAGTCTGTCGTTGGATACGGTCAGAGGTGTTTTCTTTATTCAGTGTTCTTATTTGCGTAATTTTGTCTTTTGTGACTTTTTATCTTAATTTACTTTTTTGTTTTCAAAGGTTCATTGACTTACGTAAGAAGGGGTTGCTTTAAATATTCGTTTCTATCTTTGTTATTACGTATTTGCTCCCTAGACCAAGTCCTCGATCAACCTTAACAAACACCCCCTAGATCCCCCTTCAGATAAATGTGTACATTTTTCGGTAGAAAAATGTCTTGGCCGAAGGCCAGTTCCTACCATATTACTGGTTGGCTATCGCCCGTCTTGAAGAATTCGACACCTAAATAAGGTCTTATAATCGCCGGTTTAATGTTTATTTAATACCACGAATTTTGTTGATATATTTGAAGATAAATAATGAATCTATATGCTCTAAAGATCATAAGAAAATTTGTTTTAACCCTCGGCAAAACCTAATAAAAAAGTATGGTACTAAAATGTCTTTTTCGTAACAAGGTTGTCAATACGGTACTTTCAGTCATCAATAGCTCTAAAGACCATATGAAAATGTGTTAAACCCTCGGAAAAACCTAATATAAAAGTATGGTACTAAAATTTAATTTTCGTAACAAGGTTGTCAATACGGTACTTTCCCGTTATCAATGTACAATCAAGCTGAAGATTGCAGAGTAAGCACCATAGACTTCATCGACATTTCTTTCACCTTCGTATAATCTCGACAGACAATTTTTTTATTTTGTATTAAGGGATTAGTACTCAACCAGCTGGGGTGTGGGGTAGGTTAAGGTAGGTAAGGTTGTTAGGTTAGGCTAATGTCTTCAAATCACTATCGGGGAGGTGTCTCAACATCGATCGATAGGCCTAATGGGGAAAATAGGTTTTCCCGAGATTTCTATTTAATTACAAACACTATATATTGATGCAAATGACCAATTTTGTTTATAAAAGACACTCGGAAAATTCGTGGTATTAAAATAACATTTTTCCTAATCACCAAACTATTGGGGTAAAACATGAGCAAAGGGGTCCAGACCCCATCTCCCCCCCCCCCCTCTCCTCCAAGTGTTCAGTGATAGTGACTCGTATTATCAATTAATAGACACCTAAATGGCACGAAAGGTCTTAAATATTGATAGAAATGGGGTTTAAAGATCTTAAAATAGCCAAACTATTGGGGCTAAAGACGAGGAAGCGTTCAGAACAAATAAGCCTATCCTTATGCGGGTATTCCTATACAATACATCATGATGTTGAACCAGTGGGCCAAGTTGGACTAGACGGTTGTTAATTGTTGGCTAAGCACGAGGGTGAAGGGGGACCAGAAAAACGACCCATCTCCCCTTAACTATAACTAACTAAGCAGTGCGTCAAGATGGACGAGATTGTTGGCGTTGGGGATAGTTCAATCAGCTTAACCCCTTCTGTACTGATGACGCTGAGACCGTAGGGTGAGTGTTGACTGTTGTTTTTGTGTGTTTTTATGTTTTTAGGTGTGTGTGGGGTGGGGTGGGGGGGGGGGGGGGATGAGGACTTGTTGTCTTCTGTTATTGGGGAATATTTACACTTTCCCGACGTTATCTTCGTACGAGAGTAAGGTAGAATGACAGAGAGGGAGACGTAGACCGAGATTGAGGTGGAAGGATGGAGTTAAAGAAGGGGAGCAAGACGTTTCGCAGCAAGTGACGGTTCGCTTTACCGCGGCGAACGAGCCCGGACGCTAATTTGAACTGCGGCGAACTGACCCACACCAGGGCTACTAAATCAAGATGCTTTAATACCACTAGAGGTGTGGGAAAATAGCTAAATTGACACTGACCAACACAGGTTTTGGAAAATATCAAGGAAACCGGCCACGAATTTTCCTGGAAATTTTGAAGTCGCCCATCGATTGAACATAACCAATACATCATATTAATATATGTTTCAACTTTCGGAAAAACCGTTTTCCCCATTATCCAACAATCTTAAGATACGGCCCCCGATAGTGGGGACGGGACGGGTATGAAGTACAGGGAAATTGAGGGGTAAAAAACGAAAATAAGGGGTAATATTAGCGTAACCTAACAACCTTACCTAACCTAACCTAGTATATTAGGTGTCACACCCCCGCTGGTTTGGTATGTAATTAATAAAAGGTTGACGGTCAAAAAAAAAAAAAAAAAAAAGGTCTACGGTATTTACTCCACAATCTTCAGTTTTGGCTGTGGATAACAGGAGGTAAATATTTACTTTTTCAAAGTAATTGAAAACGGTTTTTCCGAAAGTTGAAACATATATTAATATGATGTATAGGTTATGTTCATTTAATGGGTGACTTCCAAATTTCCAGGAAAATTCGTGGCCGGTTTCCTTGATAAATACCCGGGTTTTTATTATTTTTGGGTAAATTGATACGGTGTGACGGTCACGAGTTTTAGCATGTGTGTTTTTTTTTTTTTTTGCATTTTTTCTTTGATATTCAGTGTTGTTTTATACCAAGGACTGCAGCAAATGAGTATTTACCCATTATCCAACAATCTAAAAACACGGCCCCTACTAGTGGGGAGGGCTATGAAGATCAGGGAAATTGCGGGGTAAAAGGGGAAAAATAGGGGTAATATGGGAAGAACTCTGAAAATAAAATATAAAAAAGTAAGAAAACGTTAAAATGTGAAAATCCGAGCCAAGTTTTGGCAAAAGTTGGCTCGGCTTTTGGCATTTTTCAAAGTAAAAAAACCCACTAATTGAATTTTGAAAGTTGGCTCGAGTTTTATGTTTTTTGAAACCCATTAAACCCCAAAATTTGAAAACCCGAGCCAACATTTGCCAAAACTTGGCTCGGGTTTAGCGATTTTTTGAAGTAAAAAAACACAGTAACCTAACCTAGAACGTTGGATACAAGAATAACCCTTACCTACCAGCTAGTATGTGTCCCTAGTTGATCCCATACCTACCAGCTGATCCCTTGTCATGAACCTACCTTAGAAACCTAACCGTTTCGTTGCACACAATTTGAACCACACTTAGGACACTTTATAGAGGTAGGGAGGATACCGTGATCTTGTAATAGTTTAATTGCAGGTTCGTTTTTATAATGAGTAAGTTCTGTAATCGAGGAACGTGTCTGAGCACAAGCAATACAGATGGCGGCCATTGCACAGTGAACACCTGAACTGGCAAGTTGGCCTCCCTCCCCCAAAAATTGCATTGTGGGCTATATCGCGCAACTGTAAGGTCCCCCGAGTAAGGTAGGGGGGGAAAAAAAAATCTATAAAGCAAAAATCCCGTAAAACAGGACTTGTCATTATGCAGACAAGACTCTGTGTTTTACCCTACATCTCCCTTATAATACATTTGCGAAGGGAAGGACATATATAAGACTGAAGACTATTATATACCATACCTATAGGCTACACAAACATCGATGGGGCTTGTAACTGTCACACCGTAAAATCTTACCTATTTTTGTATTAATATATATTTTAAAGTAGGTTTTAATAGTACTTAAGGAATAGGTTAAACACCAATATGCAGCTTCTTAATATACCGGTATTTTATTATATATAATTATAAAATGATACATTTTATGCGGTTAAAACATCACTGGACGATGTTATACAGCTAAGTAAGGATCTCTTACATTTCTGATGCATTTCAAATGATAAACATTATTTCAATTAATTCCATAGGCTATATATATCCTTATATGAATAAAACAGTCTAATTTCAGTCAGAAAGTAGACATACTATGGGTCAACGTATCATAATTTAAAAAGGTTAACACAGGTATTACATGATAGCCTAAACATTGAACGAGGAAGTCACGGGACAACTCACAACTCGCACAGAAACTAAAACTGTCAAGCACCACGATAGACCCAGACATCGATTATATTATACCGTAATTGATAAGTAATTGATAAGTCTTTCTTAAACTGAATAAAATAGTCTAGGCTAATAGTTGCAACGGAATAATATACTGGACGAGTTAATGTCAGCTAATGACCACTAAACCCAGTACACTACACCAATTAGGACATTTTGTGGATAGAGAGCAAAATTAATGGTAATTAAGACACAAATATATAATATACGCTAGACTGACATTAGGAATGCGCTAGAATGTATCCTAGATAGTACGGTAATAACCTGTATAGTTACACTAGACAAATATCGCTAAGTATCCTTTGTATTTGGAATACAAAATATAAATAGGCCTATATTTACTAAGAAAGTTAAAAATAAGGATTTTTAGAAATCTAAAGAATTCAGAATAAGAGCTGTGGAAACACTGAATGCATAATCGTATTTTGGATGGTGAAACGAACCTGTTGCGAACCGTCTCATTCATTTGCTGCGAACAGGCATAACCGATTCTGACCGTACCTGCGGCGAAACGTCACTTGCTGCGAAACATCTCGACCCCTTAAAGAAGTATATGCGTGAAAGCGGTGCTGAATGGAAGGAAAAACGTCAACTGACTGGGGACAAAGGTGCATGGAGGCGATTCGTTCGTGGCCACCCCTTCGGGGATCACGGCATCCGGCAATAGGTAGATAGATCTTCTGCAATAGGGGAATATTAAGGGGGGTGACCTGTTTTTCTTGCCCTTTTCTATCTTTCTCTGGCTTGTATCCATTTGGCCCCATTCAACCTACTGTTTTAAGACGTTTATCCCTATCCAGGTGTCAATTTTTTACTGGTGAGCGGTAGCGAGCCAGCATATTTTTTATTTTTGTTTGACAGCAGGCTAAATTTGTACATTTTTCGACAGAAAAATTTCTCCGGCGAAGCCGGATTTCTTCATATAATGCTGGCTCGCTATCGCTCGCCAGGAAGAAATCGACACCTAGATGGGGATAATCGTCTTAAAATAGTTGGCTGAATGGGGCCGAATGGATACCAGCCAGAGAAAGAGAGAAAAGGACAGAAATAGCAAAAAGCAGGTCACCCCCCTTATCCCTTTTCTAACGTATGTTTACATGTTTTTTTTTTTTTTTTTTTTTGTATAATCCTTCGTAGCTGGGAGAATTGGACTTATATCTTAATAATTTGGTATTGTTACAATGTATTTTCGCATTTTACATGCATAAATACAGTAGTTCACTAATATACTAGGTTAGGTTTGGTTTTGGTTAGCTTAGGTTAAAGATATTGTTCAATGTTTCTTAGTAAATAGGCATGTGAAAAACAGTGGTAATATATGGTTTTCGTGGAGGGGGCATGTCTTATCCCTTTCTGTACCAGGGACGTCCCTTTTACCATGTTTTGTCTGCTGTTAGACGATATTATTCATCTTAGGACTTCTATCAATTTTAAGGCTTCAACCTATCTCCAGCAACCCTTTAAACTACCACAGATCCTTCCTAAACTGCAAAATATGGTCTAAATCTAGCTATGATACACTAGAACCCACGTCGCTGGTACTGGAGGGGTTAACATCGTTGGATAGTGGGGGGGGGGGGAGTAAACATGCAGAAGGGGAAACTCCTTAACCCCTTCTGTACCGGCCACGTCTTTTTAAGTTTATTCGGCAAGAATGTAGTTACCGGGCGTACCCCATCATGTTCCCGTCTATTTTGACTGCCTTTGGATACAAAAATACATTACCCTAACCAAACAACCTAACCTAACCTAGTATTATAGATTTATAAGTATTTATTTTATTATAAGTATTTATAGATGATTTATATTGTATGTCGGTAGTGGTACACCCGGTAACTACATCCTTCCCGTTTATTCTAGCTATTTTTAGACGATTTTGTGTAGTTTAAAAAGGCTCTGTGGTAGTAGAAAGGATTAAGTGAGATAGTTCGAAGCCTGTTAGTTGTTGGAGGGTCTTTAAAAACAATAAAATCGTTTAATAGCCATAATAAAGTAAAAAATATGTCATCGGTACAGAAGGGGTTAAGAAGGGATGGGCGTATTTATATCCTCATTTATTTAACTTTTTATAATTTCTTTTAGTTTCCTCCCTAGACCTTTATCAAGCTTACAAAACACTCCCAAGGCCACCTTCAACATATATTTGTACATTTTTCGATAGAAAAAGGTTCCGGCCGAAGGCCGATTCCTCTTAAATAACAAGTTCGCTATCGCTCGCCAGGAAAATATCGACACCTAAATGACACGAAAAGTCTAAATATTGACAAAGAAATGGGACGAAAGGTCTTGAAATCGCCAAAACTAATGAACCGAATGTCATACAATCTGAAAACTAATGGGGGTAAATATGAGAGAGAAGGGGGACCAGACAAACGACCCATCTCCCCTTAAAGACCAGTAATCGATCGTTGGCCGCGAGTTTGGTGCCTCAATGATCAAACAATGGGCCTTTATTTAAGGTTAAGGGTAGTGGTTGTTTTTTGGTCTGTGTACGGTCGCCCTAATAAGTCATGTCCCAGCTGCCATTACGATTGGCTTGTTCTGTGCTGTATTAATGTCTGTCAGATGTTGAATAGTTTAGGGAAGTGTAGGAACAGGTTTGTATATTTCACTCGATATGAAGAAATGAAGTTTAGATATTGCTGATAACAATTATGGATCAAAACATACTTGTTGCCGAGATATCACTTATTAGGCCGACTGTACAGTATTAATTTATTAATTATTTTTTTAGTTTCCTCGCTAGACCTCCATCAAAATTAAAATAACACCCCAAGACCCCCTTTCAAGATAAATTTTTAAATTTTTCGCTAGAAGCATGGCCGGTTCCTTCTAAAATGACAGGCTTGCTATCGCTCGGCAGGAAAAAATCGACACCTATATGGCACGAAAGGTCTTAATATTGACATAATTGGGGCGAAAGGTCTTAAAACCGACAAACTAATGGAACGAACGTCTTAAGATCTCAAAACTAATATGCTAAACATGAGGGAGAAGGGGGTCCAGAGAAAGCGACTACCTCCCCCTTAACCCTCTCAGTACCGACGACGTCCTTTTCATTGTATTCTGGCATCTATTATGTGATTTTATTCAGTTTAGGAAGGACGTCTACCCATGAAAAGGTTACCGACTCTCTCCATTAAGGGGAGATGGGTAGTTTTTTTGGTCCCCCTTTTTCCTCATGTTTTGCCTCATTAGTTTTCAGATTTTAAGACATTCGCCCCATTAGTTTGTCGATTTTAAAACCTTTCGTCCCATTTCTATATCAATATCAAGACCTTTCGTGCCATCTAGGTGTGGGGTTTTTTCCTGGCGAGCGATAGCGAGCCTGTAATTTTAAGAGAAACCGGCCTTTGGCCGGGACATTTTTTTATCGAAAAATGTACAAATATATCTTGAAGGGGGATTTAGGGAGTGTTTTTTTTAAGCTTGATGGAGGTCTAGCGAGGAAACTAAAAAAATGTATGAGTATATAAATGAATACACCCAACAAATGTATGAGTATATAAATGAATACACCCAACAAATGTATGAGTATATAAATGAATACACCCAACAAATGTATGAGTATATAAATGAATACACCCAACAAATGTATGAGTATATAAATGAATACACCCAACAAATGTATGAGTATATAAATGAATACACCCAACAAATGTATGAGTATATAAATGAATACACCCAACAAATGTATGAGTATATAATGAATACACCCAACAAATGTATGAGTATATAAATGAATACACCCAACAAATGTATGAGTATATAAATGAATACACCCACAAATGTATGAGTATATAAATGAATACACCCAACAAATGTATGAGTATATAAATGAATACACCCAACAAATGTATGAGTATATAAATGAATACACCCAACAAATGTATGAGTATATAAATGAATACACCCAACAAATAACCACTGTCCCATTAAGGCTTTAAGCTACCATACAACTTTCCGAAGCTTCATAAAATCGTCTGAATGTTGCTGAAATCCAATAAAAAAGACGTCGCTGGTACACAAGGCGTTAATTTGTGATCATGTAGGAATTCCCACAGGTCATTCCTAAGCTGTAGGAAATCGTATAATGATAACCAGAATATGCTGGGTTAAGGGAGATTTCCACTTAAGGGATTTTTTTTCGAACCTGCTTCTCCCTCATGTTTAGCCCCATTAGTTTTGAGATTTTATGACGTGTGGGGCACACGTCATAAAAACGTAGTTTGGCGATGTTAAGCCATTTTGCTCAATTTCTGTCAATTTTAAGATCTTTCGTGCCATTTAGGTGTCAATCTTTTCCTGGCGAGCGATAGCGAGCCTGTAGTTTTAAAGGACCGGGAAATTTTTCTACCGAAAAATGTACAAAATATATATTGAAGGGGGTCTTGGGGGTATCTTTTAAAAACTTGATTGGTCAAGGAAGCAAGCTAAAAATTTCCCCTTAAGCTTCATGTTTAATGATAACCAGAATATACTTGGTTAAGGGGAGGTTTTTAGTTGATTCCCTAGACTTCCATCAAACTTAAAATTACTCCCCCTTGACCCCCTTTCAAGATAAATTTGTACATTTTTCGATAGAAAATGTCCCGGCCTTAAATTACAGGCTCGCTTTCGCTCGCCAGGAAAAAATCGACACCTAAATGGCACGAAAAGTCTTAAAATTGACAGAAATGGGGCAAAAGTTCTTAAAATCGCCAACCTAATGGGGCGCACGTCTTATAATATCAAAAGCAATGGGGCTAACCATGAGGGAGCAAGGGGTCAAGAAAAGAATCCCTCAAGTGGAAATCTCCCCTTAAAGGTGGGGGTGCATGGGTTGAGGTAAACATGGACAAATAATCGCCAACCTGCATATAATTATCTTGTAAAATGCAATGGCACTGAAATAATTATTAACAATGGTATAAAGGATTTTGTGGATCGTCTATACCGGGCCTGTGACGTCACAGGAGTGTAAGTCCACCATCCAGTCCAGGATGAGGATACTGGCGTGACGTCACTATGACGTAACTGGCCCGGTATAGACGATCCACAAAATCCTTTATACCATTGTTAATAATTATTTCAGTGCCATTGCATTTTACAAGATAATTATATGCAGGTTGGCGATTATTTGTCCATGTTTACCTCAACCCATGCACCCCCACCTTGAAAGGTTAAACTATTTTCAACACTTCGGACTCCCTTACTGTAGGATGATTAAAATCGTTGAAGAGTTTATTTTTCTGGTCTCCCTTTTCCCTCGTGGTTTGCCCTTTAATTTTGAGATTTTAAGAAGTTCACCACGTTAGTTCGGCGATTTTAAGACCTTTCGTCCCATTCGTTTCTCAATTTGAAGACTTCTTGCAGTTTAGGTGTCCATTTTGTTCTGTCGAGCGATAATTGAGGAAGAATCGACCGGGACATGATTGATGTTGAAGGTGATCTTGGGCGTGTAGGGTGATGGAGGTCTAGGGAACATACTAAACTGCTCCCTTCAGATGGAGAGCAGTCAATTTTTCGCTAGCTTTAAGGGGGGTCACCTGCTTTTTCTTATCTTTCTCTCCTCTTCTCTCTTTCACTGGCTTGTATCCATTCGGCCCGAACTGTGTTAAGACGTTTACCCCCATCCAGGTCTCGATTTTTTCCATTCGAGCCAGAGCGAGCCAGCATTGTATGGAGAAATCCGGCTTCGCCGGAGAAATTTTTCTATCGAAAAATGTACAGCTTTAGCTTGCTGTCAAAACAAATATATATATATATATATATATATATATATATATATATATATATATATATATATATATATATATATATATATATGCTGGCTCGCTACCGCTCGTCAGGAAAATATTGACACCTGGATTAGGGGAAACGTCTTAAAACAGTAGGCTGAATGGGGCCAAATGGATACAAGCCAAAGAGAAAGGGAGAGAAAGCGAAAAAAAGCGAGATGGGCTCCCTTAACAAACGGGCTACAGGTCCCTTAACCCCTTCAGCACCATGACCACTTATCTTGGATTCCCGCGTAACTTACATTTGTTGCACTTTAAGGGGAGGTGGCCTTATTTAAGGGGAGGTGGCCTTATTTATTTGCTCATTACTATTTTTTTTTAGTTTCCTCCCTAGACCTCCATGAACCTGTAAAAAAAAAAAAAAAAAAAAAAAAAAATCCCATTTAAGCAAAATTTATACATGTTTCGGTAGAAAAATGTCACGGCCGAAGGCATGTTACTCTTATAATTACAGGCTCGCTATCGCTCGCCAGAAAAAATCGACAGCTAAATGGCACGAAAGGTCTTAATATTGACAGAGAAATGGGACGTAGAGTTTAAAAACCGCCATACTAATGTGCCGATCGTCTTAAAATCGAAAAACCAATGTGGCTAAACTTGAGGGAGAAGGTGGCCAGAAAAACCAGCCCATCCCCCCTTTAAGCAGGACCTATGCTATTCAGAGGGCTTATTATCCCTCTCCGACATATGACGCGATTTTCAGCCTATTGGGGTTACTTTAAAGCCTTTGTTACCATCAGGGGTATTTAGAAACCTTTTGTTTGGTTACCGGTACTTCAACCTCTGCAGTTGTCTTTGAGTTAGCTGTGGGCAGAAAACTAATTTTGGAGAGGTAATTATAAGAGTGAGAGAACTCTATTTCCTATTGCTAATCTGGCAACCTGTGCGTCATAAATGCATGAAAGGGTTAAGATAGTATTTACCCCTTTGAGTCTAAACAGTAGATAATTAATTAGTTAAAGAAAATCGTCTACTAGTAGCCAGAATAAGACGACAAATACGACATCGCGCTGAAGGAGTTCAAGGGAAATGGGACGTTTTTTTCTATACCCCCTTCTCCCTCATGTTTAGACTCACTAGTTTTGCGATTTTAAGACGTTCGTTTATTAGTTTGGCGATTTTGAGACCTTTTGTCCCATTACTTTGTCAATAATAAGACCTTTCGTGCCGCTTAGGTGTCGTTTTTTTCTTGGCGAGCGAAAGCGAGCCTTTAATTTTTGAAGGAACCGGCCTTTGGCCGGTAAATTTTTCTACCGAAAAATGTACAAATTAATCTAGAAGGGGGATCTAATTGATGTTTTTTTAAAGTTTGATGGAGATCTTGGGAGGAAACTAAAACACATAATTATATGAAATAATTGACCAAAACATGAACCCTTCCCCCTTAAAGGCACTGGTACTGGTAGATACATTAAGGCATTGATACTGCAGTAATAATTAGCATTATCACACCTGTTGACAGTTTATTCTGGCTATCATTAGATGAGTTTATACAGCTTAGGAAGGATCTGTGAGAATTTAAATGGTTAAGACGATCTCAATCAACCCTCTGACTTCCTTATACCCTTCCTAATCTGACTTCCTTATACCCTTCCTAATCTGACTTCCTTATACCCTTCCTAATCTGACTTCCTTATACCCTTCCTAATCTGAATAATATCGTGTAATATTAGCCAGAAAACATAAACGATACTTCACTGTATCTTGAAAGTGGGTAACCTTTTGAGTACTAGTGACGTGGGTTATATTGTATTCTAGCTATATCTAGACGATATTATGCAGCTTGGGAAGGATCTGAGTTAGTTAAAAAGTTTGGTTAAGATAGTTTGAAGTCTTAAGGGTAGGGTAGGTTTTTAGTTTGTTCCCCAGACCTCCATCAAGCTTATAATTACACCCCTCAGAGCCCCTTTCAAGATAAATTTGTACATTTTTCGGCCAGGCTTCTCATAAATTACAGGCTTGCTTAGAACAAATTGACACCTAAATGGCAGGAAAGTTCTTAATAGGCCATCTAGTGCGACACATATGAAGCAACCAACACCTTGAAGCTCCACTGAGGCCATCTAGTGCGACACATATGAAGCAACCAACACCTTGAAGCTCCACTGAGGCCATCTAGTGCGACACATATGAAGCAACCAACACCTTGAAGCTCCACTGAGGCCATCTAGTGCGACACATATGAAGCAACCAACACCTTGAAGCTCCCTGAGGCCATCTAGTGCGACACATATGAAGCAACCAACACCTTGAAGCTTCACTGAGGCCATCTAGTGCGACACATAGGAAGCAACCAACACCTTGAAGCTTCACTGAGGCCATCTAGTGCGACACATATGAAGCAACCAACACCTTGAAGCTCCCTGAGGCCATCTAGTGCGACACATATGAAGCAACCAACACCTTGAAGCTCCACTGAGGCCATCTAGTGCGACACATAGGAAGCAACCAACACCTTGAAGCTTCACTGAGGCCATCTAGTGCGACACATATGAAGCAACCAACACCTTGAAGCTCCCTGAGGCCATCTAGTGCGACACATATGAAGCAACCAACACCTTGAAGCTCCACTGAGGCCATCTAGTGCGACACATATGAAGCAACCAACACCTTGAAGCTCCACTGAGGCCATCTAGTGCGACACATAGGAAGCAACCAACACCTTGAAGCTTCACTGAGGCCATCTAGTGCGACACATATGAAGCAACCAACACCTTGAAGCTCCACTGAGGCCATCTAGTGCGACACATAGGAAGCAACCAACACCTAGAAGCTTCACTGAGGCCATCTAGTGCGACATATATGAAGCAACCAACACCTTGAAGCTCCCTGAGGCCATCTAGTGCGACATATATGAAGCAACCAACACCTTGAAGCTCCACTGAGGCCATCTAGTGCGACACATAGGAAGCAACCAACACCTTGAAGCTCCACTGAGGCCATCTAGTGCGACACATATGAAGCACCCCACATCTCGAAGCTTCAATCGATAATCTCGAGGCCTCGTAAGAGTTACAGGCTAATTAACAGCCTACATAACAGTCCCGAGGTTGAGAAATACAACAAAAATACATTCACTTCAGATAGTTATATTTACAAACTGACAAACATTAGGGGTCTTCGAATTTGTGTACATCATGGCAACGATATTTAATAGTGTATGTATAATATCTTTGATCATGGACAAATATGCCATGTTACTCCTGAATCTTAAGGGGGAGGTTTGTTTTTTCTGAACCCTCTCCTCCCTCATTTTTAGCCCCATTAGTTTGGTGATTTTATGACCTTTTGTGCCATTTAAGTGTCGATTATCTCCTGGCGAGCGATAGCGAGCCTTTAATATATGATGAATCTGCTTTCGAAGGAAAAACATTTCTACTGAACAATTTACAAATTTATCTCGAAGGGTGGTCTTGGGGGTATATATTTAAGTTTGATGGAGCAATTGCCAGGAATTTAATAATAATAAATAAATAAATTTATAAACAAATTAAATACAAACTCATTCAAATCTCCCCTTAAGAGGTAGGGGAGGAGGGGTGGGGGGGGGATAGTTTGATCCCTAGACCTCTATCAAATATTACGAAACACCTCCAAGATCCCCTTCCACATAAATGTTTACATATTTCGGTATTAAAATGTCCTGACCGAAGGCGGGTTTATCCTAAATTACAGGTTCGATATCGCTCGCCAGGAAAACAAATAGACACCTAAATGGCACAAAAAGGTCTTAAAATCGCCAAACTAATGGAACACACGTCTTAAAATCTCAAACACTAATGGGACTAAACATGAGGGAGAAAGGGGTCCAGAACAACCAAACCTCCCCTTAACCTGTTCAACTATTAAATGGTTGTATTCAGCTTAAGAAAGATCTCTAACAATTAAAAGGCTCTTTGCTATCTCATGTAATCCTTTAGGAGATCACAGATCCTTCTTAAGCTAAATAAAATCGTCTGATAGTAGCCAGAATATGATGGGAAGGATGTTGCCGGTACTGAAGAGGGTAACATCTCAAAACTACTGGTGCTAAACGGTGACCACGGGATTGGGCCCACTTAGGTTAGGTTAGGTTCCAATCCCGTATGGGCCCAATTCCATATATTCCGTATGGGCCCAATCCTGCATGGTTCCAATCCCTATGGAACCGTGCTAAACACGAGGGAGAAGGGGGTCCATAACAACCAAACCTGGAGCACGAGGGAGAAGGGGGTCCATAACAACCAAACCTGGAGCACGAGGGAGAAGGGGGTCCACAACAACCAAACCTGGAGCACGAGGGAGAAGGGGGTCCACAACAACCAAACCTGGAGCACGAGGGAGAAGGGGGTCCACAACAACCAAACCTGGAGCACGAGGGAGAAGGGGGTCCACAACAACCAAACCTGGAGCACGAGGGAGAAGGGGGTCCACAACAACCAAACCTGGAGCACGAGGGAGAAGGGGGTCCATAACAACCAACCCTGGAGCACGAGGGAGAAGGGGGTCCACAACAACCAAACCTGGAGCACGAGGGAGAAGGGGGTCCACAACAACCAAACCTGGAGCACGAGGGAGAAGGGGGTCCATAACAACCAACCCTGGAGCACAAGGGAGAAGGCGGTCCACAACAACCAACCCTGGAGCACGAGGGAGAAGGGGGTCCACAACAACCAAACCTGGAGCACGAGGGAGAAGGGGTTCCATAACAACCAACCCTGGAGCACGAGGGAGAAAGGGGTCCACAACAACCAATCCTGGAGCACGAGGGAGAAGGGGGTCCATAACAACCAACCCTGGAGCACGAGGGTATGAAGGGGGTCCACAACAACCAATCCTGGAGCACGAGGGAGAAGGGGGTCCACAACAACCAATCCTGGAGCACGAGGGAGAAGGGGGTCCATAACAACCAACCCTGGAGCACGAGGGAGAAGGGGGTCCATAACAACCAACCCTGGAGCACGAGGGAGAAGGGGGTCCATAACAACCAATCCTGGAGCACGAGGGAGAAGGGGGTCCATAACAACCAACCCTGGAGCACGAGGGAGAAGGGGGTCCATAACAACCAACCCTGGAGCACGAGGGAGAAGGGGGTCCACAACAACCAATCCTGGAGCACGAGGGAGAAGGGGGTCCATAACAACCAACCCTGGAGCACGAGGGAGAAGGGGGTCCACAACAACCAACCCTGGAGCTGTAGTTGTATGTATAATGTACTGTAGTTGTATGTTGAATGTACTGTAGTTGTATGTATAATGTACTGTAGTTGTATGTTGAATGTACTGTAGTTGTATGTATAATGTACTGTAGTTGTATGTTGAATGTACTGTAGTTGTATGTATAATGTACTGTAGTTGTATGTATAATGTACTGTAGTTGTATGTATAATGTACTGTAGTTGTATGTATAATGTACTGTAGTTGTATGTATAATGTACTGTAGTTGTATGTATAATGTACTGTAGTTGTATGTATAATGTACTGTAGTTGTATGTATAATGTACTGTAGTTGTATGTATAATGTACTGTAGTTGTATGTATAATGTACTGTAGTTGTATGTTGAATGTACTGTAGTTGTATGTATAATGTACTGTAGTTGTATGTATAATGTACTGTAGTTGTATGTTGAATGTACTCTAGTTGTATGTATAATGTACTGTAGTTGTATGTATAATGTACTGTCGTTGTATGTATAATGTACTGATTGTAGTAATAGCGATAAAAGAGTGAAAGAGATGCAACATTGTGGCGTGTAGAAAGAGATTGTAATTATTAAGGAATTAGTAAAAGGTAGTGAGTTGATGAGGCGAAATGCTTTTGACTCTACTTTTTAGAGAAGTGTGGTATGGGTGAAACCTCCCCACACATACGAACAATACTCAATGCATGCGTGCACTGTGCTCCTATACAGAGCAAGAAGCTGTGCAGGGATGAAGAACCCACAGAGAAGGTTGAGCACACCAAGCTTCTGGGAAGCCGTTTTAGAAAGAATGGCAATATGATCTTTCCAAGAAAGGTCGGATGAAAAGGATATACCAATAATATTGAAGGAAGATGAAGGGTTGACTTGTGTATTGTTGAAGAGTAATTGAAAGTCTTTGCGGAAGATTGCGACCAAAGTATATTCACACTAGCAAGTAAACCTACTAGACACCCGAATTTCTGGTAGCGTGCCGAAGTTTGTAAGTCTCATAAAATCGTGACGTCACATGTGAGGTGTAGGTGTAGACGACAACAAAGGGAGAATGTTGTTTCACTTTGTTTTCTCATTGTTAATTCATACTGGAGAAGCTTTGCATGTTTTATGGCTAGAAATTCAAGAACGCAATCTATTAAGATCAAAGTAAAATATGAACAAAATTCAATCACAAGTCTTTAGTAATGAAATGTGATGTAAGCATGAAGGGAGCTTATGGCCTGCAGCCGCTATACTTCTATATACACGCCCAATCACAAGTCTATTTCGAGAAGCTACCAAGCAACGGTCCAGTGCAGACATATGTTTTTGTACTCTGACTGGTGTGTTGTTGTGTCAGCAGAGTTGTGTGTCTTTCTGGCAGGCTGTAAGCTTTGCCAGTATTGTAAGCACAACTGACAGTGATAGTTTCAGAAAAGGGAAATAAGAGAAAACTTCAGCCTGGTGCGTTTGTTGTGATGGAGGATCACCCGCTGGAGGGGTCGGTGCAGGTGGGAACGTCGTCTATGGAAGTTTCCCAAGCTTCTGTAAAGCGTGTGCGTGAGGAATCGTCGACGGTGGATGATGAATCTACAGTGCTACCTGCTGACCGGAGACTCAAGACTACCCACGAGCCGCCGCTGTCACCCACCCCTGCTTCCCCGCCATTATACGATCGTCCAGGTGGCCCTGTTGTCGATAATCTCCCAGATGCAGGTATGGTGAACTATCTTATTCATGCCAAAGACCACGTTCCTGTATTTGATGTTCCTGCTAAAGTGAATGCTGCACTAAATGCCTCCCCCTTTGGAAAATATGTGAAGGAAGGTGAAGTGAAATTGATAGGCAAGGGTCTAGCCTTGTGTATTGGCATAGAATGGCGATATGTTAAAGAAATCCGCCCTGCCCCATGTGATATGACTATGTTTGGAGATTAGGAGGTAACTTGTCGGGAATCAGCTTCACCATTGGATGAGGGTTATGAGTTTGGAAAAATTGGCCCAATCAAGTGTTCAGTGCCAGTGGGGGTGATCTTTGAGGGTCTGCGGATATTTAAAGGTACACCGGCTACGTTAGTAGAAATGGTTCGTTTAAGTAAACGTCCGGACAATATTCCCGGCGATACCTCCCCTCCATCTTCTGCCAAAGTTGATTCCCAGGTTGTGCGGCTGAAGTTCAGAGGTTCTTGCCCCGAGAAAGTGCTACTAGGACGTGTGCTAGCCAGTGAGCCGTTACATATTCCCATTATTGCGCTGCAACAACTGCCGCCTTTTTGGTCATGGTGCATTTTCCTGTCGCAATAAAGTGCATTGCGCAATGTGTAGTGGATTCCATTCCATGATGACCGATGGACATGTAACATGTACAAATAATGAGAAGTGTTTTTCTTGTCGGGGTGCTCACCGTGTGACCTCTCGCTCGTGCCCTGCGTATCGCCATGTTGTATCCATCCATGACCGATACTGTGAGGGTGACATATCTCTGCTAGACCACCATCGGCAACTACGGCAGATCAACCCTTCTCGCTCGGGCACTGTACCAGTACCAACTCCCGCACCTCCTGGTGTCCGTCCCCCTGCCAGGATTGTGAGTGGTGAAGTTTCCTATGCGGCGATGACCTCCAACAGATTCGACGCCCTGGAGGATCACATGGTTACTGCGACGGACGGTGACGATGAGGCTGACCTGGAGGATGAGATTGTACGTCAAGGGGTGGAGGTGTCGTCTCATCCCTCTGCCTCTCCTGCAGTACTACTTCATGCCCCGTGTTCACCGGCCGCCGGATGTCGCCGTGGTCTTAGCCCAAAACAGCGCACTCGACATCCCACCCAGGATTGGCATGCTGCCAAAACCCCAGAAGTGTCATCCAGCCCGACTTTTGCCCAGCCTTGTCTGTCTGCTCGACCAGTTAAGCCCACTGGTTCATGCCTGCATCACTCCGCTCCCCGACCTGCACCGTGTACTCAGTCTTCTCCACAGTCTCCTACATCTGATACACATGAAAGTTTCTTGAGGATCATCATCTCTGCATTGGAACTCCTCTGTCAAGAAATTCCATTTATGGAGGTTTGTGTGAAATTGTTGCCTCGTATGCTGGCCTTAATGTCTCCGCTCTGATGGCCCTCAATGCATCTCCAAGCTTCTTTTTCTAGAATGCGCGATCGATTTATCGCAAGACCCAGGATTTTAAAATAGCTGTCAATTATGTTTCTCCAAATGTGGTGGGATTATGTGAAACGTGGCTAAAGCCTTCTCTTTCCCTCAAGCTCCGAGGATATTCATCGTTCAGAGAGGACAGGGTTGGCAAGGGAAGTGGATTAGCCCTCTTTGTCAAGTGTACCATTTCCTGCCGACGCCGTAATTTGCAGTTGTACGCTGGAGGTCACCTGGAAGTGTTGGCAGTAGACGTCGCAATCTCTTCTGGTTGGGCGTCAGTAATGGTGTGCTATAACCCATGTAAAGATGTTTCGCAAGCTGAATATGAACATTATTTTGGACAATTACCATCTCCTTGTCTGATCATGGGCGATTTCTACGCTCGCCACCGGTACTGGGAACCTTCTGCCCAGCGAACCACATGTAATCCTTCTGGCACCTCTCTGTTCCAGTCGCTATTGGCTTGCCATCGCCTTAGCCTCCTCACTCCTCCAGGACTTCATACCAGGATTGACCCTCGATCAGCTGTGTCCTCCACCTTAGACCTGTGTCTCAGGAGCTCCTACTTCGGTGCAGCAGATGTCTCTACCGGCCAGTACTTAGGGAGTGATCACCTCCCCATATTGGTACAGCTACAGGGTGTTGAACTGCGAGAGATCCAGACTTCTGGTCCTCGGTGGTGCATCCAAGAAACGGGTTAGCACGTTTATCGCACAGGGTTCGACGACTTCGATTTACCTCAAGAGGGTTCATTAGATGATGCTGCCACATCTTTCAAGGACATAGTGGTGGAAGCAGGTCAGACAGCGTTCAAGATGTCTCGGCCCTCCACTGCACACAGACGTCCAACAGTGCCATGGTGGTCAGAAGAGTGTATGAGAGCTGTCAAGGATCGACGTCGAGTGTGGCAGCTGTGGAAGAAATGCCCTTGCACTGCTAACAGGACAATATCTCGTCGGTTGGATGCAGTGTGCTCAAGGATTTTATTGGTGGCTTGCAGAAAGACATGGATGGCCTTTTGCTCCTCCCTCACATTTTCAGGCTCATGTACTCCCGCCTGGACCTTTGTGCGTAAGATGATGGGACGTCATGTGAACATTACCGTCCCTCTCACAGTTGGTAGATCATATTATCAGCAATGCCCAAGATCAGGCCGACTGTTTGGCTTCCCACTTTGGCTCAACACTCAATACGCCCACTCCCTTGCCCTCTACAACAGCAATGGAGGCGTCCATTGACCGACACATCTCATTACCAGCGACTCAAGATCTGTGTGCACCTATTACCAGCCAAGAACTTTCCCGTGCACTTTCATCCCTCCCCATGGGTAAGGCTGTTGGACTAGATACTGTAGTATATGAATTCCTCTCCCATCTCCCCTTGCCAGTCAGAGGCCATCTTTTGCGAATATTTAATGGCAGCTGGTGTACAGGTATATATCTTACCCCGTGGAAGTGTTCCCTGCTCTTGCCATTTCCTAAGCACAGGAAGGACCCTACGCAACCTTCTTCACGTCGTGGCATCTGTTTACTGTCCTGTGTGGGTAAAGTACTTGAAAAAATTGTATCTACGAGACTTACATGGTGGCTGGAGCGAGGTGGACATCTACCAGAGGTCTTGAGCGGTTTTCTGCTGGGGAGAGGGACTGTTGAAGTCTTACTACAGATGGACTTCCTCATTCAAAATGCATATCGCCGTAAGCAAATTCTACTAGTAGCATTCGTCGACATTAAGAGTGCATTTGATTCATACTGCAATTCTCTACAAACTGGGAAAACTGGGGGTGAGTGGACATGTCCTCTCCTGGTTCCGCAGCTACTTAACCGGAAGAACGTTTGCTGTTTCGGTCGGGACCTCGACATTAGCCCCTGTAGCGGCTAAATGTGGTTTACCTCAGGGATCGGTCCTCAGTTCTGTATTATTCAACGCATTGTTGTCTGACCTTTGCACCCCTAAAGACTCAACCCTCCTCGACTACGTAGATGACATGGCCATTGTGTGCATGGCCAACACCCTGCCTCTTGCGCAGGCCCGCCATCAGTCAGCGGTGGATGAGATCCTTGCTTGGGCCATGGAATGGGGTCTCCGTCTCAATGCCTTAAAGAGTGCCATCATGTGTTTCACCTACAAGAGATACCCAAGGATTCCGAAGATCACCATAGGATCGGATGTCCTCCCCTTCAAGACTCATCACACATTCCTAGGTATTCACTTCAATGGCCCTATATTGACCTGGTCTCATCATGTGGAATACCTTCGGACTTCGTGCCTGAAGAGGATGAACATCATGAAGTGTATTGCTGGAACGCGTTGGGGTGCTGACCGGGATGCACTCCTGAAGTATTATACCACCTTCATCAGCAGCAAGATCAAGTACGGTAGCCAAGTATATGGATCGGAATCTGCGTCTGTACTGAAAAAACTTGACACATTACACAATGCTGCTATACGCTTGGCTCTGAGCGCATTTTGTTCCTCTCCGGTAGTGTAATTGCAAGCTGAGTCGGGTCTCTTGCCTCTAGCCCAGGATCGTTTGGTGTCAGATTGCAAACGGCTCAACCGTATCTCCCACTATCAACCTGAACATCCCCTTGCTGCCCTACATGCTGGATCTGGAGTACTGTATAATGCTCCTGACTGGTCGGTGAAGAGCAGTCAACCATTTTTAGTCCGCAGCCTCCTTGCATATCGATCGCTAGGCATAAACACTCCTACGCTTGCCCCAACCCCTACAGTATCTCCTCTGCCTCCATGGATAGACCTGTCTGCGATCCTCCGCCCTAAGCTGTGCAATGACTTCAAGAAATCTCAGGATGAGGCCATGGCCAGACACTACTTCGGCGAGTTAAATGCGACCAGATTCCGGGACTACTTCAAGATATTCAACGATGGGTCCCGTATTGATGGCCCATCCACTACAGCAGCTGTCTATTATGAAGACCTGTCGATGTGTCAGACCTGGAGGTTGGAGGGACATCATGGTATATTGTCGGCGGAGTTGTTCGCGATCTATCGTGCTTTGCTCTTTGTGTCCACGCATTTGCTCCCCCAGACAGTGGTAGTGTATACTGACTCACAGTCCTTCATCCACCTCTTACAATCGGATCACCCACCATCCCATCGTTCCCTAGTATTCTCGATCCGAGACTTCCTGCTGCTTTTGTCCTCGCCTATGTGGACAGTGATTCTCTAGTGGGTTCCTTCACACACCGTGATACGGGGTAATGTGATTGTGGATGGTGCAGCATCCACAGCGCACAGGGCGGAAACAATGGAATGGTTAGTACCAGATCTCACTATGATAGCGACACATATAAAATGAGCTTGCAGAGCGCAATGGGACATGGAACTTCGAATGGTTCTGCCGGGCACGATGCTGGGGAGTTACCGCACTGATTCATCACTGCAGCATTGGGCGAGGCACAAACTAAGGCGTCTTGATGTTGCCCTGACTCGATTCCGTATTGGTCACTCTTCCCTTGCGGCACATCTGTATTCTATACAGCCCTGCCTGTCAGTGGTGTGGACAGGATGAGACGGTGCGACATGTGCTCTTGGACTGCATCGTCACTACTCTGCTAGGATCTACATGAAGGCGCGCCTCTCAGCTTTGGGTTACAATAATATCTCCCTTCCCTTGCTACTAGGAGGGCGTGAAGTGGAGGACCATCTGTGTGTGAGGGTGATTCGGATCGTCTGTGCCTTCCTCCTCTCTTTGGGACGCCTGTCCCGCATCTAGCGCCCTGTGACACCTAGCAGCTGCTGTGGTAGAGCGAAAAGTGGATGACCCTCATCTGCAACGCCCTTTAAATCCTCAAGATTCAAGATTCACAAGTATATTTCGATGTATGTTTACTTTATACATTTGGTGCAAATGTCAGGGCATAGCGGCTGCAGCCATGCCTTCCCCCGAGACGAAAGCACATTTGAGTCCTACTAACAAACTCTCTAATAGACCATTACATTTATTACCTAGGTCTATTGCTATATACTGGCGAAAGTTATGATAGTTTTTAGTACTCATGATAATGGTGAAAAGAAAAAAAAGGAAAGAAAATGTCAAAGTCAGTCATAATAACAGGGTTCGTGTGCTGTCTGTATATGTATGGCTTTAGATGGGGTTGCCATTTTTCAAAGTATCTAGTTCTTTTATATAGTATACAGTATTGTTAATTTGTACAGTACCTACAGTACAATTATATGCACCCGTGGTACGTTTTGGTGACGACATTTAAGGGGAGATGGGTTGCTTTTCTAGACTCCCTTCTCCCTCTTGCTTAGCCCCATTAGTTTTGAGATTTTAAGATGTTTGCCCCATTATTTTGTTGATTTTAAGACCTTTCGCTCCATTTCTTTGTCAATATCAAGACCTTTCATGCCATTTAGGTGTTGATTATTTTCCTGGCGAGAGTTAGCGAGCCTGTAGTTGTGGAAAAACCGTCTTTTGGCCGGAATATTTTTCTATAGAAAAATGTACAAATTAATCTCGAAGGAGGATCTAGTGAATGTTTGTTTAAGTTTGATGGAGGACTAGGGAGGAAACTAAATATGTAATACATATATGACAAAATCAACCAAAAAATAAACCCTCACCCCTTCAAGGAAGTTTAGACTATTCAGGCAATCATGTGTTAGTGGAAGAAGGTAAATGGGAAAAAAGTGCTGTGAACAGTCCCCTAACCCTGGCTACCACCACGTACTGTATATCCCTCATATATTTCACCATCTTATGACACAGTAAATCCCTCCATTACCAGAATATCGCAACATTAATCCTTTTTTTACGACACATCACAATATAGAACCCCAAAACTTACTTATACATGGCTGCATAATACTTGATTATCTTGAGGAAGCTTGTCGAATGATTAACTTGATGTACTATATTTTCACTTGTAATTATATATAATCGTGATTGCCACCATAATCCTCATTACGGAAAATAATAGGTTAGCATGATGAGTTGGTGACAGGCCATTAGTGAATGCTGTCAGTATTCTATGATGTTCACACAACTATTTAATCCTGAAAATTATATAATAATGACCCCTTACAGTGGTGACAAGCTCACAAGATACTTTCATAAAGCTTAATCCCAACTAAATATAGTATACTTCAACAAAAGACATGATATTCAACTTTTCCAAGCCACACATCTTTAGATTCTTCAGGTTTGCTTACGAAATATGGCGGTTCTGGGCCAGGAGTGATGTCACACTGGAGGTTGGAGGTTCCAGAATTATTTTGGTTACTCGGTGGGTAACTTGTAGTAGTTACCGTATATAAACTTTGATTACAACGGGTAGATTGATGGAGAAATTGGGTCTTGGAGGCATTCAAAGTAACAAGGTTTTCTCTGCCCTTATCTGAAATAATTGGCCTTGACTCGTGAGTTTTGGAGTGATTGTTTTGAAAAACTAGTTGAATAGTGTAAGGTAAAGTCATCAGCATATGAATGGAAAGGACTAGAGGTACAGTTGAGGAGATCTTTAATGAATGTTAAAAAGAGTAATTACCCCTAAGGAACACCGGAGTTGATAGGTTGAGGAATTGAGCAATGGCCATCTGCAACTGCAGCTATGGAACGTTTAGATAGGAAAAACCCGATGTTTCAAGCGAGGTTGGTTGCTCCTCAGTCTCGGCGATCTCTTAGGTGAAAGGCTCCTCGGTGGCGTCCTCTTGACCTGCAGTTCTGTCGTCATTGATGGCAGCCAAGAGTCTGGGCCGAATCCAGGGAATCTGGCCCCAGAAGGTTGGTAGTCGGGGTCACCTTGCGACTAGATCGGTGAACAACTTCTTTAGCCTGATAAGAGGACATCTTGGGTTGTTGGGCTTCCACTCTGCAGGTCTAACGTGGGCCCATTCTGTGGTTTTGTCAGTTGGTTGAACAGGAGTGGAGGCTGGTTGAGGTTTGGGGACCTGAGGTTTGGTGGGATCTCTGCTGATCACTGCAATCTTCTCTTGTCCATTATGCTGACAAACCGCCATGATCCTTCTGATAACAGGCAGATCCAGGTCATAACCTCGAGGTTCCGTGATGCCAAAAGGATCACGGACGTTGGAGGGTAGGATCCTGAGGAGGGTGTTGAAGATATGGGCCTTCCTGGTGGAGGTTGTAGCAGTAGGGAAGGCGGTGACTACAAGTTGGCTCAGTTTGCTTATGGTGGTGTCCAAGTCTCCGTCAAACTTAAGATCAAGGAATTTCTGGTTCGCGAGCTCTGATCCAAGTGACGAGCTGATGGCATTTTTAGTATAAGTCTCGAACTGAGCCCAGGTCAGGTCTGGGTTGTCACGCACATAGCTAAAACCAGGGACATATGACGCCCCAGTTTCATAACTACGATGTGAATCTTAGGAGTATCTTTATCCTTAAAAACAATATCAAGCACAGGCTTGACAACCTCAAGATATGTCGTTATATCATGCTCCTCCGGCTTGAAAGAAATAATTTTCAAAGATTTTCCATCCATGGTGCATGTTTATTGCTGTTACTGATTAGTGAATACAATATAGAAAATCCTGAAAGGCTGTTCCCCCCCCCCGAGTTGAGACACCGCTGCCACCAGTGTTATGCAACGTTTCCAGGAAACGAGGTAGATTCGGGTCGCACTTCCTGCTCTGGGAATTGTACAGTAATCTTCAACTTAGGGTGTTCTCGACTGAGCGAGGACTAACCTCAACTCTAATTACACTAATGAAATAAAAGGAAATCAACAGAAACACATAGAAAGATAATAATGGTTTTTATTTTTAGAAGTGGTAGGTTCAATAGCATATATAGGTTGTCTCACAAGACTCATACATAGGAAATGGATAAATAAAATAAAGGAGTTAACAGGCCTCTATACAAATAGATCGTCCTAAACGTACGGCACAATAAGAATCTTCAATGATAATAAAATACAAGAATAACTGTTAATAGGATTTAAGAATAAGGAGCGGTAGCTCTCTAAAGGTAAAATAAAGAGTTTGGCAAGGAATAAACTCTAACAGCAAATACTGAAAATATAACTCTGAGACAACAAAGAGTCTGCATTAACCCGTTGAGCCCCGGCTAGTTATAATATTTTGTTCACCCCAGTCCCAAGCCATTTTCACTTCTTTATTTTGTTTGCTAAAATGGAAGACAAGGATGAGAAATGAAAAAAAATAAAAATAAAATCACCTCGGACATTTTTTCTATTTTTTGGGGGGGGGGGGAGCCTCAAAAAAATGTGTTGAGCCAAAATGGAAGAGAATGGTGAGAAATGAAGACAAACATAAAAAAAAACTCATTTCGGTCATTTGGGGGGCGGGGGGTTCTGTAGTTTTTTTTTTTTTTTTTTTTTTTTTTTTTTTTTTTCTATATTCCAACTACTCCCTCTCGGGCATAGGCTGAAAGCCTGTACATTCCACCGCCCAACACGGTGAAGCCCGTGAGGTCTTGTTCCAGTCTGGGGAGTGAGACATGCGAAGCATCCATCATGGCTCGAAGCAGCTCCATCTCTGAAGCGGCCGGTTGCTTCGCTCAAGTGCTTCACCGTCTCACCCTCCAGACTCAGACCCTCACTCTCAGAACGCCACCTATTGAGCAGTGAACTCACTAGGCATTGTCCCCCTGTAACATATTTTGAATATGGGAATATTCATACAGTGTTATTTAATCAGGGAACAACGAGGGTATTTTTTTGGCATTTCGGTGGGCTTTGTGGTAATGCACTGATACTAGGTACAGCACAAATTCAATCCCAATAATATCTTCCCATTGACATATCGGGATTTGAACCCGGGTCCATTGGATTACCAATCCAGTGGCATGACCACTCCACCACACCTCCCCTATGACATTATAAGCCCTGCATATATATTGCTATACATATATCTCACTGCTTATATGCCTTTATCCCTGTAACTTTTAAACTCTCAACATTCTTATTAAACATTCTTCATTTATTGAACTCCCTATAACTTTATCTATCTCTTTAACATATAATATATTTGTTGTTACTTCCACTTAAATCAACACCCATTTCCTCTGTAAATGTAAACTGTATAAGGTATTTATCCGGTCCTACGTCATACCAGAATGCTGAGTTGATGCTGTGTTGCTTCAGCATCCTTGAACCCAGTCGATGCCTTCTTACTCAGGCATCTTCAGTTAGACTTCAACAGACCTCAGCCAGAGAGAGTCAGAGCTCTTTACTCCCTCTAGACTCTAGACTCAGACTCATCTTCTATAGCCAAGCTCCTATATCCCCTAGATATATTAGATCACACAAGTCATATATCACCTTGCTCCTAAGACTTTTATTACAAGCCTTATCTTATATCTGTACTTATATACCTGTACGTTTATACTTATTATCACTTATCCAATAATTAATGTGTTGTGTTATTACCTATAATCCCCTATATACTTAACATATTATATGGCGACCTTGCAAATAGCGTATTAAGGCTATACTTAAGTTCCCCCCCAATCTACCCCTCTACAATTATCAACATTACAAATCCCTAATTATACCTTACATTTCATGTGAGGATAATTGCTGTACTTCAAACCCTGCCTACCAGCCTTGCAGTTTCTCCAAAAGCCTTACAGCCTGCCAGCCATTCTGCCAAGCTGCAAGCGTGTGCGTACGTCCATGGTACACACACAGCCGCAACAACCACACACAACTAGCCGCTACGTGTGTACATCCGTACACACACACACAACGCCCCTGCCTGTCGTACGACCAACTGATCAACACTGACACAACGTTCTCTAAGAGGAATCATGTGAGTGCTTAACTTTACTTAAAAGTGCATTGTTTAAGAGGATTAAGTGATCATGTTTTCAAAGCCTCAACCATTAGAGTTCACATATACCGCAGGTGCGATTACTAGATCACATTCTCAAAATGACCCACTGACACACTCACCCGCTGACACACACAGTCAAACACCAACAACAACACCACCACCACCACCACCACCACCTTTACCTACCCTCCCTCCACCTGATCAACCCCCACTTACACAATATTCGGAGGCCACAGAACACTTATTTACTCTGCCATCTAGAGTTAATGATAATAGACGTGTATCATTTTCTCAACCTCAAAACTCAAATACATCTTTCAACATCACTTATTCAAACAAACAAAACACAGCCCCTCCTATGCATTCAGCTTCTAGCTGGAATACTACTTGGGATGATGGTTCAACTCCCAGGGACAGACCTGTGGTGTCACCTATGAATGGTGCTACAGCTCATTCTGAAGGATTTTGGGATTTTCAACCCTCTGACCCTAAACCAAGGTTGTATGCCAACAGCAATATCTTTCAACCTCCTCAACAACAACAGGGTCTCTCACATCAAATTCCCATGTATGCCAACAGCAATATCTTTCAACCTCCTCAACAACAGGGTCTCCCTCCTAACATACACAGTCACCAGCAATTTCCTACTATCAAACAAGAAGCGGAACAATACCCAACACATCCTTTATCATCATCCCACCAACCCCATCAAATGTCCTACCAACCTCAACAAGCACCTTACCAACCAAATATCCTTGAAATCATCCATCAGAACGCCCCTAGGTTATTTTCTGGGAACACCCTCAAGAATTATTCTGTTCATGCTTTCATACAGGATGTAGACGGCGAAATTGCCATGAGAGGTGCCGGTCAAAATGATAACACCAAAGTGCAAATTTTCAAAGCTAGAATACACAAAGGTGATTCCAACTCAGCTCAGCTCCTTCTAGAGTCAGACAAAACAGAAGACTGCTCTTACGAGGAACTGAAAAGTATGTTCATTCAAAGATATGGCATACAGATGGCAGGTACATTCTCAGCTACTCACAGAATTGCTAATGAATTAAAGAACCACCAGAAATATCTAAATACCCCAGTCGATAGGATTGTTGCCACAGCTTCCACCATGACCAAATCACTTAGACATGAATTGAAGGATAAGGACTGGACACTCAAGCACGGCGGTGAGGAATACATGAATATCAAACAAGTGGCCAAGTTTGTTGGTTACATGATGGTATCAAACCTCCTTCCTGAATCCATAACGGGATTAATACAATCTATTCCATTCACCCCTAACGACACACTAGTAGATTTCTCTCAATCTGTCCATGCAAAATGTAAAGAGAATGGTCTAGACCACAAAATCCAATTCCTAACCAATCCCTCAAAACCCCAAGGTGTTGTAGCTGCTATTCACAATCACTCAACCTCCCCCAATCACGCCAAACACTACAATGCTCACTCAAAACCTTTCGACCACTCACAGAAACCTAAACCTCATTACTCGCACAAGACACCCTATCTTTCTTCCAAATCTAACTCCAACCCACACAAATCTCCGACGAACTTTAACAGTAATGTCACCTGTTTTATTGCGGTAATCAGGGTCATATAACTCCTGAATGCCTCATCAAGGTAAGAGAGGAACAGGAGATGGCATCACATAAAGAACCATTTTGCCGCAAATGCAAATCTAAGGGTCATTGGACCAAGTTCTGCACTCACATGAAGGCTCTTCGGGAAAAGACTAGGACGGCCACACCAGGAAACACCAAAACGGCCACACCAGGAAACACCACAACGGCCACACCAGGAAACACCAAAACGGCCGCTTCAGTCAAGACAAAATCAACCAGTTCGGGGGAAGAATAGACGCCCAGCACGGTACTATACCTCCAAACTGTGCTGGGCGGACCAACAATGCCACCCAAACTCGACCCCTCAAATCTGTCGAAATAGGTTGTCTTGATAAATCTTCCTTGCTTTTACCCGCTAAATGCGAAGAGCATAATCTAAATCTCTTTTTAGACACAGGCTCCCCAGTGAATCTTATAAGTCTCAACAAATTTAATCTTATAAATTCTAATAATCAATTCAGTCAATCTTACCCTGATGTCAATATAAAATCAGTCAGTGACAACCCATTAGAGACATTATCTAAGGTTTATCTACCTATCAAGATCACCGAAGAATTAGCAACACCCCTGCCATTCTATGTCATTAACAAACTCCCCATAAATGCCGACTTGCTCCTAGGGTTTGTTAGTATGAATATGCTCAAAATCATAATTTTCACCCATATGGACCAAGTTATGATCGGTGGTTTAAAAGGCGACACCATCGAATGCACACGCAGTAGTGAAACCTCTGTCAAAAGTACCACCAACCACCCAAAACAGGCATTCATTCACACTAAACCTAGACCCAAAAGAAAATTCAGTTTCAAAACTACTGTAAAATCCAGTCCCTTTTCGGTCACTCAAGAGGTCACTAAAAACCCCCCTGATGCCCCCACTCCTAGCTATCAATACACTGAGGTATCTATAGGTGATCTGATAACTGACCATTCCCTTACAGCTGACGTCATTTTGCAAGATGATGTAACTATTCAACCAAGATCATCTATGAAGGTAGAAACTTATGTCAATCAATTACCAGCTAATTATCACAAATACAGCATCATCACTCTTCCAGACACTACCTCCATAAAGGGTCTTATAACCACTCCAGCCCTTCATGAGAGCAAGAATGAATATTTTGAAACTTTAATTCTCAATTACTCAGATAACATACTTAGTATTAAAAGTGGTACCAAGATTATGGAAGTACATATTACAAAGTTTCAACCCTAGGATACTCTACATTAAAGGTCACAAAAATGTCGTAGCGGATGCTCTCTCTCGTAATCCGGTACTTTGTGCACATTTAAACACGATGACTTTAGCTAATGAAGACATGTCCACAGCTCAGAGAGGTGATCCCAAGTTGTGTGAGATCATTCTTGCTCTAGAGAATAATGAAACTAACCAACACCTAGAAGATTACACTCTAATTGATAACACGCTATTTCGTAATCAACTCATCAAAGGCAAACATCAACTTGAAAGGAACATTCTGCAGTTAGTTGTACCCAACAATAAAGTAGAAGAAATACTCCCTCATCTTCATGGTTCTAAATTTGTCGGTCATCCTGGCAAAGAAAGGGCTATGCTCATTGCTCAAAAACAATTCTACTGGAAGTCCATGAAATCTGACATAGATAATCACATAGACGCTTGCGAGAACTGTGCCAGAATTAACCCTAAGCTTACACCCCAAGCTAATATCAAAACTTATCCTGTCCCAGAGAAACCTTTCCAGTTGATTGCCATAGACCTTTTGAAAATTGTTAAGACTAACAGTGGTATGAATTATCTTCTCGTAGCCTCGGATCATTTCTCTAGGTACTCCATTCTCTCTCCCATACCTGATAAGGAAGCCAATACTATCGTTAAAACTCTTGTAAATAACGTGATTTGCAAATACCCCTCACCTAAATTTATTCTTTCAGATAATGGCGGGGAGTTTGTGAACGAGACTATGTCTAAGATGTGTGATGAGTACGGGATAGAGCACATCAGGGTTGCCCCTTACTCACCACAGAGTAACGGCCTAGTTGAGAGAGCTAACCGTAAAATACTCCATGAATTGAAAAACATTTGTCTTGACAGGGATCATGAAATTTGGGACGAATTTATCCCCTTTGTGGAATGCACTATGAATTCTCTGCCTAATATCTCCACAGGTGAATCCCCTCATTTCATCGTCTTTGGAGAAGACAAACACCTACCCCACATGCTCAATGAACAGATTAAACCCATATATACTCAGGATTTCGTAACTCATCATATAAACACCTTTAAAAGAATTCATAAACAAGTCATGAATAAACTAACCTTAACCAAAGAACAAATGATAAAAAGCAATCACAAATCTAATAGACAACAAAAACTGAAACCTGGAGACATTGTGTTCTCAAGAATTCACGACAGGGCTGATAAACTAGACCCTCTGTTCGAAGGCCCCTATCGTGTGATCAGTATTCGCCACAACATTGCAGTCATTAGACATCTGGAGAAAGGTAAAGAATCCAGGAGTAGCATTAACCACCTCAAATTAGTGCACAGAAACTTAAACTGTGTCCAAGAAAATATGGACAAAGATATCATACCCATCAACCAATCCCCTGATAAAATCCTACAAGCCCCGACCCATGATTATAATCTTAGAACTAGGAGTGTAAACAATGTTCTAGTGGATTATACTTCTATAACTCAACTTCTATTTCAGAATAATATTAAACCTAATATCTTCTACTCATAATACACCAAGTTTGCCTATATATCTATTTAACTATGTATTTATCTTGTGAATATATTTAGTGTACTCTTGGCCAAATTGTTGTCCATTATTTATTTTTGCATAGATATCTCATATTTCATGTTTAGATGTGGCTACTCCCAGCGTTCGCATTATCTAAAAGCGTTCGCATTGCTCCTTGTGTTCACTTTACTCCCTGTGTTCACATTACTCCTTGTGTCCGCATTATTCATAGCGTTCACATTTATCTCAATTTTTTACTCAAATTTTACTCCTTTAAATCTCAAACTCCAATTATTATTTACACTCCCAAGTTATATTTTTTTTTTTACTCCTCTATAATATTTACTGTTATTTTTATACTCCTTTTAACCCCCAGGATGACCAAGGGAAGGTGTGGGCCGATTCTTTTGATTGTCTTGATTGTCCACCTGATGGGCACCTTTGCCATCCATTCGAATGGCGCGGTAGTTAGTCCTACAGGTAGGATGACCTTGGTTTCGGATGTTATGGCAGTAAAATTCACCAACGTCGACCTGAGTGTTATGGCCCCGACCTTGGCGAAAGCTATCAATGCCTTAAGAAGTTCAGATTCTATTTTGACAGTGTTTCTGAATCACTCAAACATCAAACATAGCAATCACAACGCAACTCTAACTCAGTTACTTTGGAGAACTAATGTGGTGAAAAACACCTTAGATTACTTGTTCATTCAAATAGCCTCTAAAAATCCGGTCAAACCAAGGTCAGAATCCAAACGAGCTAGACTTAGAAACAAGAGAGGACTTATTGATGCAGGAGGTTACCTGTTGTCTTCTCTCTTCGGGACAGCTACTGAAGACCAAGTGAACGCCATCGCTGATAAAATCGGTGAAGTAGAAAATACCCTCAGAAGCCAAGAAAAGTTAGTGGAGATCCAAATAGACACTATTAATGAAATCTCTACTCATGTTAACGACTTACAATCTCTCATGAGTAAAGCGGAATCTACCATTAATGAACTCTCTGATATTGCCTCATTTCTTGAAAACATTCTAGAAATCTCTACCCAACTTGACAACATTTATTTTATCTCTATGAAATTAGAGTCAGACTTTAGTAGACTCTTAAACGCCCTCAACGATGCTGAACACGGTATAGTGAGCTCAGATCTTCTTCCCTTGAGTAGTCTGAGGAAAATCATCACTCAGGCCGGCAATGACTTCCGCCTTTTACCAGTGTTCCCGCTTGACTAAATTGAACTATTATATGGATATATAGATGTCCACATGTATAACTATGAATATATGCTTATTATTCCATTTGCATCATTCATTTCCTTCGCTCATTACATGATCACTCCTTTCCCCTTTTTCCTCAACAATCAATTAGTTTCTTTGGACAACTCCTTCAGCAACTTGTTCATCTCCACTTCCGAGAATCACCACGCCTGGTTGGATGATTATTCATTCTCTACTCTCTGTCACTCCCCTATTATATCCCAGGCCATTTGCCCAGCCTTTGCTCTCAAGTTAATCCCCTTCCATGCTGACGGCTGTGCTAGTGCCTTGATTCACAATAACTCCATTATAGAACATTGCCAGTTCAAGGAAGTTGCTAAGAAACCCTTCTATCATGCTCATGTGTCTCACTCTCATCACCTTTATTTCCCTTCTGACACTACCATCTCCATCTCCTGTCAGAATGATATTCCATCTTCTGATCAGGTAATTTCTGGTCTCATCATTATACCTGACACTTGCTCTATCACCTCTTCCAAGGTAACCATTTACCCCACAAATTACCACCTTACTGAACTCTATCAACTATACAACGTGAACGATATGTTTCTCACTCTCCCAAATATCTCAGCTAATATATCTAAACTTCACATCAACTCACCTGATTTAAAAACCCTTCAATTGATCAAGAAGTCAATTCTACCTATGGATTTTGTTAAATACTATCACCCTTACATTGCCATCCCAGCGATTGGTACTCCTATGCTCTTTATCACCATCATCCTAGGTGTCTCTTGGTTTGCTCTTTCTCGCCTGAATCTTCGCATTGCTGCTCTTGAAGTCTACGCGAGGAATAGAGCACTTTAAGTTTTTTTTTGGGATATATTTCTTTATATGTATATATATTTATATCGTCAGTGGAACAGCTTAGGGTATTATTTCTTTCCACTGTCAGATGTTAAATTGTATTACTATGTAAGTTTACACCTGCCATGTGTTATATATAGCAGTTGTAATCTTCTCCTTATACTCAACTATATATTTATATTATTTAACATAAACCTTTATTCTAATTAGTTGGTAGCTCACACCCTTGATCTAGGTCTAATGGACAATTTTGATACGGTGTGATGTGTCAACAGACTAGTCATTTTTTTTTTACTATAGTTGATCATGGTGAGATCAATTCTTTTACCCCCCGGCGAATGTAGTATGACATTATAAGCCCTGCATATATATTGCTATACATATATCTCACTGCTTATATGCCTTTATCCCTGTAACTTTTAAACTCTCAACATTCTTATTAAACATTCTTCATTTATTGAACTCCCTATAACTTTATCTATCTCTTTAACATATAATATATTTGTTGTTACTTCCACTTAAATCAACACCCATTTCCTCTGTAAATGTAAACTGTATAAGGTATTTATCCGGTCCTACGTCATACCAGAATGCTGAGTTGATGCTGTGTTGCTTCAGCATCCTTGAACCCAGTCGATGCCTTCTTACTCAGGCATCTTCAGTTAGACTTCAACAGACCTCAGCCAGAGAGAGTCAGAGCTCTTTACTCCCTCTAGACTCTAGACTCAGACTCATCCTCTATAGCCAAGCTCCTATATCCCCTAGATATATTAGACCACACAAGTCATATATCACCTTGCTCCTAAGGCTTTTATTACAAGCCTTATCTTATATCTGTACTTATATACCTGTACGTTTATACTTATTATCACTTATCCAATAATTAATGTGTTGTGTTATTACCTATAATCCCCTATATACTTAACATATTATAGTTCAATAGTTCGTCTCCCCCGCATGACCACCCGCCCGGGAGCACTAGGGTAAAAACTGAGTATGGCATTGTACGGCATACATCCTAAGGAGTGTCTCACATAAATCTCAAGCCTCTAGCTCCCATACGACCGGAGTAATGAAGGTTCAAAGTGGCGGTGAACTAAGGGTGTAAACTATCCCCACTAAGCCCACCACCACCAGCCGTGCGGCTGTCTCGGCCCGCTCACACCTACTGGCCCGGCTCCCACACACACTACGGTACCTCCCCCTCCTATTCTCCCGCCATTTCCTACCTTACGAGCTACGTAAGTGTTTTTTATATGTCGGACGCACGTGATGCGTCGCTGGGAGTTGGTGATCAAACACTGCCGATGCAACACGTGCGACGCTGGGTCTCACTGGGTTAAATAGACTCTAAAGCATAAATTGTAAGCATCAACTCTGCGGCAAGATACACTATTATGTCTAGACCTAGGTGATAGAAGTACATAAACTCAGATATGCGGCAAAAGCTCTCGGTTGATGTGCAAGGTGTATTTCCTCTTCAGAGAGTCACAGGAGCCCAGACCCGAGGAAGTATCTCTACACAAAGCTGGTGTAGGACAGGTGTGCATTGTTCCCCAATAACCGGGGTAACAAAAGGCAAGGACAAGGGAAGACGTAAAGCACGACTTCTAGTATATTACGTTAACACTGGAAAAGAGACCTGGCACATCTAGGTCTAAGCCTCATTATGACACTGTTACCACAACAGAACCACATAAACACTTAAATTGGGATAGAGAAGAACACTGGGGAAGAGAGAAGCACTGGCACTGGGGTCGACGAAGAGCTGGGGTCTCGGCTGTTCACATGTAAGCCGGCTAGGTACAGGCCCCACCCGAAGGACTCGTCAAGCATCTGGACTGCTACACACACACACAGTCTCAGCTTCTTTACGGGCTAGGATCTGGCCTGAAGAGCTGCAGCAGGCGCTGAGTGACAGAGCATTTCCTTCGGCTTCGCTCCTGGTCCTTCCTCTCACAGTCTCAGGGGAAAGAGGGCAGTTTATCTCTAACCACTAGAACCACTCAATGTCTTTCCAGGAGTCGGAGGTAAGCTCATTTGAGTTAGTACTGATAAGCCGACACGCTCTCGCCTTGTCTCGTCAGGGCCAGACAAGAAAGGAGCAGGAGTGTGACTGCTCAGGGAGTCGAGGGTGATCTTATCAACAGGCGGGGTGTTGACAGCAGGCTCCGCGCCAGACAAGGGCGATAAAGTCTCTCCAACAACATGGGGCATTACTAGGCTAGACTCATTCACCATGCTTCCCCGACAAGCGTACGAGGTTACGCGGGGTTGCACTGAGTTAAGGTTAAGGCAGCAAGGGTTATAGGTTACGTGCCCTAATCCCCAGTTGGTTCCTGAGTCTAAGTCTTGTACCTTGCCTTCCCAGCAAGCGTTATTGGATACGCAGATTGGCACTGAATTAAGGTTACGGCAGCAAGCGTTATAGGTTACGTGCCCTAATCCCCTGTTGGTACTTAGACAAGCCTTTCTTACCCTATAGACTTGGTTTTTATCCTTTCCACCTTAGGACTACCTGTGCAAGATCCAAAAATAGGATTCAAGCCAGCAGGTTGATTGCTTACTGATGGTTGGGTTAGCTGAGGTAGTGTCTCCTTTGACGGAGATGTCATGTGTAGGGTATCTCCGGGCATGAAGGGCACAACTCCGATTGGGGATTCGTCTAATAAGATTATCTGATTTTTCACAATGGGTTGAACTATCACATTATCTTTACCCACTATACTGGTGATGGAGTTAGGGTTTTGGACTGGTTGCAACAGAAACTAGGTTTAAGAGGGTTAATTGAAATTGCAATTGCGGCAGCTGAGTACATGTGTGATGTTGCTTCGCCCTCACGATGGTTATTATTGAGAACTGAGGGCTGAGAAGGCATTTGTTGATTTTGGTCAGTTCCAGCACTAGATGCGGTATATCGGGGAAGGTTAGGGGGTTGATGAACACTTGAGGTTGAATTACGGGGTGGTGAAAGTTTTGAAGTGAGTGTGGATCGTCGATTTCAGTTTATTGCTAAATGTCTCAGTTCCCATTGCTGGGTTTTGTTTTCTGTCGATATCCTTAGCGTCATAGAGTCTGAATTGGAAGGGTTACTATATCGGAAATTATTCTATTGGGATGCACTGCTCTTGGGAATCCCTGAGTGGCGAATGGTAGCAATCTTGATGGGGTTGGTTTCCCGTTTTATCGGGGCTGGTAATTTCTCTACGGGCTGGGTTGGTATTTTCTCCACAGGCCGCATATCAGTATGTATATGTGCTCATCTCTCCACCAAGTTAATGATCTTTGCCGATGACCTAAAGCTCTTTATCAGTCACCCCACTTCCACCCCACCCACGACCCCAAAGCAACCCCATCCTCCAAAGGGGGATTGACCTACCTCACGACACAGCCAACTCATGGAGCCTCAGGTTTGCCCCCAACAAAATTTAATGATCTCACCTAGGGCTCTCCCAGCACACCCATGATGATCCTCTCCATCCAGTATATCAGCTACGCAGCACCCCCATCCAATAAGTAACCAACAAAACGACTTGGGAGTGACAGTTTCCACCTCCCTAAAGTTCCAATACGATATATCTTTTTTTCTATGTGTAAGAAGGAAACAAAAGCAAAGGTGCCTGTAACAAGTGTTCCCCTAAAGTTGAAAGTGATAGTCGCTATTTACACATTTTTGTTAGTGAATTGGAAGGAAATGTGGAGTGCTCTTTTATTGTAATTAAATGAATAGAAGGAGGTGTTTGTGAGGTTACTAGTTATTTGAATAGGTGAAACACAACAGTGAGGGAAGCCAGACAAATGAAATAGGAGTTCCAGCAACTCCTAATCACATGCGTATGAGGCATCCCCTTGGTTGTTACCCTGCTCGATTGGGGTCTATAAAATTGACCCATCTCCCCTTAAGTGGACTGATGTGAAGCCCCCGCTGGAGGTGGCGGTCTGGTACTGTACCCTGTTCCAAGTAGGTAGTCCAAAAATCGTGAATCCAAACCTCTGTAACTCAAAAAGGGATAAAGCAATTGGGCTGCAAGTTTCCGCACATATTCCCTGGCTGACCCTTCCCAAATGGTGTAAATATTAGTACAATTACACTTTGTGAGTTATAGAGGTTAAGGGTAGATGGGTCGTTTTTCTGGGCCCCTTGCTCCTTCGTGTTAAGTCCCATTTTTGTTTAGATCATAAGACGGTCGGCCAATTAGTTTGGCGATTTTAACACCTTTCGCCCCATTCGTAGCGATCCTGAAATTTTAAAAGGAACCGGCCTTCGGCCGGGAAATTTTTCTACCGAAAAATTTACAAATTTATCTTGAAGGGGGGTCTTGGGTGTGTTTTTCTAAGCTTGATGGAGGTCTACTGAGGAAACTAAGAAATAAATTAATACATGAATTAATAGACCAAAAATACGGCCCATATCCAATTAATGTTCAAGAGTTTGGCCATACTTGGAATAGGGTACAGTTGGAATCAGGGTCCAGAGAATATAGGGTCAACCCACGTGCAGGTACAGTTTGTCGCACATATTCTATTCCGTTGGGGTCGTGATTTGTCAGTGCTTCACTCACTTCCCCAACCCCCCTCCCTCACTCCACCTCCTATTGGTAGGAGACGGAGTGAGGGAGGGGGGTTGGGGAAGTGGGTGCAGCGTTGTCAAATCACGACCCCAACGGACTAGATTATATGCGGCAAACTGTACCTGTGAGTGAGTGACGTCAGAGGCCCCACGCTCTGCCTGAACCCCTCATCTAAGACACCTTGTTTTTGTGATCTATTGAACTATGTGTGTAACTAGAGTCATATTTAATGAATCAGAACAATATAAAACATTGAAATACATCAAGCTAAGTTTATTTTGAAATTAAATGTGCATAAATATGAAGTAATAAGTAATATATGATAGCCAGCATACAAATATATAACTTATACTAGCAGGGGTACCCGGCGTTGCCGGGTTTAAATTCTACCATAATCACCATCACTACTACCACCACTACTACTACCATAATCACTATCATCAATCACTACTACCACAATCATCACAATACTACTACTACCATAATCACCGGCCTCGACCTCCCTGTGCATCATTAAACGGCGACCTCGATTTCGGCTGCTAAATGACTTCCGATGTTGGATCTGACCTCATCCGTACCCCCATTTTAGGAGGCTGCGAACAACTTTCGTTCCATACACCTTTTCGATCGGAGGCCTCCTTCTGCCCCAAACGGCAATTTTGTTTCAATTTGTTTTCAATTTCGGCCTCGAAACGACCTCCGATCGTGGCCTCGCCCCCTCTATGACCTGACCCAGGTCAATTGACACCCCATGCAAAGTTTCAGCTCCCCAGGTCCAAAACTGCGGCCACCTATTAATTAAGAACACACAGACAAACAGACACAAACTGATTTAATAATATAGATGTACTAAAAAAATGTATTAATTCTCAACATTTCATATTGGAGAGAGAGAGAGAGAGAGAGAGAGAGCGAGAGAGCAAGTGGGAGAGGTTGATACCTGATTAATGACTACTTCATCCTATTAGTCAGTTCAGAAGGAATGGACACAAACACGCACACACACTTGTGCTTGTGTGTGTGTGTGTGTGTGTGTGTGTGTGAGAGAGAGGGAGTATGTGTGTGTGAGTGAGATTGTGTACGGGTGTGAGTGAGATTGTGTAAGTTTATGTGCGTGTGATAGAGAGTGAGATTGTGTGTGTGTGTCTTGCCCACCTTTATAATAACAAAACGTCTTTTTGATCACACACACACACACGCACTGCATTTACAAATTGTGTGTGTGTGTGAATTCTAACTTGTCAATGTTAAGCTGATAATTCTCATTAATGTCATATGACCTTCCCGCCTATATCCCCTTAAACGAAAGTAAGAGGGACACACACACACACACATTGAATTTTACTGTGTGAGTGAGAGAGAGAGAGAGAGTTACAAGGCATAGTTAGTATCTCAGAGACCTTGCGGTCCATTCCGAGGAGATACTCGAAGTGGAAGGAGAGAGACTGTTTAGTGCACTACACTTTTTACAGAGTGTGCAAAATACTATCTACTCTCTTCCTGAACTGCTCTACTGAAGAACTATTTACAACTTCGGAGGGAAGTTTGTTCCAGGTAGAACAGATCTTATAAGTGAACAAGTGTCCTCAGATACTAGTGCTGAACCTTTTCAATTCTAATTTCCAGCCATGGTTGCATGTTGTATTCATATTGAGGCTAAACACTTTGCTATATTCCACATTGTCATACCCATTAAGTATTATATAAACACAATGAGCTGACCTCGTAGTCTGTGTGTCTCCAACGGAAAGAGATCAAGAGCTCTCAACCGGTCCTCATAGCTCATTCTTCAAAACGATGGAATAAGCTTTGTTGCCTTAGCTTGTACTCTTTCCAATCGCTCTATATCTTTCCTGAGGTCTGGAGACCAGAATTGAACAGCATACTCCAAGAGCGTTGAAAGTGTGAAGACTATTTCCGTATTTCTATACATAAATTGTATCTAAAAAAATACCTCAATAATTTCTGAGCTTTTTTCTCTACTTCAATGCACTGCTTGGAAAACTTAAGGTCACTGCTAATCAGAACACCCTAATCCTTTTCCAAGTCAGAGAGAGAGAGAGTGTGTGTGTTTATATCTTGCCCACCTTCATAATTACAAGAAGGACTTCTTGATTACACAAACACACACACACACTGCATTTTACAAACTGTATGTGTGTGTATTTAAATTCTAGCTTATCAATGTTAAGCTGATAATTCATAGTAATGACATGACATTTCCGCCTATTTCTTCTAAAGCAAAAGTAGGAGAAACATACACACACACAAACACACACATACAAAAATGCAGTTTACAAACTGTGTATGTGTGTGAAAGTGTACGTTGCCCACCTATATAATGACAAGTACAGTTGACTGTCCAAGTCAGCTATCTTTCACATCATTATTCATCACTTGTCCTTTGATGTTGTTATACCTCTACTTATACAAGCGCAAGTCTTAAACTTCCACTCTTTTACTTGTGCATCCTAATACTCGACTGGGACAATTTGTGATCATACCAATGTTGGATACACTCGTGCTTCATACCTACACTGTGTGGAGACTTAAGTACCTGCAAGTCTGGCTATGTATCATTACTTTACTTCATTAACTTGTTCTCTTTAACGTCCAGCTTAGGCCTTATGAACATTACTTACATATAATATACCCTCCAGTGTGGTATATACCCTCCAGTGTGGTATATACCCTCCAGTGTGGTATATACCCTCCAGTGTGGTATATACCCTCCAGTGTGGTATATACCCTCCAGTGTGGTATATACCCTCCAGTGTGGTATATACCCTCCAGTGTGGTATATACCCTCCAGTGTGGTATATACCCTCCAGTGTGGTATATACCCTCCAGTGTGGTATATACCCTCCAGTGTGGTATATACCCTCCAGTGTGGTATATACCCTCCAGTGTGGTATATACCCTCCAGTGTGGTATATACCTTCCAGTGTGGTATATACCCTCCAGTGTGGTATATACCCTCCAGTGTGGTATATACCCTCCAGTGTGGTATATACCCTCCAGTGTGGTATATACCCTCCAGTGTGGTATACCCTCCAGTGTGGTATATACCCTCCAGTGTGGTATATACCCTCCAGTGTGGTATATACCCTCCAGTGTGGTATATACCCTCCAGTGTGGTATATACCCTCCAGTGTGGTATATACCCTCCAGTGTGGTATATACCCTCCAGTGTGGTATATACCCTCCAGTATGGTATATACCCTCCAGTGTGGTATATACCCTCCAGTGTGGTATATACCCTCCAGTGTGGTATATACCCTCCAGTGTGGTATATACCCTCCAGTGTGGTATATACCCTCCAGTATGGTATATACCCTCCAGTGTGGTATATACCCTCCAGTGTGGTATATACCCTCCAGTGTGGTATATAGACTCCTTCTCATATAATATACCCTCCAGTGTGGTATATAGACTCCTTCTCATATAATATACCCTCCAGTGTGGTATATAGACTCCTTCTCATATAATATACCCTCCAGTGTGGTATATAGACTCCTTCTCATATAATATACCCTCCAGTGTGGTATATAGACTCCTTCTCATATAATATACCCTCCAGTGTGGTATATAGACTCCTTCTCATATAATATACCCTCCAGTGTGGTATATAGACTCCTTCTCATATAATATACCCTCCAGTGTGGTATATAGACTCCTTCTCATATAATATACCCTCCAGTGTGGTATATAGACTCCTTCTCATATAATATACCCTCCAGTGTGGTATATAGACTCCTTCTCATATAATATACCCTCCAGTGTGGTATATAGACTCCTTCTCATATAATATACCCTCCAGTGTGGTATATAGACTCCTTCTCATATAATATACCCTCCAGTGTGGTATATAGACTCCTTCTCATATAATTATACAGTATATAGACAACTCCGCCCAAACAAACTTTTAGCTACAAGAAACTGTTTGTATTATTTTAATATTCGGTTTATTTGGATCTGTCAGTGGCACCTAACTAATACTAGACGATCTGTCCAGTGGCCACCTTAGGTGGCCACTGGACACCTATTTATAACTCTATAAATAGGTGTAAATATGTTTACACATTTATTAAAACTTGTTAACTATAAACTGTTACGCCATATTCATACCTAACCTTTTACTAAAACAGTCTATTGTTTATTTTCCGCCGAGGTCAGCTCGACTTCGGTGTTTGTTTACCTTTAGTCTGACACTCTTAATTTTCAAATTTTGTATAAATTACACTCCTATGTTTTAAGAAAATGATTAAACTCAACTTCTCGTGTTGTGTGAAGTTTTGATATGTAACAAAATGGGGGCCTGTCCAAATTATATACATGCTGTATATATATGACAACAATTATACATAATATTAGAAACTTATCGTATGAGTGGTTGAAAGCCTTAGGCTTGCACTCGCTGGAAAGACGTATATATATATATATATACATATACGGTATATATATGTATATATATATATATATATATATATATATATATAGTATATAACAACAATTATACATAATATTAGAAACTTATCGTATGAGTGGTTGAAAGCCTTAGGCTTGCACTTGCTAGAAAGACGATGATGTAAGGGAGACATGATAGAGGTATTGAAATGGATAAAAGGTATAACTATGGGCGATATAGATAAGGTATTCAAGGTAAAGAACGGCGACATAACCCGCTCAAATGGTTTCAAGTTAGATCAATTTAGATTTAGGAAAGATATAGGAAAGCACTGGTTTGGGAATAGAATTGTTAACATGTGGAATGTACTGCCCAGAGCAGTGATTAGCTCAGGCGTAAGTTGGATTCCCATATGGATGATATAGGCTGGGTGTGAATGGGAGCTGCCTCGTGTGGGCTGCATGGTCCTATGCAGCTTCCCGTGATCATATGTTCTTATGTTCATATATATATTTATATATACCGGTATATATATATATATATATATATATATATATATATATATATATATATATATATACAATATATACCGGTATATATATATATATATATATATATATATATATATATATATATATGTGTGTGTGTGTGTGTGTGTTTGTGTGTGGCTGTTTTACTCTCACCGTGATTCGAACCACGAACAGTCAGGAGCAATCCTCATAAGCAAGAAGAAAATCAAATACAACTTCTATAACAAGGGAAATAGCATAAATAGTATGACATTTTAATGTCTACAGTGCCATAACACTACTGGAAGATGACACATTAGAGAACATGTCGAACATGTCTACAGTGCCATAACACTACTGGAAGATGACACATTAGAGAACATGTCGAACATGTCTACAGTGCCATAACACTACTGGAAGAAGACACATTAGAGAACATGTCGAACATGTCTACAGTGCCATAACACTACTGGAAGAAGACACATTAGAGAACATGTCGAACATGTCTACAGTGCCATAACACTACTGGAAGATGACACATTAGAGAACATGTCGAACATGTCTACAGTGCCATAACACTACTGGAAGATGACACATTAGAGAACATGTCGAACATGTCTACAGTGCCATAACACTACTGGAAGAAGACACATTAGAGAACATGTCGAACATGTCTACAGTGCCATAACACTACTGGAAGATGACACATTAGAGAACATGTCGAACATGTCTACAGTGCCATAACACTACTGGAAGAAGACACATTAGAGAACATGTCGAACATGTCTACAGTGCCATAACACTACTGGAAGATGACACATTAGAGAACATGTCGAACATGTCTACAGTGCCATAACACTACTGGAAGATGACACATTAGAGAACATGTCGAACACCTAGAACAACTAGGATAGTTGGGGGCTAAAAACAAGGTTCGTAGAAAATAAGTATACCTCATTAAGATCAAAGACAGTCATCACTTGTTATACTAAAGAAGAAATTTCATATTGCAAATGGTAATTATATATACAGTAGGCTATATATATATATATATATATATATATATATATATATATATATATATATATATAAATTGTGAGTGTGTGTATGCTTTGTGTGTGTGTATGATAATATTGTATGTATTTTATTAACTTCAACTCTCGGATTATTTGTAGATAGATACAGTAGACATATAAGAACATCTATAACTAGCGGGACACTCAGGAGAGCGAGGACCTCCGTCTATGCTGGTGGAGGTAGGCTCTCTGCCGATCACCTCTATACAGACTAATAATACACATAACAAAGCCACTCCAACAGCTTCCTCTCTCTCCCCTCTCTATACTCTTCAGAAAAATAGGAAAAGTAGAATGTAGGTACGAGGTGCTGTTGTAAAGGCTTATACTTCAATACCTTCACCTGATAATCGAATCGCTTCTTATTTGACACATAACCTATCTGGCCAACAATTATTGTGAAAATTGGTTCAAAACGTTTTTAGATATCTTGTTTATAGGCAGATAGAAAAACAAACAGAGGCAAAAACATAACCTCCATCCAACTTCGTTGACTGCGGTAATTAGATGCCCAGGAATATGAATGAAAAACCTATCGGAGAGAGAGAGAGAGAGAGAGAGAGAGAGAGAGAGAGAGAGAGAGAGAGAGAGAGAGAGAGAGAGAGAGAGAGGCAGGCAGGCAGGGAGGCAGGCAGTAAGACTCCACTCGTGTTCCTGACAACACACACTCCCCAAGGTATGTTACGTTCACTATATATTTTGTATTGATATGCACACTTCTTACAGTCAATGAGAAATATAATAATTATTTTATGTTTATAACGATAGATGGTTGAAACGGATATTTATTAATAACTCTATCAACGAAGTTTGACGGAGTTTATGTATTCGCCTCTGTTTGTCTGGCTGTATTATTTGTCTGTAAACAAGATATCCACAGAGTTTATATATATTTGTTCTATGTGTATGGAGGAGACAAAAGGCAGGTTGTCTGTAACGAGAGTCTCCCCTAAAACCAAAAGAGTGACAGAGCCATATTCATGAGACGTTAAGGTTGAAATGCCTGGACACACGAAGTTTAAAGCAGTTTAAGTCATAGGATGAAAGAAAGCTTGATTGAGGGAGATAGTTCCAGAGTTCACTTGTTGAGTAGAAGAAACATTGAGAAACTTTGCTAATTCTTGGGTTGGAGACCTGGACAGCATAGGATTGGGACTGTGTTGAAAGGCGGGTGCCTAGCACTCGTGGAAAGGGATGGGGTATGTATGCACTGAGAGAGCTCTGAAGAACATTGATTGTTGTAATAGCGATAGAAGAGTGAAAGAGATGCAACATTGCGGCAAGTAGAAAGAGATTGTAGAGAACTTGTAGAAGGATGCGAGTTGATGAGGTGAAATGCTTTTGACTACCCACACATGCGAACAATACTCAAGACGGGCGCACTGTGTCCCAATACAGAGCAAGAAGCTGTGAGGGTATGAGAAACTACTGTGAGGTTCTTTCCTCCGATGACACCGTGTTGATGTGGATCTTCAGTAGGCCTCTCTGTGATGAATAATGTTTGTAGAAAACTGCCACCACTAATAGTTTATAGACATATTAGGAGTCTGGAATCAATCAACCCATGCGATCAGCCTTTCCTTTATTTGTTGTATAATTATGCAGGAACACAGTCAGGAATCAAATCAGGTGTGAAATGATGAAGTGGTGAGAATGGTAAATGGGGGTGTGTGAGAGCGTGGTGAGTGGACCTCTGCCCTCGACTCGTGTCTGTCGAGTTCTCTTGTGTGATCGCCGTCATGCCTAGGTTCAACCGCACCTCGCCTTCCGAGAATGCATAACCAATGATGAAAGCGTGAATAATCCTGAATGACGAGTGAATAATAATACATGAAGAGTGAATAATCGTGCATAACTCCAGTCCAGGGGTCTCCTGGTGTTTAGGTTAGCAAGTTGTTTATATAGGAATGAAATTATTAATCAGCATGTTTACCTTAGCTATTGATAAGGACACCTGTGGTCTTGCCTCTGGACCACAGCTAACAGCTCCTTGTACAGGCATATACAAAAGTCGTGTCACAAGTATGAATTGAGTTATGAGTTGTCTAAATATGAGTGAAAGGATCGTGTAACACTACGAGAGTTTTGCTCCCACTGCAAAACCAAACTGCAAATGGAGCACTAAAATTATAATAAAAAGTGAAATAAGTGAAAGAGAAAAAACTAAAACAAAATAAATGCTTAAGGCTAACAAAAGATTATAAAGGCTGAGGTTTTGTAGATTTTCTATAATAAAATAGATGAGATGTGATGAAAATGGTACATACATAAAGATATATAAACATATAAAATTGTAAAAGTAAGAGTAATTATTCTATTAAAAAAAATCAATAATATACACAAGTACATAGTCCTATATAATACAACACCAAGTAATTGAAAATTTAGAAAGTATCAAATATATAAAGTTCAATCTTCAGATTAGGAAACTTTCCACATTAACAAATCAATGTTTATAGTATGTATTTTCTAGGATAGTGCAATGTCATTCTTTTCTAAAATATAGACTATATTTTCTAAGTCTGATTGTGTTAAATATATAGACTATATTTTCTAAGTCTGATTGTGCTAAATATATAGACTATATTTTCTAAGTCTGATTATGCCAAAATTACATTTTCTTGTGCATATATAACTAGTTTTCCACATTTATCATGGTAGTGCTTTCACGAAATGTTCAAGTTCACTAATACGTGATGCTAGGCGAGAGTTTGAGCAATAACATAAGATAATGGCAATAATCAAAAGAATCATGAGTAGACCAATGGGAGGGTATACATAGTAAGGCTTGACAAAGTGAGTGAAAGACAGAGAGTCCAGAGATGAGTTAAATAGATTTTAAGTGTTGATGGTATGTGAAACAACCTTAGGAAACGAAAACATTCCAGAAATATTAACATAGGGAGGAATGACAGCAAAAAGACGACTGTCGATAGAAATTGAACTCAGGTGAAATGTGGAAGGGTAAATAGTGAGGAAAGGACAGACAATCATGCATGAATCCTTTATGTAAATCAAACCTACTGCGTGTCTGTGGAAAGGTGAGCGATCGGGACAAGTCACAAGGAGAGTAGTTGCTTTCACAAAATAAAGAAAATGAGTATCCAAAATGTGTGCATGGAAGACATTTTTCTGAGGAGCGGGAGTGAATTGACAATAATCTAGCATATGTTCATTTGTCTTAATAGCACGACTACAATCATCATAATTCAGGGGGAGTAATTGGATTAATTGAGCAGGACAGGTAGTAATGACGTCTAAGATAGTGTGACAATGTTTCTCAAAGACCGAAGTGTCTACTAAACCCAGATATTCATCAGGGTATTTACCTGTAGAAAATAACAAATTGTCTGAAGGGAAATTAATCTCAAGAAGTTCGCATTGGATAATGGTGGGGAGAGGGATAATTTCTTGTCTAGTCAAAATCATATCAGATGCAAATGGAATTAAAATAAAAAAATCACCAGCATTAATGTGTACCTCAAGAAATGGATAGTATAAATCTAAATTATCCTTAAGAAAAAAAAATGTATGTACTACTAAAAATAGAGTATATAACTTAATTATTAATTATTTGAAGTTGAATTCTAGAAGCTCTGATTGGTCAAGAGTGATAGAGAGATGAACTGTGGACGAGCCGGCATGATCTACCGCTCCATCAATCGTGAGAATCAGAGTTTATTTACATGTAGAACGTATCTACCTTAATATCTAGATTGTCTAACCACCACTGGGCTACAAAATCACCCTTCAAAGATGACACGGCAGCAATGGCGCGTGACCGAAGGTCATATCTGTCATTAGGGGGGTTTTCTTTTCGTTTTTCTTTTTCTTTATCTTTTTCGGTTTCATTAGTGTTTCCTCGAAATTCGTGTTTTCGTATCCGGCTAGAGTACGCCGAATTTTCTTCAAATGATCAACATGTGCTCGTTTCTCATTACCTACATCTAAATGTTTAATTGTTGTTCTATTTCCTTCAACTGTCAAAACTCTGTAGGGACCATCAAAGACTGGTTGCAATTTATCTTTAGCGTACAAATCTCGCAGATAAAACAATATCTCCAATATGTAATTTTAATTTTAATGTAACATAATTTTAAAAGATATTGTTTTTTCAGTCAATAAATTAAAAGATAAATTGTTAAAAATTGCGTGCTGCAATGCAAGAGAACTAGAAGCATGGTCTAAATTATTAATTAAATTAATTAGAAATAAAATTTTCTCGCTTAAAAATGAATTTAATCTTTCAGATTTTATAGACTATAATTATAATAAGCTTAAAGCTGATTTAATAAATTTACATAAACATTTTGTAATCACTACAGTAGATAAAGCCAGCAATAATTATAGCTTCACATGTAAGAAATTTTATCTTGAAAATATGAAAAAAGAATTAGGTATTAAAGGTAACATATTACGTAAACATATTTGCGGTAATTCTGTTTATGAAATTCAAAATAATCTGAATATTGATAACTTAATCGATGAACATACCAAGAAAAATATAATATTTGATATTAAACTTTCTGATAAGAACAAGTGCATTGCAAAATTATACATGTTACCTAAATTTCATAAAAGACCTTATAAATATCGCTTTATTGCCGGAGCAAAATTTGCTACCACTAAAACTCTATCAGAACAAGTCGTAAATTGCTTAAAATACATTAAAAGTACTCATAAAAGATATTGTAATACCATCATGAAAAGAACTGGCATTAACTATTATTGGAGTGTTGACAATTTGTTAGCAGTTATTGATAAAATAAATACCATGCCGAAAGTTACCTCGGTACATAGCTTCGACTTTTCAACTTTGTATACCAATTTGCCTTTAGATTTAGTATATTCAGAGCTTTGCTTTATTATAGATTTGCACTTTGACAGGTTCGTTAGGAATGGTAATTATTTCATAAATGTTTATACATATTTTAATAATGCATCACTTAGCTCTACTCCCACTAGTTCTGTATATTTTGATAGAACTAAACTTAAAGATGCCCTTAAATTCCTCCTTTTCAATACTTATGTTAGATTCGGGCCGTACATTTTCAAACAAATATTAGGAATTCCTATGGGTGGAAATGCTAGCCCTTTAATTGCAGACTTATTCTTGCTTGCTTTAGAATTTAAATATATAAAAGACTTAGTTGACAGTAGCAAGAAAAATAAAATTCCAGAAAAATTAGCACTTGCTAAACTGTTAAGTAATAATAGTAGATATATTGATGATATTCTTGTTTGCAATTTGTTAAATTTTAATCAAGTTGCTAAACTTATTTACCCTAATTCTATTCCCCTCACACAATGTAACGTAAATTATAAAGTTGAAAATTTTCTTGATATAAATATAGAGATTGTTAATGAACAGTGCATACTTAAAGTATATCACAAAGTTGATGATTTTAATTTTAACGTAATAAACTTTCCTTTCCCTAGTAGTAATATCGATAGTAAAATAACTTATAATTGTTTTTATTCCCAATTAATAAGATTTTGTAAAATCTGCACTAAAGTAGATGACTTTTGGGCTAGAGCTAGGTTACTATACAGACTCTTAGTGGACAGAGGTTTTGAGGCAAGTAAATTGTTCCATAAATTTAATCTTTTTAGGGTCAATTATTGTGACTGTATTCTAAAATTTGACATCAATAATTTTAATCAAGCATTTTTAACTTGAAGTTTCTTGTATAACCTCTGCTTACTTTTTGTCTGTATTTATTGTTTATCTTTTTCTTTTTCTATTATTATTATTATTAATATTAATATTGATGATTTTTTAAATTAATTGTTCTTGTTAAAAGAGTACTCTTTGTTTAAATCTGTTGTTACTTCATATTTTGTAATTATTTGTCTTTATATTATATGTATTCATTGTCGATAGTATCAATTGCTTACTTTTGCGATTTCCTTAGTTTATTTGTGCTATAAATGTAGGTTATTTGTAGGGTAGTTATTGATAGGGGTCACTTGAGGCATGCTATGCTTACAGGTACCTACCCGATAGCACTATCGTTAGTGAGTGCTGTACTGTATTTTATATATTATTTTGTAATAGTATAGATATCTTATCAATATTTGTATTTTGTACTATTTTAATGTCTTGTCATGTTGCAAATTTGATTTTAAATAATATTTTGACATTTAACATATAGTTTCTTTATTCATGCAGAGTTTAGTAAAATTTGCCAGAACGTCCCGGACTTCCCAAACTTGACTACTTCCTTTAACGTGACGATAGTGCGTTGTTATATGTGCGATTAGTTTGCTTGGGAAACAGATTAACTTGCTCATGTAGTAATGTACACTCTATGTGGTGGATTGTGTTCTTTTATTTAATAATTTTCATTTTAGTAAACGTTGTTTCCACATAGCGATTTTGATAATTTAATTTGACTTTATATTGTCCTTGTCCCAATTTTGGTTTGTTTAGTTTGCAAGTTTTACATTTTAATTTATATAGGTTCAGGGACAGTATAGATGTGAGGACGGTTTGTACTAGTGGCAACATTAGTGTACGACGTGTTCCCCATGTACTGTCCCTTCCTTTACTTGTACTCGTTGACGAACCAGGACCGGCCACGGACTATGTGTCAGATTATTCTTTGTACCCTCGCACCCGGCAAAATTATAAAAACTTAAAAATGATAAATAATAATGAAAATAACCGGCGTCTTTTCGTTGATAACTGTAAATGTAAACTCTGTGTGAATGAATTTGATTTTGAACATCAAACATTTTTTAAAAGTTACATTACCAATACAAAATTTTTGTTTCTAAATTCTTCTGTTTACATCTCCATGTAAAGTAAAGAATGTTATCTATTTAATAACCTGTGAGAAATGTGGTATACAATATGTTGGAAAGACGGAGCAATGTTTAAGAGAAAGAGCCTACGGGCATAGATCAGGAATTAAGAACGGCATCGACTCCAAGATTCTTCTATATAAGCATTTTAACACAGATTGTACTAAATTTGATTGTAAATACTAAATTATAGAAATTGTTCAAAGTAATCAAAATGTTTTAGATAGAGAAAATTATTGGATTGGAAAATTAATGACCATCTATCCATTTGGACTTAACAATCAAATAAAAAATGTAGGCAACATTTTGTATAAAGATTTATTAAAAAACGATTTTAATAACCCATATTTTAACTTCCCTGTTTTAAACAGAAGACCTGGTAGACACGGTAAAAGAAGACTAAATACATTTAATAAAAAGAAAACAGGTCTGATATTAAAATTATTGTTAATAATTTATATTCATTATATCGAAATTTCGGAATTAAAAAATTAAAAGACTCATTGAAAGGCCTACAAAAGAAAAGTTTTGCTCCTTTTATAGAAAATATTCTAAATAATAAACATAATTTCACAAATAAATTTAAGAATATAGTCTTTGCTTTTATGGGATATATTAGAGCTAATTCTAAGAAATCCAAAGATAACCGTATTAAAGATAAAGTCATGTCCACTTTAAATTATTCCTCTAAAATTTTAGACAAAATTAATGTTAACAGTCTTATTAATTCAAAGAAAGTTAAGTCCATGTTACCAGATGGTTGTAAAGATTTCAAACCATTAATAGTGTATTCATATGAACGACCTGTTGGGTCTATTATTTGTAATTATAATAAAGTTTTAGGAAATCTTTCAGATAATGATATTTTCAATAATAATAAATGCGTGTGTGAAAGAGTCATGGATATGCCAGCTAGCAGACGTGATGCACTAGCAAAGTTCATTTATAGTCCGATATGTCACATATTAACAGGTGATGTAGAACTAGTTAAACATTTTGCAAACGACAAATTAGCGGAGCTATGTCGTAAAGGGTTTAAATTTAGAATAGGGAGTAATAAAGTAACATGGGACATAATTTTAAAAGATATTGTTTTTTCAGTCAATAAATTAAAAGATAAATTGTTAAAAATTGCGTGCTGCAATGCAAGAGAACTAGAAGCATGGTCTAAATTATTAATTAAATTAATTAGAAATAAAATTTTCTCGCTTAAAAATGAATTTAATCTTTCAGATTTTATAGACTATAATTATAATAAGCTTAAAGCTGATTTAATAAATTTACATAAACATTTTGTAATCACTACAGTAGATAAAGCCAGCAATAATTATAGCTTCACATGTAAGAAATTTTATCTTGAAAATATGAAAAAGAATTAGGTATTAAGGGTAACATATTACGTAATATTTGCGGTAATTCTGCTTATGAAATTCAAAATAATCTGAATATTGATAACTTAATCGATGAACATACCAAGAAAAATATAATATTTGATATTAAACTTTCTGATAAGAACAAGTGCATTGCAAAATTATACATGTTACCTAAATTTCATAAAAGACCTTATAAATATCGCTTTATTGCCGGAGCAAAATTTGCTACCACTAAAACTCTATCAGAACAAGTCGTAAATTGCTTAAAATACATTAAAAGTGCTCATAAAAGATATTGTAATACCATCATGAAAAGAACTGGCATTAACTATTATTGGAGTGTTGACAATTCGTTAGAAGTTATTGATAAAATAAATACCATGCCGAAAGTTACCTCGGTACATAGCTTCGACTTTTCAACTTTGTATACCAATTTGCCTTTAGATTTAGTATATTCAGAGCTTTGCTTTATTATAGATTTGCACTTTGACAGGTTCGTTAGGAATGGTAATTATTTCATAAATGTTTATACATATTTTAATAATGCATCACTTAGCTCTACTCCCACTAGTTCTGTATATTTTGATAGAACTAAACTTAAAGATGCCCTTAAATTCCTCCTTTTCAATACTTATGTTAGATTCGGGCCGTACATTTTCAAACAAATATTAGGAATTCCTATGGGTGGAAATGCTAGCCCTTTAATTGCAGACTTATTCTTGCTTGCTTTAGAATTTAAATATATAAAAGACTTAGTTGACAGTAGCAAGAAAAATAAAATTCCAGAAAAATTAGCACTTGCTAAACTGTTAAGTAATAATAGTAGATATATTGATGATATTCTTGTTTGCAATTTGTTAAATTTTAATCAAGTTGCTAAACTTATTTACCCTAATTCTATTCCCCTCACACAATGTAACGTAAATTATAAAGTTGAAAATTTTCTTGATATAAATATAGAGATTGTTAATGAACAGTGCATACTTAAAGTATATCACAAAGTTGATGATTTTAATTTTAACGTAATAAACTTTCCTTTCCCTAGTAGTAATATCGATAGTAAAATAACTTATAATTGTTTTTATTCCCAATTAATAAGATTTTGTAAAATCTGCACTAAAGTAGATGACTTTTGGGCTAGAGCTAGGTTACTATACAGACTCTTAGTGGACAGAGGTTTTGAGGCAAGTAAATTGTTCCATAAATTTAATCTTTTTAGGGTCAATTATTGTGACTGTATTCTAAAATTTGACATCAATAATTTTAATCAAGCATTTTTAACTTGAAGTTTCTTGTATAACCTCTGCTTACTTTTTGTCTGTATTTATTGTTTATCTTTTTCTTTTTCTATTATTATTATTATTAATATTAATATTGATGATTTTTTAAATTAATTGTTCTTGTTAAAAGAGTACTCTTTGTTTAAATCTGTTGTTACTTCATATTTTGTAATTATTTGTCTTTATATTATATGTATTCATTGTCGATAGTATCAATTGCTTACTTTTGCGATTTCCTTAGTTTATTTGTGCTATAAATGTAGGTTATTTGTAGGGTAGTTATTGATAGGGGTCACTTGAGGCATGCTATGCTTACAGGTACCTACCCGATAGCACTATCGTTAGTGAGTGCTGTACTGTATTTTATATATTATTTTGTAATAGTATAGATATCTTATCAATATTTGTATTTTGTACTATTTTAATGTCTTGTCATGTTGCAAATTTGATTTTAAATAATATTTTGACATTTAACATATAGTTTCTTTATTCATGCAGAGCTTAGTAAAATTTGCCAGAACGTCCCGGACTTCCCAAACTTGACTACTTCCTTTAACGTGACGATAGTGCGTTGTTATATGTGCGATTAGTTTGCTTGGGAAACAGATTAACTTGCTCATGTAGTAATGTACACCCTATGTGGTGGATTGTGTTCTTTTATTTAATAATTTTCATTTTAGTAAACGTTGTTTCCACATAGCGATTTTGATAATTTAATTTGACTTTATATTGTCCTTGTCCCAATTTTGGTTTGTTTAGTTTGCAAGTTTTACATTTTAATTTATATAGGTTCAGGGACAGTATAGATGTGAGGACGGTTTGTACTAGTGGCAACATTAGTGTACGACGTGTTCCCCATGTACTGTCCCTTCCTTTACTTGTACTCGTTGACGAACCAGGACCGGCCACGGACTATGTGTCAGATTATTCTTTGTACCCTCGCACCCGGCAAAATTATAAAAACTTAAAAATTATAAATAATAATGAAAATAACCGGCGTCTTTTCGTTGATAACTGTAAATGTAAACTCTGTGTGAATGAATTTGATTTTGAACATCAAACATTTTTTAAAAGTTACATTACCAATACAAAAATTTTGTTTCTAAATTCTTCTGTTAATGTAACATCTCCATGTAAAGTAAAGAATGTTATCTATTTAATAATCTGTGAGAAATGTGGTATACAATATGTTGGAAAGACGGAGCAATGTTTAAGAGAAAGAGCCTACGGGCTTAGATCAGGAATTAAGAACGGCATCGACTCCAAGATTCTTCTATATAAGCATTTTAACACAGATTGTACTAAATTTGATTGTAAATACTAAATTATAGAAATTGTTCAAAGTAATCAAAATGTTTTAGATAGAGAAAATTATTGGATTGGAAAATTAATGACCATCTATCCATTTGGACTTAACAATCAAATAAAAAATGTAGGCAACATTTTGTATAAAGATTTATTAAAAAACGATTTTAATAACCCATATTTTAACTTCCCTGTTTTAAACAGAAGACCTGGTAGACACGGTAAAAGAAGACTAAATACATTTAATAAAAAGAAAAACAGGTCTGATATTAAAATTATTGTTAATAATTTATATTCATTATATCGAAATTTCGGAATTAAAAAATTAAAAGACTCATTGAAAGGCCTACAAAAGAAAAGTTTTGCTCCTTTTATAGAAAATATTCTAAATAATAAACATAATTTCACAAATAAATTTAAGAATATAGTCTTTGCTTTTATGGGATATATTAGAGCTAATTCTAAGAAATCCAAAGATAACCGTATTAAAGATAAAGTCATGTCCACTTTAAATTATTCCTCTAAAATTTTAGACAAAATTAATGTTAACAGTCTTATTAATTCAAAGAAAGTTAAGTCCATGTTACCAGATGGTTGTAAAGATTTCAAACCATTAATAGTGTATTCATATGAACGACCTGTTGGGTCTATTATTTGTAATTATAATAAAGTTTTAGGAAATCTTTCAGATAATGATATTTTCAATAATAATAAATGCGTGTGTGAAAGAGTCATGGATATGCCAGCTAGCAGACGTGATGCACTAGCAAAGTTCATTTATAGTCCGATATGTCACATATTAACAGGTGATGTAGAACTAGTTAAACATTTTGCAAACGATAAATTAGCGGAGCTATGTCGTAAAGGGTTTAAATTTAGAATAGGGAGTAATAAAGTAACATGGGACATAATTTTAAAAGATATTGTTTTTCAGTCAATAAATTAAAAGATAAATTGTTAAAAATTGCGTGCTGCAATGCAAGAGAACTAGAAGCATGGTCTAAATTATTAATTAAATTAATTAGAAATAAAATTTTCTCGCTTAAAAATGAATTTAATCTTTCAGATTTTATAGACTATAATTATAATAAGCTTAAAGCTGATTTAATAAATTTACATAAACATTTTGTAATCACTACAGTAGATAAAGCCAGCAATAATTATAGCTTCACATGTAAGAAATTTTATCTTGAAAATATGAAAAAGAATTAGGTATTAAGGGTAACATATTACGTAATATTTGCGGTAATTCTGTTTATGAAATTCAAAATAATCTGAATATTGATAACTTAATCGATGAACATACCAAGAAAAATATAATATTTGATATTAAACTTTCTGATAAGAACAAGTGCATTGCAAAATTATACATGTTACCTAAATTTCATAAAAGACCTTATAAATATCGCTTTATTGCCGGAGCAAAATTTGCTACCACTAAAACTCTATCAGAACAAGTCGTAAATTGCTTAAAATACATTAAAAGTACTCATAAAAGATATTGTAATACCATCATGAAAAGAACTGGCATTAACTATTATTGGAGTGTTGACAATTCGTTAGAAGTTATTGATAAAATAAATACCATGCCGAAAGTTACCTCGGTACATAGCTTCGACTTTTCAACTTTGTATACCAATTTGCCTTTAGATTTAGTATATTCAGAGCTTTGCTTTATTATAGATTTGCACTTTGACAGGTTCGTTAGGAATGGTAATTATTTCATAAATGTTTATACATATTTTAATAATGCATCACTTAGCTCTACTCCCACTAGTTCTGTATATTTTGATAGAACTAAACTTAAAGATGCCCTTAAATTCCTCCTTTTCAATACTTATGTTAGATTCGGGCCGTACATTTTCAAACAAATATTAGGAATTCCTATGGGTGGAAATGCTAGCCCTTTAATTGCAGACTTATTCTTGCTTGCTTTAGAATTTAAATATATAAAAGACTTAGTTGACAGTAGCAAGAAAAATAAAATTCCAGAAAAATTAGCACTTGCTAAACTGTTAAGTAATAATAGTAGATATATTGATGATATTCTTGTTTGCAATTTGTTAAATTTTAATCAAGTTGCTAAACTTATTTACCCTAATTCTATTCCCCTCACACAATGTAACGTAAATTATAAAGTTGAAAATTTTCTTGATATAAATATAGAGATTGTTAATGAACAGTGCATACTTAAAGTATATCACAAAGTTGATGATTTTAATTTTAACGTAATAAACTTTCCTTTCCCTAGTAGTAATATCGATAGTAAAATAACTTATAATTGTTTTTATTCCCAATTAATAAGATTTTGTAAAATCTGCACTAAAGTAGATGACTTTTGGGCTAGAGCTAGGTTACTATACAGACTCTTAGTGGACAGAGGTTTTGAGGCAAGTAAATTGTTCCATAAATTTAATCTTTTTAGGGTCAATTATTGTGACTGTATTCTAAAATTTGACATCAATAATTTTAATCAAGCATTTTTAACTTGAAGTTTCTTGTATAACCTCTGCTTACTTTTTGTCTGTATTTATTGTTTATCTTTTTCTTTTCTATTATTATTATTATTAATATTAATATTGATGATTTTTTAAATTTATTGTTCTTGTTAAAAGAGTACTCTTTGTTTAAATCTGTTGTTACTTCATATTTTGTAATTATTTGTCTTTATATTATATGTATTCATTGTCGATAGTATCAATTGCTTACTTTTGCGATTTCCTTAGTTTATTTGTGCTATAAATGTAGGTTATTTGTAGGGTAGTTATTGATAGGGGTCACTTGAGGCATGCTATGCTTACAGGTACCTACCCGATAGCACTATCGTTAGTGAGTGCTGTACTGTATTTTATATATTATTTTGTAATAGTATAGATATCTTATCAATATTTGTATTTTGTACTATTTTAATGTCTTGTCATGTTGCAAATTTGATTTTAAATAATATTTTGACATTTAACATATAGTTTCTTTATTCATGCAGAGCTTAGTAAAATTTGCCAGAACGTCCCGGACTTCCCAAACTTGACTACTTCCTTTAACGTGACGATAGTGCGTTGTTATATGTGCGATTAGTTTGCTTGGGAAACAGATTAACTTGCTCATGTAGTAATGTACACCCTATGTGGTGCATTGTGTTCTTTTATTTAATAATTTTCATTTTAGTAAACGTTGTTTCAACATAGCGATTTTGATAATTTAATTTGACTTTATATTGTCCTTGTCCCAATTTTGGTTTGTTTAGTTTGCAAGTTTTACATTTTAATTGATATTCGGATTAGATTTATGTTTGTTAGCTATGGTGGTCATTTCTTCCTTAGAGTGAGTGAGGTTATTTCGAAGATTCTTGTAAATAGTACGAAAATTATTCAAATGATATAACACATAATCATCCGAATTATACACAGGAGTGTTGTCTTTCTGTAAATTAGTAAAAGGTAGTTTCTTATCTCTGCCAAAAACAATGAAATGTGGAGAATCAGCAATGGAAGTATTAATAGATGAATTAAGTGTGGCTTCTGCGTAATGAATAAAGTTATCCCAAGTACCGGTATCGCGTTCGTGTAATAAACAGCGTAGGGCACTAATTAAGGACTGATTAGCACGTTCAACTAAGCCATTACTGTGTGGTGAATGGGGGCAAATTGTCTCGTGATTAATATTATATTCTCTACAAATGTCTTCCATATCAGAAGTACAAAATTCTGTGCCAATATCACTAATTATAGTGTTTGGGCAGTCAAGTTTACAAATTAAATCTCGTAAGAGTGCTTGTGTAATAGATTTCGCTTCTTTATCTTGCAAAACTGAAAGAATCACATATCTGGAAGAGTGATCAACTATAACCAGTACATATTGTTTACCAGTATTTGTGAGGGGTAACTTGAGTAGATCTATTCCAACTACATCAAAGGGGTAATTAGGTATCGGATAAGTACCGATCTTAGCAGATGCATTTAACTTGGGTTTAACTTTGGCGCCAGTAATACATTCATCTATGTGAGTGAATAAATCACGTTTCATTGTACGCCAGTAAAATTACCTTTTAGCTTGAGAGAAGGCTCTATCCTTACCAGGGTGTCCAACTAATTTGTGACCATGAATAAAGTATAGCGTCGCATCTATGCGTGAAGAGGGAATAACTAATTGCAACACCTCTCTATTAGGTGATTTTCTGCCAGATAACTGCGTTCTCTTGTACAACCAATTTTCTATCGTGTATTTCGAAGTCTTGTAAATTCAAAGCTATTAAATCGTTAGTGCTCGAGCTAACAGTATCACCTGATTCTATACTAAAAATTACTTTACTCCAAAACGTGTCGGATCTCTGCTCCGCAGCAATACCATCAGCGTTCAGAATCGCATTGGCTGGAATTGAAGCTACTGGATTACGAGATAAGGCATCAGCTGCAACATTGTGTTTACCTTCCACGTACATTAATTGGGGATTATAAGATGCCAAGATTAATTTCCATCGAGCACGTCTGCCAGACAAAAATTTATCATCGAACAACTTAAGTAAGGGTTTGTGATCTGTCCATACAGTCACATTATAGCCATAAATTATTTCTTTGTACGTCTGAAGAGCTCATATTAATGCAGCGCCTTCTAAGTCAGTTACACAATAATTTATTTCTGCCGGTTTGAGAGAACGGCTTGCGTAGCCTAACGGGCGTAATTCATTCCTTTCATCATACTGCATGAGAGTAGCACCGAATCCGGAGTACGAAGCGTCAGTGTTAATAACAAAGTCTTTATTAAAATCAGGAAAGGCAAGTGTGGGTCTCGTGGTTAAGCTATTCTTTAATTTATTAAAACTTTGCTCTTGTTCATAACTCCAATTAAATTCCACACCTTTCTTTAACAGTTCGTAAAGGGGTTTCGCCATGATTGCATAATTTCTAATGAAACTCCTATAATAACCACTGATACCAAGGAATTGTTTTACGTTAGTGGGTGTTGGGAAATTTGTGATAGCGTTCGTGAGATCAGGAGTGGTATCAACACCATCTGGGGTTAGTTCATGTCCTACAAAATTTAGTTTCTTCTTGAAAAAGTTACATTTAATAAGTTTAATCTTTAAACCAGCTTCATTAACCCTTTCACGCATATGACGCGATTTTGAGCCTATTGTGGATACTTTAAAGCCTTTGTTACCATCAGGGGTATTTAGAAATCTTTAGTTTAGTTACTTCAACCTCTGCAGTTGTCTTTGAGTTAGCTGTGGGCAGAAAACTAATTTTGGAGAGGTAATTATAAGAATGAGAGAACTCTATTTCTTATTGCTAATCTGGCAACCTCTGCGTCATAAAAGCGTGAAAGGGTTAAGCCTAGATAAAACTTTCCTCAGTGCTAGTAATAGGGTGTTTACAGAAAGTAGACCTCCTTTCAAAGTATAGAAAAGGAAAGTCATAGAGATTATGAAAAGAAACTGCAGTGTTGTGTCTCACCCGATGTTGTTATGACCGAAGGTGAAGGGGTGATGACAACACACCTCTGGTACAGGAACGGGTGGGTGCGGGCGCGGGTGTTGAGTTGCGGGTGTGGTTTGTGGGTCGGGTGTGGCGCCGATGAACGGGGTGTGGCGCGCTCACAAGGCCGCCAGTTGATTGAAGGTCGATCGTCCGGTTGATTGAAGAGTCGATTTTGGTTGATTGGCAGAAGTGGAGAGTGAGAAGGAAGTGTGGTGTAGGCGCTCTTGGCTAATCAGTTGTTGTAGAAAGAGACCATCCGCTGCCAGACATGTGAGCAACGCTGCCACCATGTGAGGTTCTTTCCTCCGATGACACGATGACACCGTGTTGATGTGGATCTTCAGTAGGCCTCTCTGTGATGAATAATGTTTGTAGAAAACAGCCACCACTAATAGTTTATAGACATATTATGAGTCTGGAATCAATCAACCCATGCGATCAGCCTTTCCTTTATTTGTTGTATAATTATGCAGGAACACAGTCAGGAATCAAATCAGGTGTGAAATGATGAAGTGGTGAGAATGGTGAAAGGGTGGTCGAGTTCTCTCGTGTGATCGCCGTCATGCCTAGGTTCAACCGCACCTCGCCTTCCGAGAATGCATAACCAATGATGAAAGCGTGAATAATCCTGAATGACGAGTGAATAATAATACATGAAGAGTGAATAATCGTGCATAACTCCAGTCCAGGGGTCTCCTGGTGTTTAGGTTAGCAAGTTGTTTATATAGGAATGAAATTATTAATCAGCATGTTTACCTTAGCTATTGATAAGGACACCTGTGGTCTTGCCTCTGGACCACAGCTAACAGCTCCTTGTACAGGCATATACAAAAGTCGTGTCACAAGTATGAATTGAGTTATGAGTTGTCTAAATATGAGTGAAAGGATCGTATAACACTACTGAGACGGTTGAGCACACCTAACTTTTGGGAAGCGTCTTTAGCAAGAGTTGTAATAAAATTATGATTATTGACCAAGGGTGGTCAAATTAAAAAGATACACCTAGAATATTGAGAGAAGATGAAGGGTTGATTTGTGTATTCTTGAAGAATACTTGATAGTCTTGCAGAAGATTGCGATGGAAATATAGAGGGAGAAATTGGGTCTTGGAGGCGTTGAAAATATCAAGATTTTCTCTGCCCCAATCAGAAATATTTAACTGTTCAGAAGATAGGCGTGACATGGCCCCGATACGTTAGTTTTGGAGCGATGCATGTTGGGCTGATGTGAAAAAACTAGTTGAATAGTGTAAGGTAGAGTCATCAGCATAGGAGTGCATATAGGACTAGAGGTACAGTTGAGGAGATCATTAATGAATATTAGAAAGAGAATTGGAGAAAGGACAAACCCTGAGGAACACTGAAGTTGATAGGTTGAGGAAGTGAGCGAAGGCCGTCCACAAATGCAGCTATGGAGCAGTCAGAAAGTGAATTCGAGAAAAAGCCACATATAGAGGGATAGAATTCTAAGAAAGGTATTTTGGAAATTAGATATTTGTGCCATACTCTATCGAAGGCTGTCAATGTGTCTAGCGCAAGAGAAAAAGACTCTATCGAAGGCTGTCAATGTGTCTAGTGCAAGAGAAAAAGACTCTATCAAAGGCTGTCAATGTGTCTAGTGCAAGAGAAAAAGACTCTATCGAAGGCTGTCAATGTGTCTAGTGCAAGAGAAAAAGTATCACCGAACTCCCGAAAGGAGGATGACCAAGAGTTAGTAAGATAAGCAAGATCACCAGTAGAGCGGACCTTAAGGAACCCGTACTGGCAATCTGAAGGAGATTATGGGAATATAAATGCTTAAGCTTAAGATATTTTGAGTGAGGAAGAGTATCAAAAACTGTATATAGATTCAAGAAATGAGAGCACTTGTACGATAGTTGGAGGTTTGAGAGCGGTCACCCTTTTTTGGTACAGGTTGAATATGAGCAAACTTCCAGCAAGAAGGAAAGACGTTAGAGGAAAGACAGAGACGAAAGAGTTTGCCTAGGCAGGGAGTCAGCACGGAAGAACAAAGGTGCCTGCAACTGCAACAAGTGTCTCCCCCAAAGCTGAAAAAGTAACAGAGCCAAATTAAGAAGGGTTGGTGGTCAGCTTAAAGGGAGGCAGAACGTTTTTCTGGACCCCCTTCTCCCTAATGTTTAGCCCCACTAGTTTTGAGATTATAAGACGTTCGGCCCATTAGTTTGCCGTTTTTAACAGCTTTCGCCCCATTTCGTTGTCAATTTTAAGACCTTTCGTACCATTTACCTATCGATTTTTTCCTGGCGAGCGATAGCGAGCCTGCCATTTTAAGAGGAACCGGCCTTTTGACGGGACATTTTTCTACCGAAAAATGTACAAATTTATCTTTGAAGGGGGGTCTAGGGGGTATTTTTCAAAGCTTGATGGAGGTCTAGGGAGGAAACTAAAACAAATATATGAATACATGAATTAATAGACCAAACAAACGGCCAGTCTCCCCTTAAAACAAACAAATTTGGTGTATTGAAAAGAAGTGTGGCTTGCTTGCTTATCAACTCTGCGTAAGCAGAGTGGTATCGCCCCCGTATAGTGGTACATGCTAACCGAAATGTCTGTCTGTCTGTCTGTCTGTCCGTCCGAGAACTCCTCCTAAACCATTTGACGGATTTTCACCAAACTTCACACGAACCTTCGATGCGTGAATTCGATGGTAATTAAAAAAAGATTAATTGAATTTGTGCAATAGTTATGATCTTAGGTCCTAAAAATTGGTTTTGCCCCCCCCTCCCTTTCAGGACCCCCACCGCCCACCCTGTACCTATTCCCTGTGTGTGTGTGTGCCCCGTAGGGGCACACACACACAGAAGTTTGATTTGTTTTAAATTTGTGCAATAGTTATGATTTTAGGTCTAAAATATGGTTCCCCCCCCCCCACCCCTCCCCTCAACCAGACCCCCCACCCCACCCCACCCCTCAGGGCCCCCCACCCTGTACCTATTCCCAAGCAATGATGATGATGGCGTTCTGTGTGTGTGCCCCGTTAGGGACAGCAGTGATGATGATGGTGGTGATGATGATGATTACAGTACTAGATATGATGGTGACAGTACTAGTAGTAGTGATGATGGTGACAAACAATGAGGATAGTTGTAGTGATAATGATGACAGCAGTGATGATGGTGACAGTAGTAGTGATTATGGTGAAAGTTGTAGTGATGATGACAGTAGTAGTGATGATGAGAGTAGTGATGATGGTATGAGTAGTAGTGCTGCTGATAGTAATGGTGATAGTAACTAGTAGTGATGATGGTGACCCATCGCATTATTATAGTGAAATTAATAGGAGGGAAAGGTGTTTGTGAGAGCTAGCTGGATTACTCTCTGTGTAGGTGAGACTCACACAGAAACAGTGAATGAAGACACACACAAAGTATATATATATATTGTTACGTATCTTGATCCTCAAGTGGTTAACTTGATGAATCTAGATAGCACAGAGATATATATTAAGGTATCAGTCAGCTGAAGGCAAAACAAAAGTAAAATCTAATAAAATAATTTCCTGTTGTTGCTTCCTTTCCTTTTGGATCTTAGGACTTAGTATCCTTTATTGACTGATACTCTTTAATTATGAAAAATACTGAAACTAATTAAAGTCATGTAGTATTTAAAAAGAATTATTATTTAACCGAAGCTTAGTAGGCTATGGTTATGAACCGAATAAGTTATAGCTAAAGAAGGACTATTAATTTTATAAAAAGTCTTGAAAGATAAATATTAAAGTAAGAATATTTCTGTCTCTTACCCTTTTTGAAATGAATAGATAGTTTTCTTCTATGTCCTTTTATTTATATTTAATGTAATTATTCTTGGTTCTTGTCTTACGTTAATAGTATTATATTATTATTATCATCAGGAGTAATATCAAAGTCACATAAAAAGTTAGATATATATTTAATAATTAGTTAAATTTATTTCTTAACCACGTAACATTGAGGTTTGATTATGAGTAAATAAAGTTACAGGATCGTTTCATAGATTCGATTCAGGTCTCACTCAAATAATATGAAAAGCAAAATATAATATTTTGAAGCAAAAGAATTTTCTTCAGCTTAGGAAATCACTAGAAGTAATATTAACACAGCCATGTTAGTCTAAGGCGATATTACTAATACGAGACAATAGCATCACCGTACTAAGCACCATTAAGCACTGTAAGCTTAATTCAAAGAAAATGAAAGAACTCGTAAGTATTAATATAAAACAATAGTATTACTTTCATCATAACCCAATTACTTAAAGAGTTGCTTTAGTCCACAAGTTAGTCAACTAAAATAGTTAAGTACATAATAATAGCGTTAACGTTAATTCCCAATTAAATAGTTAAACACATAATAGTAGTGTTCACGTTAATTCCCAATCAAATAGTTAAACACATAATAGTAGTGTTCACGTTAATTCCCAATCAAATAGTTAAACACATAATAGTAGTGTTCACGTTAATTCCCAATCAAATAGTTAAACACATAATAGTAGTGTTCACGTTAATTCCCAATCACATATCTCACTAACCAACATAACATAAGTGTTTACACCGAACACACTTAACACACATTTATATAATCTGACTGACAGTCACAATCCCATTATAATACTTCACCCCGTCTTCCTCCAGCTGCAAGTTCACCTTCCCCAACTCCAAATGAGACTGATTTGAATGCCCACAACCCGGGTCTTATATACCAAACAATGATGGTGTAGGAACGAATCAGGAGGCGGCGGGTGGTGCCGGCTCCAATCATAGCTCCTCGAATCACATAACAGGTGCATGGTCCACTCACAGCTCCTGGCGTCGATCATACGTCATAGCATCGGTCATCGAGGTGTGAAGGCTAGCATGCTGGTATGGGGCGAGATGGTTTACCCACTCGCTCGTTCGCTAGTCTGCTTCACCGTTTTGGGTAGTGGGCTCCTTCAACTCTAATTCTAACTCATAAATTAACATACAGGGCTCCGTATGTCAGACCTCCCCCCTAGAAAAGAGTTTAAGGAGTATAGTACATAATATTAAACATAATACATAAATAGATTCACCACCAGATTGGCAACAGCAAGATTATAATGAGGATATAATAAGGATAACACCCAAAGTAGGCAACGTCTCCAGGTACCACATCAGAACATACCCGGAACGTAGCTGGAGCGTTATTCGAACTGCAAGGCATCTCACAGCTGAAGGCTTAAAAGCGCACTACAAAAGCATGATATTTACCTCGCTACAAGGGAGAGCTAATTGCCAAAATCCTCTCATTAAATTATACTTACTGCTGCATGAGGCCAAACTGGTAAATGCAATCGTTGATCCGTGGCAGTGGGTAGGTATCGTTCTTTGTGACAGCATTGACTTGCCTATAGTCCCTACAAAACCCATGGCTCCCGTCTGGCTTCGGCACAAGTATGACCGGACTACTCCACTGGCTGAAGGCCCTTGTGATCAGCTGGTTTGAAAAAATTAAGTCAAGCTCGACCTGCAGTATACTCCTGCGTTGTGGCGAGACACGGTAGGGGGATAGTTTAATGGGAGTTGCATCCCCTACGTCGATGTCGTGCATGGCCAAAGAAGTGAGCCCCGGAGTATCACGGAACACACTGGGAGACTGAGATAAAACAGAGATTAGATGGTTCGCTTGATCAGAGGGAAGATGACATAGTTTAGATGGTAATTCCCTCAAAGCCACTGAATTATACTGAAAGTTGGATAGGCTACATGACAAGTCAAAGTCTGCATGGATACCTTCAGGCTCTGGAACAGTCTGTTGCGGATCAGTAAGAGAACTGAAGACTTTGTCCGCACCAGGCTGCCCACAGGTCCTGACATTCACTGCCACAGTGGGAGAATCTGGAGGAGAGGAATCAGGGGACCTATGGTAGGGCTTCAACATATTTATATGGAATACTTGCGTGGGCTTTCTCCTGTCTGGGGTAGTGACTAGATAATCGGTAATGCTCACCCTCCGAATGATCTTATAAGGGCCCCTGAACTTGGCAGATAAAGGTTGGCCAAAAAGGGGGAGCAGGACCAAAACCTCATCACCGGGCTTAAACTCCCTCTCACGGGCTTTTCTGTCATACCATTTCTTCATGGAGCTTTTAGCCACTGTCAAGTTTTGAGCGGCAAACTCACATGAGGATCTCAGCCGGGTTTTGAAATCTGAAACATACTTGAGGAGGTTTTGGTTCCCCTCCTGGCCAACTAGGCTATCCTGCAATAGTTGCAAAGGACCTCTTACCTGGTGACCGAAAACTAGCTCATTAGGGGAAAAACCCAGGGATTCAGTTGGAACCTCACGAGTAGCAAATAAAAGAAAAGGTACCCCCTTATCCCACTCAACTCCGGTCTCTGTACAATACTTACGTAACATTCCCTTTAATGTCTGATGATATCGTTCGAGAACCCCTTGACTCTCTGGGTGGTAGGTGCTAGACTTTACATGCTCGATACCCAACTCCTTCAGGGACTGCTGGAAAATGTTAGAGGTAAAATTAGTTCCTTGATCACTTTGCACCTCATGGGGGAAACCCATTCTGGTGAAAAATTTGAGCAGTTCCTTGATTACAGTTGGAGCAGAGGTAGTCCTTAAGGGTATAGCCTCTGGGTAGCGAGTTGCCATGTCCATGATAGTTAATAAATAAATGTTACCTTGGGAAGTCTTAGGCAATGGGCCTACAATGTCCACTACCACCCGAGTAAAAGGATTCTCGAAAACGGGCAAGGGCACCAGAGGATGTACAGGCACCTTCTGATTGGGTTTTCCTGTCATCTGGCAAGTGTGACACACTCTACAACACTCCACTACATCTGCACGCATTCCTGGCCAGTAAAAGTGGGATCTGATTCTGTCTAGAGTTTTTCTCACACCTAGGTGTCCTGCCAATGGTATACAATGTGCCATTTCCATGATATCTTTACGACAAGGTTTGGGGACTACTACTTGATGGACGTCCCAAGCCCCGTCATCGATTGGTCTGTGTGGCGGTCTCCATCTTCGCCACAATACTCCTCCTTTGAGGTAGAAACATTCACCACCCTCCTTCTCACATTCCTCTTCACTCACGGACCTGGCAGCTAACTCCTTGCATTCACTATCATCTCTCTGTAGCTCTACCAGGCCGCTAGGACAATTTGGAGGGGTTTCATGGTCATCGTTAGGGTCAAGATGAGCCATAAAGGTGTCAGATAAATCCACCTCAGTCACATCATCAGGCACAGTTGGAGCATCATTCACACTCTCATCATCCCTTTCATCAACTCTTACATTCGGTACATTTCTGTCTGAGGGAACTGCTACTTGAGACATTGAACGTGTGACAGCACACACAAGGAAAACAGTTGGCATCTCCTTTTCGAGCTCACCGGTTAGTGGCTCGTTAACAGGGGAAAGTGACAAAATGGGGTCTGGTCGGACCTTCTCACCTGCTACATCATTCCCCAAAAGGAGAGTTACCCCAGGCACAGGGATATCTTGGGACCTACACAAAGCTATGGTGGCCTCACCCTGTAGTAACTCACATTCAATTTCGCCTTTTACCAAGTATGCATAAAACTGGCCTCCAGCACCTCTCATTACAACTGGTTCGCCAGGTGGGCACTCAGTGTAAGGATTCACCATGAGGGTGCTAGTAGAACCTGTGTCTCTCAGAATTTTTACCTCATGCATGCAACCATTTAATCTCACGTTGCCAGATGAAATAAAGGGACGGTAACTGTCCTGCACTGATGGTGAAATTATTATTGGCTTAACCCTAGTGGGTTGCACCACACATGCTACTACACCCCTGTCTAGATGGTTTACGTTAGCTGCTAGGTACTCCTTCTGTCGAGAGTCCTGCATTAAAGGAACTTTTGGTGCTAGGTACTCCTTCTGTCGGGAGTCCTGCATTAAAGGAACATTTGGTGCTAGGTACTCCTTCTGTCGGGAGCCCTGCATTAAAGGCACACATGGAATTTGAGATACGGCGGCAACTGTCTGCCCCGATCTCTCCGTTTTTTCCTTGGCCCAGCACTGATAAGCTAGGTGGCCTCTCATGCCACAAAAAGTACATACTTTAGGGGATACGGGAACGTTCCCTCTTTGAGCATTACTATTTATTTGGGGCCCACCTCTGTTACCATTGCCCTGAGTCGCATTTTTAGTTGGGGGAACATTTCTATTTTGGCTAGCTGGGGAAGACGTTATAGGCTTGTGACTGGGTCTGTCAGATTTGTGATTGGGATACTTAAAATTAGAGCTAGAATTATCGTACTGCTTCTTTCCACGAAATTTGTTGTTGAGCACGTATGTGTCAGCCATGTCAGCGGCGTCAGCAAGACAATCTACCTTTTTCCCCTTTAAATGATAGGATACAGAAGAATCAATTTTCCATAGGAAATTTTCTAACAGGACCAACTCCTTCAGATCGTTGTAGCTTGTGACTTTCTTACTCTTGACCCAATGATTGAAAGTTTTAGTCATGGTCCTGACAAATACCTTATGGGTTTCTTCTACTTTCTTCTGGTTTTTACGGAAAGATTGCCTGTAAGCCTCAGGCTGCAATTGATAGGTTTTTAGGATAGCTTCTTTGAGATTGTCATAATCCTGCCTAACTTCGGCTACTTCTGACAAATACGTGGCTCGAGCCTGCCCTGTCAAAACAGTTTGTAACATAAAAGGCCATTGATCTCTTGTCCACTTCATACCTCCAGCAACTTCCTCAAACAAAACAAAGAAATCCTGCACATTATCCTCAGTGAAAGGTGGAATGACACTAGTCATAGTCAATCCCAGAGGGGGAGCAATTACGGGAGCATTTGTATTGACATTTAGTTGAGCCGTTTGATATTGATATTGATAATGTTCGGTCTTTATTCTGGCTTCTTCTATTTTTAGTCTGGCTAGTTCCAGTACTTGATCACCGGTCAAACCAGGTGGCAATTGTTCATCAAGTTGGCTAAGTTTACTAGGGATCCCACCAACTGCTCCGTCTCCCTCCCCGCCTTCTACAGGGAACAAGTGGGTTTTTATGGTCTGAGCCACCTCTACTTTAGACATGTTTGAGACAGTTAATTGGAGATGTGAGGCAAGCACTTTCAGTTCGGATTTTGACAGACAGTCAATATCAGGGGATGTGGGTTCTGATTCTATGAAAACTCGAGCATCTTCGTTATTAATTAGTTGAGGCATGATTAATATTTGATTTTTAAGTAGTGAAACGTTAATGAAACTGAGTGAAACTGTATGAAACGAATCCTTGGCAAGGTCGCCACTCTTCTGTTACGTATCTTGATCCTCAAGTGGTTAACTTGATGAATCTAGATAGCACAGAGATATATATTAAGGTATCAGTCAGCTGAAGGCAAAACAAAAGTAAAATCTAATAAAATAATTTCCTGTTGTTGCTTCCTTTCCTTTTGGATCTTAGGACTTAGTATCCTTTATTGACTGATACTCTTTAATTATGAAAAATACTGAAACTAATTAAAGTCATGTAGTATTTAAAAAGAATTATTATTTAACCGAAGCTTAGTAGGCTATGGTTATGAACCGAATAAGTTATAGCTAAAGAAGGACTATTAATTTTATAAAAAGTCTTGACAGATAAATATTAAAGTAAGAATATTTCTGTCTCTTACCCTTTTTGAAATGAATAGATAGTTTTCTTCTATGTCCTTTTATTTATATTTAATGTAATTATTCTTGGTTCTTGTCTTACGTTAATAGTATTATATTATTATTATCATCAGGAGTAATATCAAAGTCACATAAAAAGTTAGATATATATTTAATAATTAGTTAAATTTATTTCTTAACCACGTAACATTGAGGTTTGATTATGAGTAAATAAAGTTACAGGATCGTTTCATAGATTCGATTCAGGTCTCACTCAAATAATATGAAAAGCAAAATATAATATTTTGAAGCAAAAGAATTTTCTTCAGCTTAGGAAATCACTAGAAGTAATATTAACACAGCCATGTTAGTCTAAGACGTGATTTCTAAGTGATTTCCTAAGCTGAAGAAAATTCTTTTAGCTTCAAAATATAATTTTTGCTTTTCATATTATTTGAGTGAGACCTGAATCGAATCTATGAAGCGATCCTGTAACTTAATTTACTCATAATCAAACCTCAATGTTACGTGGTTAAGAAATACATTTAACTAATTATTTAATATATACCTAACTTTTTATGTGACTTTGATATTAATCCTGATGATAATAATAATATAATAATTACATTAAATAAAAATAAAGGACATATAAGAAAACTAGCTATTCATTTCAAAAAGGGTAAGAGACAGAAATATTCTTACTTTAATATTTATCTTTCGAGACTTTTTATAGAATTAATAGTCCTTCTTTAGATATAAATTATTCGGTTCATAACCATGCCTACTAAGCTTCGGTTAAATACTAATTCTTTATAAATACTACATGACTTTAATTAGTTTCAGTATTTTTCATAATTAAAGAGTATCAGTCAATACAGGATACCAAGTCCTAAGATCCAAAAGGAAAGGAAGCAACAACGGGAAATAATTTTATTAGATTTTACTTTCGTTTTGCCTTCAGCTGACTGATACCTTAATATATATCTGTGCTATCTAGATTCATCAAGTTAACCACTTGAGGATCAAGATACGTAACAATATATATATATATATATATTATATATATATATATATATATATATATATATATATATATATATATATATACAGTTATATACTGTATATATAGATATTATATATATAAATAGATATATACTGTATATATACTGCATATATACTGTATATACTGTATATATATATATATATATATATATATATATATATATATACCCTATGAAACTCTCCAACCCAAGAGTGAAACGTTACTCTCAAACTTTCTTCTATTCAACAGCTGAGCTCTGGAACTCTCTCCCAGAATCAGTCTTTCCCTCTTCCTATGACATAAATTGCTTCAAACTCCGTGTGTACAGGCATTTTGGCTCGAACGTCCCTTGATTTTAGCCCTGTCACTCTTTCAACTATGGGTGAGGCACTCGCTATAGGCAGTTCTGCCTTTTGCCTCCCTCACTCACATAGAAAAAACAAATAAAAACAAATATATATATATATATATATATATATATATATATATATATATATATATATGTATATATCATAGACTCCTTTAAAGAAGGACTGAAACCTCCCATGCTCGGGGTTTGTAACTTGAGTCTGAAGGATTAACCTGAGTCCAGGGCTAAAATGACTTCTAGAAGGGCTAGAAACACGATCTCGTGGTCCAAATAGGGGTTTTTGAGGACGGCGAGTTCACTAGCGACATTTTCAACACTACCTGGGGTCATCTTCAAGGTCAAAAGGCCATATTTCAAGGTCAAATTAGTGAATTTTGGTAATTTTTGCCCGTTTTTTGTGTCTAACTCATAAACGGTGAGAGATGACTGATTGTAATAAGAGGCAAGTTTGTAGAGCTGTCCAAGTTTGATATTTATTATCCATAGACTCCTCTAAAGAAAGACTGATACCTCCCATGCTCGGGGTTTGTAACTTGAGTATGAAGGATTAACTTGAGTCCTGGGTTAAAATGACTTCTAGAAGGGCTAGAGACACGATCTCGGGGTCCTAATAGGGTTTTTTGAGGACGGCGAGTTCACTAGCGACATTTTCAACACCACCTGGGGTCATCTGCAAGGTCAAAAGGTCATATTTCAAGGTCAAATTAGTGAATTTTGGTAATTTTTGCCCGTTTTTTGTGTCTAACTCATAAACGGTGAGAGATGACTGATTGTAATAAGAGGCAAGTTTGTAGAGCTGTCAAAATTTGATATTTATTATCATATATCGTATTACATAAGCATTATATGCATATCACAACACTATGTCTATTACAACTATGTCTATGTCTATCACTAGTTGGAGAGCTATCGCTATTTGGAGAGCTTTTCTTATCCCACAGCCTTTTCTTTGTCACTTACATTGAGGATATGAGCTTTCAATAGAATGTTAGCTAAAGTAGTACATGCAGCATTACTACTAGATAAAGGTGCATCTACAAAGGATAACAGCTCAGCAAAATGAAAGCGGCAACGCATTTTAGTCTTGTCATGCAAATTATAGGTATTATGTACACAAAAGACGGTTGACATAGTCGGTACACTCAGTCTACCTCTATTCAAATTATCTAGGAACTCAGATGACACCTCGTTACCATCATCATCAATGATCTCCTCCATACTAGTGCTATCACCATATTTATGAACAAGGTGTCCGGTCAAATAAACAACTTTATGCTTAAGGGTATCATCAGACCTCAAGAGTTCCTGAGTGTCTTGAGGAGTGATCTCGTTAATGAGTTCACTTCGCTCATCTGGATTTATGGAAGTAGTACAATTCTTGTCGAAATCAAGCACAAGAGAACTTGATTCTGGCATAATGTCATGCTTAATGAGTGTCTGCAAATTTGCAATTTTAGCTGCAGCCATAATGTCAACTACGTCAATGTAGAAGTTTCCACCGCTTCTTTGCCTGGCTTGGCCGAAAAACTTTTCCAAGGCTTCATCCGCGAATATAGCAGGAAGAACGTAGTCAAAGTCTTTCTCTGCCAGAAGCAATTTGGCAGCATCCACATTATTACGTGTGGACACACACAGTTTGCTGAGTTAGCTTCAGCTTACGACCACCACCTCCTTGCCATGCGCAGGTAGATATAATTTGGCAGGCCTCCTCCAGCCTAGTGAAACTTGTACAGTCTGCTGTCCAAGGCTGTCTGGATTCATAGAATCGTAGAATGGATGTAGAAGATGATGTTGGGCGTGGGGCTGAGGTGACCTGCTTCAAAGCTGATTTCGGTACTCCAGGAAATATTGATGGGGGTTCTATGGGTCGCTTGCCACTCTTAACTGACACCCATTCACAATTGACATGTGTCTCACAAATATGTATCTCCTTCAAGCGCCTCAAGCTTTCTTTCTCATTCGGCATTGCCAATATCCATCTCTCCCTCTCCTCAGGATCTTTTGGGAAGGATATGACCTTTACATAAGGCGTCCCATCATAGTTTCCTTTACAGCCAAAGCAGCTGCAACGGCATATTGTCACAAAAGCAGGAACCAAAACAAAGATTCTGTGAGATCACCAACTGGACAGTTTCTGAAAGAGAAACAAACAAAACATACATTAGTTAACGATGATAGAAACCAACAAGTAGGTGCAGTAGGTGCACAGGTTTCATACAAGATAATCATATCCGATACAAAATTTAGATTCAATGTAGATTCTAATGTTTTTTGAATTTTTTAAATTGGAACCTCTCAGACTCAAGTTAAAAACCCCGAGGTCGTGACGCTCCAGTCCTTCTTTAACCCATTCGTAGCGGGGGCGGACTGAAGTCCGCCTCCAATTTGCAGCAAGTTAGGAGCATTATTAAGGCTTTTAAAGGGTTAAAATCGAGTGCAAATGGCCGGGAGCGCACCGGGCCAGACAGCCGACTCCCAGGGCTTACCGCCGCCCACTGACTCATGTTCCCTCTGTTCTCGAGAGGCCGGCAGCGTTGCCAGTAGTGAGCGTAGTGGGAAAAAATATGCAGCTATACGCTAAACTCCCATGTTGGTGGTAACACTGCCTGAGAACGACGAGTGCTACGTAGCTCATTCTGGTCTCATTGTGAAGCTTTTAGTGCCTAGTTTTTTGCTGAATACATTTCTTTTCATGCAGATACTTGATTTATCATTCAGGAGGGCCTGAATATGCCCAAATAAGCCCAAAAACCCCCGCTCGACAAAGGTTAAAGGAGTCTATGATATATATATATATATAGAGCATGAATGAAATTAACCCGGCAGCTGCAGGAAGACTCATAAGAGGTCCTAAGGGGTGGCTGTGGGAAGACTCATAAGATCCTAGGCCTAAAAAAAACATTTAAAACACCCCAGTGGCACTCAAAAACAAAATCTATTTGTGTTTAGGTGAGATCATTTCTCTCCATTACTTTCTACCACTCCTACACATGTGTCCCAACCCTCCCTTTCCCATCCTCCTCCCCAAATTTTCCCCCCTCCCCAATTATCAGGTATTTTCTCTATTATTCCCGATAATTATCAAGTATTTTCGTGGGAGAATGTGTGGGAGAGAAGGAGGAGGGTGGAGGAGTGTAACTCCGACCCTCCAAGGCAGTCTGAAAGCTCCCCTGGCCTCTCAGTCCCACGCGAGACAAGAGAGAGTGAGGGAATAAGTCTCTCACTGCTCAAGGCCAGATTACGACCGTGGGGCTAAAAGATACAATTTTCACCAGCCAATTGCTGTTACCAATTGTTTTATTGCTTTCCCATGTTCATGTTCATATTAAAAGTAAAATAGGCGCATATGGATAAGTGTTAATTATATATATGGTAAATTAACGATTTTGGTGAGGTATGGATCAGAATACCTTCGCACCTCGGGCACATTTAAATACCATAGCTGCGCAGTTAAGAGGTTAAGAAGACGTCGAAACGAAACGAAATGTGAAGTGAGGCTCCACAAGTTGTGAAAGAAGAGTGGGATGTGACGAAGATAAAGTGTTGAAAAAAAGAAAAGTATGAGAGTTAAAAAAGTTGGTGGGCTAACCACCTTGCTATTATTTCTTATGTTGATAAGTTTATTTTAAAATAAATTCTATCTCTCTGTTCTCCCAGCAAATGCCACCATTTGCTAAATGTTTAGAGGTTGTAATAACTACCAATATGCATTTCCCCTCATCCCCCTGTTTTTATTTTGAATTCCATGCATCCCCTCAAACAGACGGCCAAGCTGCACCCCTCCCCACACTCTGTGTCGATCACATCACAAACAATAAAACCCAGCTTTTAATTGCCAATAATTAATTGCAACTAATTCACCCACTCTCCCCGCTTCCTCCCGACCACACCACCATAACCCCTCCCATCTTCATCCTCTGTGTTATTCGTCCCACAGCAGATGAAGCCTCGGAGCAGCCCGGTAAGTAATGGCCAGAAATTCAGCCACTTTATTTAGTTTGTTATACTATACAAAATTAATGTAAATCCCCGTATCACGATGGGTCCCCTGTCCGGGGTCCACCCAGGTGGACCCCAGGCAAGGGCACCATCAGCCCAGAGTAAAATCAATGTATGCCCCTGTATCATGATGGGTCCCCTGTCTGGGGTCCACCGGGGTGGAACCCAGGCAAGGGCAAGAAGACGTCGATGGTACAGAAAAGGTTAAAACAAAACAAAAATCCGACCTCGTATCAAATCATTTTGTGAATGCGGAAAATCCATTTTGCAAATAAGGGTTTATGGAGATGAGAGTGGTGGGTTGTAAATAGGTTACATCTGTGTGTGTACGTATATATTCAAGTATGCATTAAGGGGGGGTCACCGGCTGTTTTTGTTATCTTTCTCTCCTTTTCTCTCTTTCCCTGGCTTGTATCCATTCGGCCCCATTCAGCCAACTGTTTTAAGACGTTTATCCCCATCCAGGTGTCAATTACTTCTTGGCGAGTGATAGCGAGCCAGCATTGTATGGAGAAATCCGGCTTTGCCGAAGAAATGTTTATATAACAAAATGTACGAATTTAGCTTGCTGTCAAAACAAAAACAAATATATATATATATATATATATATATGCTGGCTCGCTACCGCTCGCCAGGAAATTATTGACACCTAGATGGGGGTAAACGTCTTAAAAGAGAAGGCTGAATGGGCCCGAATGGATACAGGCCAAAGAGAGAGGGAGAGAAAGATTACAAAAAAAGCGAGGTGGGCTCCCTTAATTGCATGTCCAGGTGATGACTGCAGGTGTCTACGTGGTTAGGAGCATATAAGACCTCTCTCTCTCTCTCTCTCTTCTTTGCTATCCTTTTCTTCCACTGTACTTTACTCTTGGGTTAGCTATCTCCACTAGAATTAAGTCCTGACCACCTCGCTGGGATCGTAAGGTCTGTGTGGTCAGTGTATCTATGTAAATCTATGTCTCTCTCCGCACACAATAATCCGACCCAAAGACATTATTGTTGACATTCTGAGCTAAACTTTGACACTGCCTGCACAGCGATCAGTGGACTAGGTGACGCCAGACGGAGCGTTAAAATGAGTATGTGAGGTCATTATATTGTTTTTTTTGTAATGAGTATGTGAGGTAATTATATTGTTTTGTTGTAATGAGTATGTGAGGTAATTATATTGTTTTTTTTTGTAATGAGTATGTGAGGTCATTATATTGTTTTTTTTGTAATGAGTATGTGAGGTAATTATATTGTTTTTTTTTGTAATGAGTATGTGAGGTCATTATATTGTTTTTTTGTAATGAGTATGTGAGGTCATTATATTGTTTTTTTTGTAATGAGTATGTGAGGTCATTATATATTTTTTTTTGTAATGAGTATGTGAGGTAATTATAATGTTTTTTTTGTAATGAGTATGTGAGGTAATTTTTTTTTTTTTTTGTAATGAGTATGTGAGGTAATTATATTGTTTTTTTTTTTGTAATGAGTATGTGAGGTCATTATATTGTTTTTTTTGTAATGAGTATGTGAGGTAATTATATTGTTTTTTTTGTAATGAGTATGTGAGGTAATTATATTGTTTTGTTGTAATGAGTATGTGAGGTAATTATATTGTTTTTTTTTGTAATGAGTATGTGAGGTCATTATATTGTTTTTTTTGTAATGAGTATGTGAGGTCATTATATTTTTTTTTTTTTGTTATGAGTATGTGAGGTCATTATATTGTTTTTTTGTAATGAGTATGTGAGGTCATTATATTGTTTTTTTTGTAATGAGTATGTGAGGTAATTATATTGTTTTTTTTTGTAATGAGTATGTGAGGTCATTATATTGTTTTTTTGTAATGAGTATGTGAGGTCATTATATTGTTTTTTTTGTAATGAGTATGTGAGGTCATTATATTGTTTTTTTTGTAATGAGTATGTGAGGAAATTATATTGTTTTTTTTGTAATGAGTATGTGAGGTAATTTTTTTTTTTTTTTGTAATGAGTATGTGAGGTAATTATATTGTTTTTTTTTGTAATGAGTATGTGAGGTCATTATATTGTTTTTTTTGTAATGAGTATGTGAGGTAATTATATTGTTTTTTTTTGTAATGAGTATGTGAGGTCATTATATTGTTTTTTTTTGTAATGAGTATGTGAGGTCATTATATTGTTTTTTTGGTAATGAGTATGTGAGGTCATTATATTGTTTTTTTTTGTAATGAGTATGTGAGGTCATTATATTGTTTTTTTTTGTAATGAGTATGTGAGGTCATTATATTGTTTTTTTTTGTCATATCCAAGGTAATTTTTTACCTTTCTATGTATATTTATGATAACCTTAAGGTATTGTAGATCACAGAGATATGGGTAAGTAGCGTGAATATAAGCACTAAGGCATGTCATAGGCCAGATTTGGAAGACTTATTTCTGTTAATATAATATCCCCAAATCTTTCCCCCAAAACTTAGTGTAGGTGTTGTTCCGTACATGGACATTTCTGTGTATGGTAGGTTACCCTTGGGTCTGTAAAAGATCTCTTAACATGACTTATACGTCCATCCATGCCATTATATAAGCAGCAAAAGTAATTTCTGATAATATATGCCTTATTTTTCTTTATATGATTATGTGAAGTATTATTTGATTAATGCTTGGCATCCAGACACATATTTTGCCCAATTATAGTAGGGTATTTTACCATTCTAAGTATAAGGGCAAGAGCATGTATATCTAAGTGATTTAAGCTATAAGCAATATTTTGGCAGTCTGTATGGCCCATCACCAGTTTACCACCTGGGTGATGGATCGTACAAATTGTACCTCCCCCCCCCCCTCTCAAATTTATTTTCCAGTGTTGCAAGCATACTGCATTTCGTAATTATCTGCATACCAAATGGTGTGCAAGTAATGAAAGTTTCATCCACATATAATGTTTCTCATTTTCAACCTTCATGTGATTTTAGATAAATATGTTTCCACTAGTAGTACGGTCCAACCCCACCTTACCCTATATGATATAACTATTTTTTTAAGGAAGCCCACCTCACTTTTTTTCTCATTTCTTCCCGCTCTCTTTGGCTTGTATCCATTCGGCCCCATTCAGCCTACTGTTTTAAGTCGTTTACCCCAATCCAGGTGTCAATATTTTCCTGGCGAGCGGTAGCAAGCCAGCATATACTGTATGCTCAGTATTATAATTATGTTGAATGTTGTTTCAGAGATACACATGATGATAAACAAATGTTCATTGAGGATGTTGGTGCTGTGTATTGTAGCAGTGATGGTTTTGGTGCTGTTCTGTAATGACCATATTACCAGTGGCTACAATATCAGCTACCTGCAACAGGAACGTGAGTTAAGGGGCGTCACCGGTTTTTTCTCTCCTTTTCTCTCTTTCTTTGGCTTGTATCCATTCGGCCCCATTCAGCCTACTGTTTTAAGACGTTTATCCCCATTCAGGTGTCGATTTTTTCTGGCGAGCGGTAGCGATTCATCATATTATTCGTAAATGTTTTTGACAGCAGGCTAATTTATTACATTTTTCGATAGAAAAAAGTCTCCGGCGAAACCGTATTTCTCCATACAACGCTAACTTACTATCGCTCGCCAGGAAGAAATCGACACCTGGATGAGAATAAACGTCTTAAAACAGGAGACTGAATGGGGCCTAATGGATACAAGCCAGAGAAAGAGAGAAAAGGAGATAACAAAGCAGGTGACCCCCATTAAAATTGTGTTTTGAATTATATAATCCCAATAAGTGATTATGTATGCAAATTTTTTATATTTTTGTAGATAGAATGAGAAAAATATGTTCAATCCCTGAATTAGTTTGTTATCATTAATTTAATTGGGAGGTGTTTGGGGTGTTGAGAGTGAAATGAATACATTATATTTAACATAATGAAACACACTTAGTAGAGAACGTATTATCGCATTTTGTGTAACAGAGTTAGCCCAACACTAAACAATGGAAAAGATACAGGAAAACATGGCACTGTGTTTGGCATGTGTTATATACGGCATTGGCTAAATTATGTTTTACTAGTGAATATATAATCTGAGTTATACATTCTGTACAAGAATATGTAAAAGTAATACTAAATAGAGTACTTATATATACTATATATTTTATATAATATATATATATATATATATATATACATATACTGTATATATATATATATATATATATATATATATATATATATATATATATATATATATATATATATTTTCTTTAATACATACGAGGTTGAAAGAAATGGCAATTTCTGCGTTGGAAATTGTATTATTCAAAGTTTCCAGGTCTCTGATGAGTTTTCGCTTGGTGGCAGGAAGTAGATGAAGGAGATGAGCAAAATTCATGGTGGTACAGGGTTACATTAAAGTACATGATGATACAGGATATACGACGCGTTTCACTGGACAACCAGCATTATCAAGTAAGGAAGGAATGATATAAAAGGTAAACAGGAAGGGTATATATAGAGGGTGGAGGATCAGAGGAGGCGACAAACAGGAGGCAAAAGTCTGCTATTGGTGGAGGGGTAATCTAGGAGAGAGAAAGGGGGGAACCGCTTCACGCATGCGCACTGGATGCGGGATGGTGGTCGGTAGGTTGGGTCGAAGCTGATTGGCTGCGTGTCGAGGGGCGTGGCCTTAGTTGTGTGGCGCCTGCGGAAGACGAAGCTGAAGGAGGTAGCGCGGGGGGCTGCCTCAAGGGCACCCGGGGGCGAGGAGGGGTGTTAGGTCCTGTAGGGTAGTGCCTTTTGGCAGAAGGAAGGATCTGAAGGTCCAGAGTTTGGTTGTTGATGTTGGGATGTAAGGCTTGGATATATAAAGCTTCGAGTATAGGTAATCTCCTTGGGTCACTTTCTTTATCGAGTATGGTGGTGTGTTTCTCTAACTCGTTGCGTGTGAGGTGAGGGTGGTTAGGGGTGAGATAGTGGTCTTTGATGGCTCCAGCCTGAAGGTGAAGAGTTAACCGACGTGAAAGACGAGTCTGCGTCATACCAATATAGGAATGAGGTCCACAGTCCTCATAATTACAGGTATGTTGGTAAATGACGTGATCGTCGGTCATCGGGCTCTTTATCTTGGTGGAGGCTGGTTTGTTGCGGAGAACGAGGTTGGAGGTCTTGGGGGATTTGTAATAAATTATTAATTTGATTTTGTTTTCCGGGTTGGTTGGGTGGACATGCTTGGAGATTATTTCTTTTAAGACGGCCTCGTCATTTTTGTGTTCAGGGGACATGTAATTGCGGTAGAAGATCTTAATTTCATTGGGGGGGTCAATGTTGGGAGGGCTTTGGGTGTACCATTTTTCAAGATGGTGGTTGATGGTGCTGGAGATGTCGGAGTTGGAGTATCCGTTGTTTACTAAAACTTGGGATAGTCTTTCTAGTTCCTGGTGGGTGTCGACCCAGGTAGAGCAGTGCGTGAGGGCTCTCCTAAAATAGGCGGAGATGGAGGATAGAAGATAACGGCGGGGGCATTCACTATCGTCGTTGAGGCATTGTCCTGTGTTAGTTGGTTTAACCCTTATTTAGCGGCGAGCAACATAAGTCGAGTTAAATAAAGCTGGACTATGTGGCGGCGCTCGACATAACTCGAGTGGCAATTTCAGCACGTAATGTGGCTGAGAGAGAGAGACAAGTGGTGGCAGGAGACTAGCGAGCGTATGACTGCTCCAGACCACCGCGGCGAACCTACTGACACAAATCTCAGCTCCCTCCTCCCTCTCTCACTCGCTACATACTCAATTATGTACTGAAAGTACCGAATTACCTGCTTTTTGCACTCGCGTTGCACGGTTATTGCAAGAAAACTATCCATCATACAAGGATCGTTATGGTGTCATTCGAAAGCTCTGTTTATGCCCTTTCAGGGATAGGTACTTGTTTTACGTTCTGGGTCTTATTTAGGCATGAAAATGATCACGTAAACAGCCCTATTTTGGCTAAAAACACCCCGCTGTGCGGTACACATAAATAAACCGCATAGGCCGCTCGTAAGGTGTTAATGTAGATGGTGGTTTTGAACCCATGGTCGTTCAGAGCTACGAGGATGTCGAGGAAGGGGAGTTGTCCATTGTTAGATTTTTCAAAGGTGAAGTTAAGTCCGGAGGAGGTCATGAAGCGACGCTGGAGTTCCTGTAGTTCGTGGAGGTCCTTGATTTGCACGAAGATGTCATCCACGTATCTACAGTAGACGGCGGGTCGTTGGGCAGCTAGGAGCTCTTCCTCGATGGTACCCATGAAAAAGTTCGCAAAAAGAACTCCTAGGGGGCTGCCCATCGCCACACCGTCTATCTGCTTGTACATGTTGCCCCGGGGGCAAAGGAAGGGGGCCTCCTTGGTACATAGCTCCAGTAGTGTTTTCAGGGCCTTCTCCGGGATGTCCAGGTGACTTAACTTCACCTTTGAAAAATCTAACAATGGACAACTCCCCTTCCTCGACATCCTCGTAGCTCTGAACGACCATGGGTTCAAAACCACCGTCTACATTAAACCAACTAACACAGGACAATGCCTCAACGGCGATAGTGAATGCCCCCGCCGTTATCTTCTATCCTCCATCTCCGCCTATGTTAGGAGAGCCCTCACGCACTGCTCTACCTGGGCCGACACCCACCAGAAACTAGAAAGACTATCCCAAGTTTTAGTAAACAACGGATACTCCAACTCCGACATCTCCAGCACCATCAACCACCATCTTGAAAAATGGTACACCCAAAGCCCTCCCACCATTGAGCCCCCCAATGAAATTAAGATCTTCTACCGCAATTACATGTCCTCTGAACACAAAAATGACGAGGCCGTCTTAAAAGAAATAATCTCCAAGCATGTCCACCCAACCAACCCGGAAAACAAAATCAAATTAATAATTTATTACAAATCCCCCAAGACCTCCAACCTCGTTCTCCGCAACAAACCAGCCTCCACCAAGATAAAGAGCCCGATGACCGACGATCACATCATTTACCAACATACCTGTAATTATGAGGACTGTGGACCTCATTCCTATATTGGTATGACGCAGACTCGTCTTTCACGTCGGTTAACTCTTCACCTTCAGGCTGGAGCCATCAAAGACCACTATCTCACCCCTAACCACCCTCACCTCACACGCAACGAGTTAGAGAAACACACCACCATACTCGATAAAGAAAGTGACCCAAGGAGATTACCTATACTCGAAGCTTTATATATCCAAGCCTTACATCCCAACATCAACAACCAAACTCTGGACCTTCAGATCCTTCCTTCTGCCAAAAGGCACTACCCTACAGGACCTAACACCCCTCCTCACCCCCCGGTGCCCTTGACGCAGCCCCCCGCTCTACCTCCTTCAGCTTCGTCTTCCGCAGGCGCCACACAACTAAGGCCACGCCCCTCGACACACAGCCGATCAGCTTCGACCCCACCTACCGACCACCATCCCGCATCCAGTGCGCATGCGTGAAGCGGTTCCCCCCTTTCTCTCTCCTAGCTTACCCCTCCACCAATAGCAGACTTTTGCCCCCTGTTTGTCGCCTCCTCTGATCCTCCACCCTCTATATATACCCTTCCTGTTTACCTTTTATATCATTCCTTCCTTACTTGATAATGCTGGTTGTCCAGTGAAACGCGTCGTATATCCTGTATCTTCATGTACTTTAATGTAACCCTGTACCACCATGAATTTTGCTCATCTCCTTCATCTACTTCCTGCCACCCAGCGAAAACTCATCAGAGACCTGGAAACTTTGAATAATAAATTTCCAACGCAGAAATTGCCATTTCTTTCAACCTCGTATGTATTAAAGACAATTTATTACCTGGCTTTACCAACATATATATATATATATTGCCTGACGCCGTGATCCCCGAAGGGGTGGCCACGAACGAACCGTCCCCATGCACCTCTTTCCCCAGTCAGTCGACGCCCCTCCCCCCAACCAGCACCGCCTTCGTTCATATATTTCCTCACTCCATCCTTCCACCTCTCCTTCGGTCTACCTCTCCCTCTCTGTCCTTCCATCTCGCTCTCGTACACCCTCTTAGTCATTTTCTCGCTTTCCATACGTTCAATATGGCCGAACCATCTCAAGTTGTTCCTTTTTCACACTTTCCAGCACATCTACCTCCACACCACACCTTCTTACTTCTTCATTAGTCTGTCTATCCCTCTATGTAACTCTGCACGCATTTCTCAAGTAATTAATTTCCACTGCTCTCACTCTTGGTCTGAGTCTCTCAACCAACGTCCATGCTTCCCTTCCATACGTCAGTGTCGGGATTACCACACTGTCATGCAAGGACTTCTTCACTTCCATACTGACCCCCCTATTTCTTCTTTCTGCTTTCAGCGTTCCTACAACCCTCTTCCCCTGTTGTACCCTCTCCCGCACTTCTTCATCCATAGTCCCATCTTTATTCAACACACTGCCCAGATACTTAAAAGTGTTGACGATCTCCATAGCCTGACCTTGCTCTTCCCCGCATTTACCTTCAAATTCCATTTTTCGCACACTGTTCCAAACTCATTTACCAAACCCTGCAGCTCCCATTCATTATCACTCATCAGAACTGTATCATCCGCAAACAGCAGTATAGGCAGCTTCCACTCATTTCCCTCCCTCCCTTTTTAGCGATACACCAACATCCACTGCTCTTGATGGTATTTCTTTCATGACTCCATTCATATATACAGTAAACAACCACGGGGACATCACACACCCCTGTTTCAAACCAACATTCAGGTAAAAAAAAATTGCTCTGCTCACTCTCCACACATACTGCCGCCTTTGCACCCTCACACATACTCTTCACTGCTTTCAGCAACTTGCCATCTACTCCGTATATTCTAAGTACTTTCCACAAACCTTCTCTCTCTTTCTCTCTCTCTCTATATATATATATATATTTGTTATGCCCTGTTTTTCTACAGGATTAACTTGGGTAATGTGAGTTCTAACTGACTGGGTATAGAAGGCTGCATGCACAAAACAAGGTATGAGGAATAGAGAACACAAAATAAGCACACGGTAACAAGACACACGATCACTTTTATTGATGTACACACTTCTATAGTTTTCTTGATGATGATTAATATGAAGCATAAGAAGATATGAATACTCGTACAAGACAAATGATAGAATTGAACAACACTAGCATTAAGTGGATCTGGATGGAGCCTAGTCTCCCACTTCCAACGTTCAGGTATTAATCTTCTGATCACTGGCTTTATTCACAAGTTTATATACTGGAGACCATAAATGTTACTTATAGATTCATATTCACTGTTAGATTTATCACTGGTAGCTCTGGTGCACAAGTAGTAGTTCACAGACTAGATTAGACACGCGTATTTTAGAGCACGGGAATTCTAGTAACCTCAGGGGGGTACTGATCTAAGTTTTATATTCTTGTATCAGAAACACATAGAACACAAATCAGTGGGCGAACATCAGATATCACTAGGGTTTCACTTCTATGTAATAATATCTGGATATATGGGTAATTACGAGAGTTAATATCGCCTGTTAATTAATATTATTTTATTATTATTTATTATTTATTTTTATTTTGCCAATCAAACATACAATATATGTTAATTTTACAATAAAATAATATCATGGCTGCGCCTTTTGAGAACAATCTCTCTTAAAGGCACCTTGAATACAACTCGATGGTTATTTTACATACAGTAAGATTATTAAAACATATAATATTATATAATTATAGCTAATGAGGCACAGCCCCAGCCCCGCAGACACAGCAAGAAGGGATTCGGGACAGTGGCCAGGTATAATTACCTAGCCACCACCCCGAACCACCCCCCACCCAGACCGCTGTGGGTAGAGCAAACCCCAGCCTTATATACAGTACGGTACCTACATATTGATCAACACCAGAACAGTATCTTAATTTGTTTCCGATATAAAGGTGATTGTAATTTAGGGATGTGGCAGTTTTATTGTCAAATGTTAAGTAAGATTAATATTTAGACATTAGTGAAGATTTGAGTGATATTTTGAAACTAGGCAGAGTGGGTTTATTTTGTAAGTCAGGAGACAACTGATTCCAAACTTTCGCACCATGGTATTTTATTGATGTCTGGGATTGTCTAGAGGTCATTAGGGGAATATATAAAGAATTTATATTTCTTAATGCATACCTTTCATTTTCACGATGTCTAAATAATTCCACATTGTTATAGCCATTTAATGCTTTGTATACAAAGATAGCACTGCAAAATATGTTAATATCTTCAAATTTTAAGAGATTAAGTTGTCGAAATAATTCATTGGTGTGAGTATATTTGGATCTAAATGTAATTGTTCGTATAACTTTTCTTTGTGCAACTTCAACAGGTTGTAATTTACTTTTACCCGTCGCTCCCCATACTGTATGACAGTATAAGAGAAATGGATAAATTACTGAATAATATAAAAGCTTTAGGGCATTTAAGTCAAGACATTGGCGTGTTAAGTACAGTACAGTATACCACATTGTTTATTGTGTTTATTTGTTACGTCCTTTATGTGTAAGTTCCAACACAGTTTTCTGTCCACCGTTATCCCCAGAAACTTAACGCTCTCCACTTCTCTCACTGATTGATTACCAAATTTAATTGGTTGCATATCATTTGGAACGTTTTTGTTTCTGTGAAAGACTATAAAGTTAGTTTTATTAATATTTAGTGTAAGTTTATTGGTAGTTATCCAATTATGTACATTCTTAAGTTCATTGTTTATAGAAACAATAAGAGAGCGCAAGTCCCGGTGACTGGCGTACAGAGTACTGTCATCAGCAAATAATATATATTTAAATAACATACTTGAGTTTACAATATCATTAATAAATAAAATGAACAACAATGGACCCAGTATAGAACCTTGTGGTACTCCGTAGGATATTATTTGCATATTAGATGAATTGTCCTTATATTGTACATACTGTTTTCGATTAGTTAGATAAGAGTGAAACCATTTGCTAATGGTACCTCTAATGCCATAATGTTCGAGTTTCTTTAGGAGGATTTGATGGTCAACAGTATCGAATGCTTTGGATAGATCTAAAAATATACCAACTGTAAAATGCTTGTCATCAAAAGATTTGAGGATATCGTTAGTAAATAATGATAAAGCTGACTCTGTTGAACATCCTTTTCTAAACCCATGCTGAGCCTCATTAATAATATTGTTAGTTGAACAAAACTCTGTAATCCTTGTATGCATAATTTTTTCTAGGATTTTACTCATAGCTGGGAGTACAGACACAGGACGGTAGTTATTAAAGATTGAACTATCTCCGGATTTATATATAGGAGTAACTTTTGCAATTTTAAAGCAATCGGGAAAAACACCACTGGAAAATGACATGTTACAAAGATATCCTATAACTGGAGACAAAGCTGTAATACCAAACCTTAAAACTTTCATTGGTATTTCATCATAACCAGGAGAGGAGTCCCGTAGTTGTTTTACTGTATTGATTATTTCATCGCTTGTGACGGGAGACATGGAAAAAGGCGTTACTTGTCTATTTTGTAGGTAGGATGTAAAGTCTACGTTTGAAGTATCTATATTTTCTGCTAATTTTTTACCGACATCAATAAAATATGAGTTAAAGTGTTCCACAATATCACTAGGTTTAGTCAACTCGGTATTATAATTAATGAAAGTGTTGTTTATTTTATGTTTAGTTTTCCTTGCAAGAACAGAATTAATTATGTTCCAAACCTTTTTAGCATTACCAGCAGATTCTTGGAGTTTAGATTTATAATGGTTTCTTTTAGCTGATCTTAAAGCTTCTGTTACCTGGTTACGTAGTCTACGGAACTCCTCTCCAAATGTGATGGGCCTAATAGCATATTTCCTAGCTAGTTTATTCTTCTGTTTAATCATGATTTTTAATTCTGGGGTTATATATTGCTTATCTAGGTATGCGTTATTTATTCGTTTTGTAATTATTGGAAAATATCTGTTAAAACAAGCATTAAATATTGTCATACAATTATTACATACAACATTAGGGTCATTGGAAAAAAAAACTAGTTCCCAGGACGCATCTTCTATGGCTTTCTTAAATTCATTTAGATTATTTTCACTATAATTTCTATATCTTATAAAAGTATGGTCTTCTTCCCTATTATTAGATGCGCATATCTCAGATTCATAAATGGTAAAGATTGGAAAATTATCAGTTAATTTATTGTATATAATTCCACTGAACACATTTTGCGTGAAATTGTTTGACCAAATGTGATCTATTATTGTTGCTGTTGTAGAAGTTACACGTGTTGGCTTATTTATAGTATTGAAAAAAAGTTTAGAATAGCATGTGGTGATAAATTCAGCTACTTTGTTGTCATCTTTATATTTTAATAAGTTAAGATTAAAGTCCCCGGTAAGGTAACATTTTTTCCTCTCATCACTTATTACTTATTACTTATTACTTATTACTAACACTGATACGCTTAGCACTTCCTAATGGAATGGTTATATATGAATTATACTGGGGCAAAGATATAGCCACTTCATAGAAATATTAATAAGCGAGTCTCTAAATAGCACTGTAACACTGTAGCACTGATAGAGTGAATCTTGGGTAGTATTTGATTGGTCTGGTCCTGGTTATCTTGCGTCCGTGATGTTGGGGGCTAACGACTGGTTCCGCGGCCGTCCAGATGGTCCATATGTAGAAAGTTCTCAAGACGGATCTCTTAGCGATCGTTGCTGGTTACACTCTTATATACCCTCTGGTTTCTAGACCTGAATCACAGATATTAGGATCTTCCTGTCAATCTGGATCGGAATTAACGCCAAGCGCATCTCACATCGATCGCTCAGCTTCCCGGTCTGTATGAAGGTTATAAGGTGTACGTAGATTTCTTTTACGTGGACAGATCCTTCTATCTAAATCTGCCACGGAGTCTGGCGGCTCTGGAACTCAATTCTCAGGAAGAAACAATGATAGAGCTAGAGGTCAACACAAGGGACCAGCCACTGTTTGGTGTCTATCTTTCAACTGATTTTACTGGGGGCTGGAGCTCGGTTTATAGGTTCGGTTTTGGACCCTGTAGGCAATAGGGATCTCGAGTTTTGATGGATTTATTTGAGCTCTCAATTGATACGGGAACTAGGTAAGGTGGTGATTACTGTTGTGGCACATGGCTGTATGGAGCCTTCATAATGTGATATAACTGAGCCTTAGTAAGAGGTACTATTTTGGCTATACTGGAAGTATTTAGGGAAGAGAGACTGGATCTACTTTGCGAGGAGGTTTGGGACATCTTTGATAGGAGCGTCTCTCTTAGATTGCTCAGTCTTCATTCTATGGTATAGCTGAGGTGCTAATTTGGTTATCGGAGTATGCAAGAAAGGTTAATGGGTTATTGTGGGTTAATAGAGGTTAGTAAGGGTGTTAGTCATACATGGTTAGTTCATTGATAGGAAGAATTCCTGTGCTACCTGGCAATGACCCAGAAATCAAAACAGGGGTCAGGTGTACCTCCGCAGGGGTAGGGGTCTCCCTCCTCGGGTGGGTGAAAGGGGTAGGTGCGCGTCCTCTCTCTGTGATGGTCGTCTGGGCGGCTGTGGCTGGGGGCTTGCCATATTACAAGTGTTTGTAATAACCCTCTGTTTATGAGACAGATGTGGGTGTTCATAATACCAAAACCGAAGGTGCCTTGATCAGCTGGTTTAATTGGTTGGGTTGTTAATTGCATGGTTTGTTGGATGTGGTGGAGACTGGGTTGCTAACTCTGCCACATTTATCTGGAAGTATGGCAATAGAGGTTAGTCACTGGCGAGGCGGCTAGCCTCGCACTGACGATCATTTGGTACAGGGTTGTGAATGGGTTGTGAGGGAATAGATGGCATGCAAAGGGTTAGTAAAGTTCTAATGGTGTTCCTTCCTGCTGGGGGAAGGTAGGCTGGATAGGAGTATATATACAAAAGGTTTGAGAATGTTAGTAACGGAAAAGTTAAGGATATTCAGGGGGTATGGTGGAGAGGCTAGGTCAGGAGGGAGTCGAGGAGCGTGGGGGGGTTAACGAGAGGGAGAGGGTTAAGGGGGGCTACGTGGAAGTTTGACCCTAAGGTCTCTGGGCGTAGGGGTGGCATTAGGCTACAGTTGGTATCTTAGACTGGGGGTTAACGACAGGGAAGGTAGGTTAATCAAAAGCTACCGGGGGATGAGCAATAGGTGGTGGTATATGAGTCTGGAAATTATAGAATCATATGGACTGTGGGGAAGATGAGGTTAGCTGTAGGTGTGTGCTTGACTGGATAAAAGTAGAGAAAAACATAGTGTATTATTACTCGTCAATACGATCGGTTATGGACACTATTAGTTGACACGATTTCTTGCTGATCTAGTTGTCCCTGGGAACTGCGTTTTCTATGAAATATATACCAAAGAAAGCGGCTGTTCATAGGGGTAGCTTAGTTATTGTTTCGTGGTAGATATGCGTCGAGACAATGGTAAAAGAGGGTTATCTATACAATCTCTGGTTGGTGTAAGAATTAGAGTTACTGCATGGTTGCTAACATCTTCAGTCATTATCTCTGTCTAGGTCTTACAGGAATAATGGTTATATATACAATGGTGTACCCGTGGGTATCATCGTGTACTTAATCTATGGGGGGGGGGGGGGGGGGGGGGGGGGGGGGGGGGGGGGGGGGGGGGGGGCAGTTTTTTTTTACATACGATTCCCTGGTTTGATGAACATGGAGTAGAATTGGGCAATACAGGAACAATGGAATTTCCTATACCATCTCGTCTGTGCAGGAATATAGTTACTGGATTGCTCGCGGCATCTTCAGTCGTGAGATCTGGCAAGATAGGGCAGGCGTAATGGTTGCACGATGGTGTACCCGTGGGTATTATAGTTTCTTATCAATTATGACATGGGGGTTAACATATTACTTCTCGGATGGAAGAACATACATAGATTTATGGGGGCGGTTTGTCTTCAGAAACTTAGTCTGGCAAGACAAGGTATTTTAGGGTATGTTGATATTGATATCTTAACTTAGGGACAGGGCATGGGTGTATTAAATTAAGGTGTATTCATGTTCATCATCATGTAGGTAGAGTCTGGCGGGTAAGAGGTGTAGGACACGAGGGGTAGTGGATACGCCAGGTGGGGGAAGGGTCAGTGGTTAGAAGCGATAGGCAGGTGTGGTTTGGAGCTGCTTAGCCCTGCGGGCTTCGGCCTGTCTGAACTGGTTGGCTTGGTGCCTTCTCTCCTTCTTTCTTCTCTCACGCTGATCTATGGGGCGTCTGCTCTCACCTGGTCCTTTCGTTCTGTGGGCCTTTCCTTCGGGTGTTTCTGTTCCCGTTTCTTTGTTGTTCTTGCTCGTGGCTTCCGTGGTGGGCTTCTCGTTCTGGGGAATTTTACTTCACCTCAAGGGTGAAGTAAAGAGAAGTATAGTCATGGTGTGTCATTTGGAGGGTGTGTAGAAGGTCCCACCAGGCAAGAGAGCGAGGGTTAGGTTTCTTGTGCAGGTCTATGTAGACCTGTAGGAATGTGTCTTCGGTGTTGTGGAGGGCGGCTACCCGGGCTTGATGTGGCCGTTGTAGACGGGCTAAGCGTCCTGTGGACGTTTTTAATTTAATACGTCTTATGAACGGTGTGCATTCGTCCTCAGTGGGGGTAGGGACGGGAGCGACGAATGGTGTGGATGTGTTCATGGTGGAGGTCAGGTATTGAGTGAGGTGTGTGGGACTGACAGGAGGCCTCTTCAGTGTGGTAAAGGGGTTAACAACTGAAGGGGAGGGACTAACGCATGAAGGTGGAGCTGGGGGTGAAGGGGGGATATGAGTCTGGGGTTTTTGGGGTTGTCTTGGGTGGTGTTGCAGGCTGGGAAAATATATGGAGGCAATGTGCAATATTGGTTTAGGTAAGGTGCGTGATGGAGGTGTGTGAGAAAGAGGGGGTGTGTGTGTTGTGTGACTTGGGCTTTTAGTGGAAGAAAGGGGTTTTGTTTTTACATAACTGTCTTCAAATCTGATGGGTCTGTTGATGATTCTACCTTTGGAGGTTCTGGTGGGAAGGTAGATTTTTGTAGTGGGACTTGAGTCGCTCGACGATGTTTTATATTGAGGGGAAGAACGCTTTACAGGTGGAGGACATTTAGTGGGGGTGATGTAGTGGGTTATTTGAGAGGTAGATGCGTGTGGAGGTTTTGTCGAGTGAGGGTGGTAGGAGGATGGGAGAGGATTGGATGGGGGTATTGATGGGGGTTCTCGGAGGGGCGACTTTGTGGGGGGATTTAAGTGGGGGTGTGGAGGTCGGGTACGTCATTTTGGAGGGGCTTTGGTTGGGAGTTACTTGTGTGGTAGACGTGGTGGGTGAGGAGGGGTTGGTCGTTGGCATAGGGTAGTCTTTAGGGGGAGGTTGGTTGGGGGTTTTATGAGATGATGAGGTTGGTTGATGCGTGGGTGGGGTCGCAGGGATAGTGGAGTGGATGCGGGGGGGGCTAGACGAGTGGGTAGTGAGTGGAGGTTTAATTGGGAGGGTTGGGGGTAGGAAAGTGTGTTGGGTGCGTTCTTTGGTGGGGTTGGTGATTTGATGGTGGTGGAAATAGGTGGTTTTGTGGGAGTTTGGTGGGGGGGCAGATCTAGAAGGTCATTCGGGGTGATGAGGTGGGGGTTGAGAGGGGATGAGGTTGAAGGGGAAGGTATTTGCTTTCGTGGGAGGGTGGGGGTGGTTATTTTTGGAATATAGTTAGAGGGATGATGGTGTTTGCTTGTGATTATTCGTCTTCTTTCCCTTTGTGGAGGAGAATTCGACGAAGAAGAAGAGGAGGAGGAGGATAGTGGTCTGGCAGCTCTACGGAACTTTGTTATCAGGGTGTGTTTTCTGGAGGGTTTAAAGGATTTCAGTCGTGGGCGTAAGTTGTAGCGTGAGGTGACTGGGGTAGATTGTGTGGTGCGGTTGGGTGTGTACTTGGTTTTAGGTGGGGGTGGTGGTTTTCTTATTGTGGTGCCTGGTGGAGGTACTTCAGGGCTAGACGGGAGGGTTTCTGTTGTGTTCGGGGTTGTGGGTGGAGGTTTTCGTACTTTGATATTTTGGGGAGGTACTTGACTATCAGAAGTGAAGGAATTGGTCATGGTGGAGGAAGGTGTGATAGTGGGGGCTTGGGGTTTGTGGAGGTTAATTTGGGGGTATGTTGAGGAATAATCGGCAGGTTCTGTGCTGGAGGGTTTAGGCCTTTAGGGGTTTGTAGGGGAACATTTATAGTCTGAGTGGGAGGGGTAGTAGGGGTGTTCAATTCAGGGTCGGACGTGTGGGGTGGGGTAATGTCTTGTGGTTTTAGAGGTTTAAATGCTCGGACGAATCTATTTCTGAACGTGCGAGTCACGCCGTGATAATCAATGATGACTTGATAGGCATTTGGGACTTTGATGATGGTGTAGGGTCCGACATAGCGAGGGCCTAATGTGTTGGTGACAGGGAGGTTGGCTACCATTACGGTGTCATGGATGGCGAAAGGGTTTTTATCATCGGGGTTATCATTTTTGGTGTTTTGACAGGTTTGGGCAGTATGGAGGGTGTTTTGCAGATGTTGCAATGGGTCAATTGTGGAGGTGTTGGATGGGAGGTGAGCGTGATGGTGGAACGGCAGAAACAGGGGGGGTACGCCGTAAACACGTTCATGAGGTGAAATACCGTCTTCTCGGGGACAGGTGTTCATGTCCCATTGTATCATTTTTATCTGTGATGGCCAGTCTGAGGTGTTAAGAGCAATAATTTTGGTACGTAACTGGTTGTTGATGGTGCGATGGCTGCGTTCGCATATAGCATTTCCTTGAGGCCAGTACGGGGATGAGTGTTTGATCTTAATACCGCATTGTTGGGTGAACTGGTGCCAAACGCGTCCACTAAATTCGGGGGCATTGTCGGATAGAAGAGCAAGGGGAAGGCCGAATATAGGGAACACTTCTGTGGCAAGCAGTGCGGCGACTGTGGTGGCTGTGTGGTCTTTAACTGGGCAGGCTATTACAAAGTTTGAATATACGTCAACAAATAGCGGTTGCCAGCGTAAGAAGGAAACGGGCCCATGATGTCGAGGGATAGGACTTGGAACGGTTTGTTGGCAGAAATGGTACCAGCTGGGCCTGGGGTGCGTGATCTATCCTTCCCCAATAAACAAGGTTTGCAGGATTCTGTCACACGTTGTGCAATCTTGGAGGGGTTGGGGGTCCAGTACACTGGACCTGGTCCGCGAAGATTTTTAAAATTTTCTTTTGTCCAAGGTGTATGCTGTTTCCCTCGTGGATGGCAATCATGTAGTCGTGGGCAATGGTGGGGTCTAGGACTATGTGACCGGAGTCTGTGGCAAGTTGATCTCCCCAGCGAGTCCGTTTCTTGAAGATATTTAACGGTATCCAGGGTGGTCTGATCCTTGTTTCCCAAGATTGAATTAGTGAGGGGGCTGGGGGGGAATTATGTTGGTTGATGGGGGTATGTAAGAGCTCAGTGTTTTGTAAGGCGGCTAGGTTGGTGGGGGGTCTTTCAGTACTGGCAAACGTGACAGGGCGTCTGCATTGGTGTGAAATTTACCTGGACGATACTGTATTGCAAAATCGTAGTCCTCTAGTGTCTCTCTCCAGCATACCAAGATGGCTGAGTTGGTTTCGCACCTACGCAACCATTGCAAAGATTGATGGTCGGTTATTATATCTAGTTTCGTTCCCAACACAAATGACCTGAAGTGGTTGAGTGCCAAAATGATCCCTAGGCACTCTCTCTTGGTGGCTGCATAATTCTGTTGGGCTTGGTTGAGTGTGGAGCTGGCATACGCTATCACATGTTCCTCTCCGTCTCTTACTTGAGCTAAAACTGCACCAATGGCGTACAGAGATACGTCGGTATAAAGACGGAAAGGTTTATGGTAATCGGGGCTTGGATCAGCTTTGGTTCAAAGTGTTAAAAGCGAGGTCTCTTTCAGGTGTCCAGGTGAATGTGGTGTCCTTGTGGGTGAGTTGGTGGAGGGGTCTGGCTTTTGCGGCAAAGTGTGGGACGAAACGTCTGTAGTATGTGGCTAAACCTAGAAAAGAACGTACTCCTTTAACGGTGGTGGGTGGGGGTTGGTTTTGTATGGCTTGAAGTTTCTTGGGGTCTGGTACAATGCCATGTTCAGATATTACGTGGCCGAGGAAATATACCTTATTTCGTGCAATCTCGCATTTTGAGGGTTTCAATTTCAGCCCGGTGGCTCGGATTCTTTGAAGAACTTGTTTCAACCTGAGGAGGTGTTCTTCCCAGGTTTGTGAGTACACAATGATATCGTCTAGATACGCTAGGCAGGTTTCCCAGGTAAGGCCATGTAATACCGCTTCCATCAAACGGGAGAAATTGGCGGGTCCGTTGCAGAGGCCAAATGGTAGGACGTTAAATTCGTAGTGGTGGCCACCACTAGTGGAGAATGCTGTTTTTTCTTGGTCCTCTGCCTTGATGGGCACTTGCCAATACCCTGCTTGCAAGTCGAGGGTAGTGAACCATCTGGATCCGTATAGGGAGTCAAGGGAATCGTCTATCCTGGGTAATGGCGTAGCGTCCTTAATGGTTATGTCATTCAATCTCCTGTAATCTACGCAAAAACGGGTTGACCCATCTTTCTTTTTTACTAGGACAACAAGGGAAGACCAGGGGCTGATGGACGGGGTAGCAATTCCGGCCTCTAACATCTCTTGGACTTGGCGTTCCTCTTCCTGGCGTTGTATGAGATTTTTTCTACGGGATGGTTGTCTTATGGGGGGGGGCCTGTGGTGTTAATGATGTGTTGTTAAACATCGGTCTGTCCTATTTCAGTGGGTTGTTGGGCAAACACGTCACTGAACTCTAGCAATAGTTCGTACATGCTGTGTTTTTGGTGGTCGGATAATGTGTCAGGGAGAGGGGGTAACTTGAGACTGGTAGGGGTTTCATTGGAATCTGTGGGGAGGTCATCAAATGTTTCGAGGTCTCCTATGATGAGGCCTTTTGGTAATGTCAGGGATTCTTCAGAGATATTGGCCACTAGAATGTGGTTTATGCGAGCGGAAATGATGGCGGGTTGTAGGAGGCAACGATTGGGGTTGGTGGACGTGGTAGTGGGGGAAAATATCATGTGAGTTTGGGGTATGGGTCGAAGGTTAACCCATTTTTGATAGCGGGGGGGAATTTGACATTTATCTTGAACTACAGCTGGACTAATGATGGTGGGGGACCGACTGGTGAGCAGGTGCTCGGTACGCATGAGGGGGGGGGGGGGGGAATCACTTTGGTGGGGGTCACGCGTGAGGGGGGGATTAACGGCGCGTGTGGGAGGATCAGAGTGGTGAGGTGTGAGTGATTTAGAAAACGGAATTTGTTGGTGGGACTGCGGAGGGTTGGTGGGGGAAGAGTTAGGTATAGAACATGGGTTATTGGTGGAGGACTGATGTACTAATTTGTGGTTGTTAAAAGGACGAATTTGGGGAGTTTTGTCGGTGGCAGTGACGGTTTGTTTAGAGGTTATATGGGATTGGTGGGTTTGTCTATCATGAGTGGGTGAGTCAAGTGTGGGGTTTTGAAGTTTTTTAGGGGTGTGAATTGTGTGGGGGTGGAAGGGAGCTACTGACGGAAAGCTGTCACAAGGGAAATTTTTTTGGTTGTGGAATAGCTGAGCATTTCTGGGGGCATGGGGAAAATATTGTTGGGTACATAGGTCGGCATTTTCCCTGGAAACATGTGTACATAAATATTTGGTAGAATGGTTTTTACATACATAAGAGTCTATCCTGGAAACATGGGAGGATTGATCCTGGACAGAGTTAGGAGAAATGGGGGGGTTTACATCATTGAGTTGCTTGGACTTGTCTTCTTTCGTTTGCTGAGGCATTTTTTCAACGGAATGAGTGATATTTTGAGAGAACTCGGGGCAAGGGGGGGGGAGGGGGGGGGGTTGGAGTTACCTTAGTGCTAGCTGCAACTTGGTAATCTTGACTCAGAGTTTGTTGAGGGTGAAGGTGTTTTTTCTTTTTGTGAACTGGTTTCTGCGTGATTGGTTTGTCAGAGGCTTTGGGTCGGATTTTTTTTGTTTAATGAGATCAGCCTCTGGCCGCAGTCAACCTGGGCCTGGAGTTTTTGAAGGAGGTCAAGTCCAAGGAAACCATCGTAATGTTTACAGTGGGAGGAAAATACTGTGAAGTATTAGACACACACACACACACGCATATATATATATATTCCGCTTCTTGTGTTCATTTGTTATTTTATCTGAATATTGGTATGGGTGGTTCAGTATTTAAGATGTGTCTTGAAGATGGGAACCAATTATTTTTGCTTATTTGAACCTATTAACATAAAGTTATTTGAGAGCAATTAAAATCTGGAGAAAATAATTTATGATGATATAAATGACCCGACTTGGGAATGGTTACGGGGGATTCAAATAAGCAAAAATAATTGGTTCCCATCTTCAAGACACATCTTAAATACTGAACCACCCATACCAATATTCAGATAAAATAACAAATGAACACAAGAAGCGGAATATATATATATATGCGTGTGTGTGTGTGTCTATAAATATATATACTGTATATATGTAAGTGTGTGTGTGTGGAGAGCCAATCAATGATGTCGGCGACAGACTAACAGCGTGGACAATACAATCTCCGCTAACAGTATCATGCAATAACCCTCTCTGCCGTCATGCGATTTGTATTGGTCTCGTAGCCTAGGTGTCAAATTGGGGCACTTGTTGGGACTGAATTGACCGTTAAGGGCAGTTCACACGATCATGTATTATCCAGAGAACTGATGGAGTCTGTCGATGTACAGTTGGTCAAAGTTTCAGCTGACCCACCCTCGCTCTGGGGCTCGCAGAATTAGCTGGCAATACTGGTGTAGTTGCCAATCAGTGGATATAATAACTTTAATATTTAAGCAAATCTACGAACTTTGGGTGAATGTTCGGGATCATACATAGCGATGTATGCATTTTTATTTGAGATAGGCTTACTTTTCCCTTGTTTAGTATATCTTCTAACAATGATATAGCCGAAATCAGATCTACCAATCCCAATCTTTGTAAGACACACCTCCTTCCTACACCAGTATTGCCAGATAATTCTGCGAGCCCCAGAGCGAGGGTGAGTCAGCTGTAACTTTGACCAACTGTACAAGCGATCGTCGACATGTAGATGATCTGTCATTAAGGACACTGAAGGCTGTCTTTCAGCGAGATGGCCCACCCGTTCATCTCTTGTCGGAAACCCTTCGACTAAGGGTCACCGACCTTTCAGACATGTTCAGAAGGAATCGCCGAACTGTCGGCCCCGACCACTTTGGTCTCAAACATCCGAATGTCGAAAACCTGTCGGAGACAATCGGACCTGTAACCGACATTTGGAGAGAGTTTTGAAAATTCCAAAATTTTGCCTGACTACAACCGACGCATCAGGGACCGCCAAAGAACATTCGCCGACAACAGCCATCTAACAAATTAGTTTCGAATTAAAAAAAAAAGTTGTCGGACCTACTGTACTCGCCGTACGCAATATGTAAATTTGGGAAAGGCATCTGTACGTACACCACGCTGTACGTACACGTGCATTTACATAATCCTACACATGGTGGATATGTAGATGTACGGTGTATAGAGCAGTGACAAGTGTTAATAAGGATGCTTGTTATAACCTACATTGTACTATACGGACCCCTGGTGTGTGTGAAGGGGTGTACGTGTGTGTGTGCTGTATGTGTGTGTGTGTGTGTTGCTTGTATGCTGTATGTGTGGTGTGTGGTGTGTGTTTCAATTAAATGTGTATGTGTGTTTTGTATGTATTGTGTGTGCAAGAGAGGCTGTCGGTGTGTTGTATGTGTGTGTGTGTGTAAGCAAGAGAGTATGTGTGTGTCTGTTTGTGTGTCTATCTGTGTATGTGTGTATGAGTGAGTGAGAGTGAAATCAAAATGGTATGGGTGTGACTGTGTGTACATAAATGGATATGCAATTGTAAATAACACACACACACTCACTCTTACACACACACACACACACACACACACACTCTCTTGACAGAAAATGGCATTCGTTCTGTCAATAAGAAAAGACTTTTGTGTTGCTGAGAGAGAGAGAGAGAGAGGGAGGTTGATAGATAGGTAGATTGATTAGGAGAGATATAGATAGATAAATAGATAGATAGTTTGGTTGAATGCGAGAGATAGATATGTAGATAGCTAGATTGGTTTTATGTGAGAGAGAGAGAGAGATTTACATAGATACACTGACCACACAGACCTTACGATCCCAGCGAGGTGATCAGGACTTAATTCTAGTAGAGATAGCTAACCAGAGAGAGAGAGAAAGAGGGGGGAGAGAGTGAGAGTGAGTGAGTGTGTGTATGTGTGTGTGTAGAATATACCCTTAGCTCCCCCCCCCCCCCCTCCTTCTAAACCTTTTATCTCACTTACCCCTATCACCTTACCCCTCCCCCATAATTCCCTTCACCCCCTCCCTCTCCCTCCTTTTCTCTCTCTCTCTCTCTCTCTCTCTCTCTCTCTCTCTCTCTCTCTCTCTCTCTCTCTCTCTCTTCACACTTCTCTATATTGAGTTAAATAGTCTTGTACTTTCTGCCTCTCACTCACTCTCTCACACACACACACACACAGACACACACTCTCTCTCTCTCTCTCTCCCCCTCCCTCCTTTACATATACACACAATCCCTCCCCCTCACCCCCTCCTATACACACATACAATCCCTCTCCTCCCTCCCCACTGTCACCTGCTTTCTATACCCCCCCTTTCTCCCCCCTCCCTTTTATCCTAGGCCCGGCCCTCCCTTCTTGTCACATGTCATCCCTGTAACCTGAGAGAGAGAGTGAGTGTGTGGGTGTGTGTGTGTGTGTGTGCATGTGTGTTATTTTCTTAGCATTATTTTTACAAGTAACTCATTTCCACCCCTCTCATTCTTGGTTTGTGTCTCTCCAACAACGTCCATGCTTCACTCCCATACATCAATGTCGGGATTACCACACTGTCATGCTAGGAATTCTTCACTTCCATACTGACCACCCTATTCCTTGTTACTGCTTTCAACGTACCTACAACCCTCTTCCTCTG